>QRFJ01000992.1:412744-474185 GCA_006176705.1 Cocos nucifera
GATTTAGATCTAATTTCACAAAGGATTGTGATTGGTTGGGAAGAAGAGGAGTTGGATATCATAGTCTATAAATAAGACCCTGCGCCCAACCCAAAGAGAAATTGAAAAGAATTGAAAATTTCCACGCCCAAGGCTTCCCCTCCTCTCCTCCTCCATGCCAAGACCATCTTCTCCCTCTCCTTTTCATGCCCAAAGGAGTTTAAAATCCTAGTTGGTGTAATCCAGATGAGAGAAAGGCGACTGAAAGCTAGAAGGCTGTGCTGCTGCAAAGGACAACTGCTGATCTTCGAAAGGTGTTTTGAAGATCCTCTAGATCTGATTTTTGGAGACGTGATAGAGAAGAAGAAGATCTCTAGATCTATCTCGAGTGAATACCGGTAGAGGCCAAGCACTTACGTGGCTAGATCCAGAACCTTCCGCTGCTTACAGGATCATCAATGGGTAATAGGATTATCCTACATCAAGATAAATTAAATTAAATTTAATTTATCTAGATTTTATTTTTATTATTAAAATAATAAGAATCAAATCTAAAACATTTCAAATCTAATTTGGATCAAAGAAAAAATTTTTAAAATATATCTCTTGATCCGATCAGATCTGAACGAATTCGGTCTGAAAAATCAGAATTTTTCCTTCACATGTGATGGTGGAGTCTCCTAATTTATTCACTACCCTTTGGTCCAGGCATAGCAAAACTATCAATATTTATTAATTATCCTTTGGTGTAGGTATAATTTAAATAAATATTAATGCATTAAGTTTTGTGAAACCCTCTAATTAAAATATGCTGCGTCCAAAGTGCACTAAAATTCCCACATGCATATGAATTCTAATTTGATTCATAATACAAGATATATAATCGAGAAGTATTAACATAGATGTACTTAATCCGCAACATCTATGTTCATCAAATCAATTAGAAGATGGCCAGTAATCTAAAAGCATTAAGATCAGATTTATATACTTCTCATGAATAAAATATAAAATAAAAAATAAATCATACTGAATATTGCATTAAAAGAGTGGCTGCACCTTAGCCTTAGTAAAAGAAAATTTAGTTCATGATAATAAATTCAAAAATAGTAAATAAAATAAAAAGTATAAAGAAATTAGACTGTTTGATTGCTGAAATTGATTGTCCGTTGCTGTTGGTGTGGAGAACTTGGTGAAGAAGAAGAGACTCCTTGATCGATGTCTTGATTGTTGAAGAAAAATTTTTTTTCTTTCTCTCAAAAATCTCTCTTATTTTTCTACCTTTTTCTCTTTTTTTCTGACTTCTCTTCCTTTTTCTCTTTTTCTCTCTCTATTTTTTTTTCTGACTTCTCTCTCTGTTTTTCTTTTTCTCTCTGACTTCTCTTATTTTTCTCTTTTTCTCCCACTTCCCTTCTCTCTTCTCTATGACAGCAGCAGGTTTTATAGACCAAGAAATCGATTCTTTCCCAAAATCCTTTAGAAATTAGGTTTAAAGACTCCTAAAACAACTCAAATTAGGATCTGGGTAATTCGAATTGTTGGATGTTGATCAAACAGTCCAAAAATTACTTAAAAACCCCTTAAAATAATCCAAATCAAGTCGGAATTCATGCCAATCATCGGATCGAGCATTAGATTGAATCTGGGTCGTTTGATTTCACAGAAAAAAGGCTTCTGATCTTTAGTTTAACATTGGGATGAATCTCATCTGTTGGATCTCGATCGGAAGCTATGGATACCGTTCGTCAGTGCATTCTTTTCGATCGTCCGATAAGTCTCAGTGAAAGGCGCCCGTTGGATCAAACAAACTTCCCAAATTATCCTCTGTAGATCATGCGCGAGCTCGGTGTTGCATGGACCACCGCATTCTTCAGTCAATTGGAGCATGCTTCTTCATGTGAAATTCCCAAATTGCCCTCCAGATGGTCCACCGTGCGTCGTGAAAAATACTGACGTCAGCCTGCCATCAGTGCTGCATCAGCGGGTCGGTCTGCTAATGCGGTCGAACCAAGCAGTCTGCTGAGCCAGTTTTCTGAACCAATTTGAACCAAGCTAATTTTTTTTTTTTTAAATTCAATTTTGGGCTCATTTGAAGTCCGTTTTGCCCAAAATTTATTTCATTTGAATCAGAAAAATAAGATCTTCATATTGATGGCCTTCTTTCCTACATAAGATTAATAAAAGTATCAATTTTTAAAGAAATAGATTAATTTATTTTATAATTTAATATTTTTATTAGTATATTTTTACCACGTATCACACCCCCCAACTTAGTCATTGCTAGTCCTTTAGCAATGTTTTATTTAATACCATATTTCAATAAGATTATCCATCACAAAGATAAAATCTAGGACTTAAAGGTCAAAAAGTTTAGAAAATACTGCTAACTAAGCATTGAGCTTCAGAAGCAAATTTTTCAGTCAATACAATTAAAAACTTTCTTAGAGTACATCAAAGATCTATAGCACTTGTGTTCGTGATGACTAACTTTAGCATTTCAGTATTAAATTAAAAGAACAAAAGTATCCTCTCTTATCACCTATTTTGGTCAATTTTCTATACATTCTCAATTTTATACTCATGAATTAAGGTAGCTTTCACACTGCCTTTTCTTTTCCCCTTTTTTTTTTTTTACTGTGCTGAGCATCCTGGCCTTTCCTTCACCATTTTACGTGAATTTTCACACTTGACCTAGGTGCAGAGACCCAGTTACTAGGCTTTGGGCAATCCACATATACTCTATCTTTTGCACTTTATTTTTAGGCAGGTAGCTCTTTCCTTAAATTCAAGTTTTTTTGATTAGAATGTATATTAATTACCAATTTTCAGTGATAATTGAATCCTCAGTTGGCCTTATAATCAATACCTACTTTGCCTTGTTAGTGTGCATGTGCAATTAGAAAGTGCTAATAATCTTTTAATGACCTAAGTAGGCTGCTAAAAGTTGACCAACTAATCTACTTCTTTAACTCATTACATTCATTAGCAAATAATTCTATCTTTTATCACTTATCCAGTTTATCTTGCTCAAGATTTTCTTCTTGACACATGGTTTTTTTTTTTTTTTATTTATTATTCTACATTGTCTTAAAGGAGAAAGAAAAATAAAGGGTGCAATAAAGGATAGGAAGGAATACACCTGATTTGGTTCAGTCTGGTTCTTTGGAGCTTTGAAATTTTGCTTGAGCTTCTCATTGATTTTTCTGCAAAATTGAAAATACACACCAGAAGCAGTAAAAGAGCAACAACAAATTACTGAAAAATAAAAGAAAAGAAAAATGATCAAAACTAAAAAGAAAAGAAACAACCTATCTAGTAGTTCTGATTTATAGTCTTCAGCTTGACTTTCTTTGAGTTCTAAAGTGGATCAATCTGGTGCCACTTCAATTGGAATACTTTCATGTTTGATCGAGTCCTTCTTTCAATTTGACATTGCTCGCTTTTATAGTCTCAAACCTATTTTCTACAGAATTCTCATATAATGGATTGTCAATAATATCAATTAGAAAATAAGTTTGATTATCATCAGGATGTTTAGTATCTTTGAAAATATTAAAAGTAACTTGTTCATCTTGGACTCTAAGAATTAATTTTTCTTGTTGAACATCTATTAAAGCTCCTCCAGTAGCTAAAAAGGGTCTCCCTAAAATAAGGGGTACATCATAATCTTCTTTCATATCAAGAACAATAAAATCAACAGGAAAAATAAACTTGTTTACCTTTACCAAGACATCCTCCACTATACCTCTTGGATATTTAATGGATCTATCGGCTAATTGAAGAGTAATAGTGGTAGGCTTTGGTTCTCCTAGACCCAGCTTTCCTGAAAATAGAAAAAGGCATGAGATTAATACTTGCTCCTAAATCACATAAAACTTTATCAAAACTACAATCACCAATAATGCAAGGGGATAGTAAAACTCCCTGGATCTTTTAGCTTCTGTGGTAATTTATTTTGAAGTATTGCTGAGCATTCTTCATTCAAATTTATTCTCTCATGCTCCTTCAGCTTTTTCTTATTTGTTAGGATTTCTTTGAGAAACTTGGCATACCTGGGCATTTGAGTAATAGCATCTACAAAAGGAATATTAATATGTAAATTCTTTAAAATTTTGAAAAAGTTAGAAAATTTCCTTATCTGGATGCTGTATTTGTCTCTCTGGGAATGGTAGTGGCGGCACGTAGGGCTTCACATTTGGATCGCAAACCGTATACCTGGAGACCATCCATCTGCTGGTTGTTTTGGTGACTGACGAATTTTAGTTGATGGTTCCTTATTTGTAGTTGGCTCTTCAGTCTCTTTCTTCTGATGTGGCTCCTCCAGCTTTGTACCACTTCTTAGGGTGATAGCATTGACTTGCTCCCTTGGATTGGTCTCCGTGTTGCTTGGCAAGGATCCCTTGAGGTCTCTCGGAGATTATCTTAGCCATTTGACCTATTTGCATCTCCAAGTTTCGAATTGCTGCTGTTTGGTCCTGCCTAAGTTTGGCTTCCAAATTTTTTATAGTTGCTTCTTGGTTTTGCATAAATTTGACCATCAGCTCTTCCATGTTGGACTTCTTTTCAGGTACTTGGAATCCCGGGGGTGGCTGTTGTGCTGCATTTTGATTGCTCCATGAGAAATTTGGGTGCTGCCTCCACCCTTGATTGTATGTGTTGGAGTAGGGATTGTTTTGTTGCGGCCTGAAAAAATTACCAATATAATTAGCTGTATCAGTTGCTTTTAGCAAAAGGATTACCTGTCTGGCAATTGCTCGTATCGTGTCCTCCTCCACACAGGTCACAAGTAATGCTCTGAACATGCATAGCTGTTCCCTTCAAGTTGTTGACTTCGGCTCTAAGGGCTGCAATTTCAGCTAGTAAGGTTGGCACGCAATCTACTCCCTGCACAGCTGCTAGTCTTTTTGGCATCATGCATTCTGTCTGCCACTTGATAGCTATTTGATGCCATCTCATCGATCAGATCGAAAGGCTTCTTCCTTCCATTTTTTGATTAATGGTTCCTCCTGCTGCTGCATCAATCATAGAATGATTAGTAGGAGATAAACCATTATAGAAAGTTTGTACCTGAAGCCATACGGATAGTTGATGATGTGGACATCTCCTCAGCAGTTTCTTGAAATGCTCCCAAGCCTCATATAGTGTCTCCATGTCCATCTGCATAAAAGAAGTGATATCGTTGCGCATCTTGGCAGTCTTGGAAGGTGGAAAGTACTTGGCTAAGAATTTTTAGGCTAGGACATCCCAAGTTGTGATAGAACCTGTAGGAAGAGAATGAAGCCAACTTTTAGCTTTGTCCAGTAAAGAGAAAGGAAATAACCTTAATCTAATAGCATCATCCGACACCCCATTAATTTTAAAAATATCACAAAGTTCAAAAAAAATTAGAAATATGGGCATTCGGATCATTATGCACATGTCCACTGAATTAGACAGTTGATTGAATCATCTGGATCATCACCGATTTTATTTTGAAGTTGTTTGCTCATACAGACGGTCTCCTAATGCTCGAAGCTGCATCGACTATAGATGGTGTGATGTAATCATTTAATCGATGATGTACTGGTCAAAAAGCTTCATGCTATCCCTCGATTGCCATATCCAAACCTAGATTGATGTCGTTAGGATCTTCAGCTGCCATGATTCTTTCTTGTTATAGTCTTCTAATGGTCCTTTCAATTTTTAGATCTAAAGATAGTAAGTTACTGTGCCAAGTACGTGTCATGCACTGAACAAATTTTTTTTTAAAAAAAATAATAAAAATTAAAAATAAAATTCTAAAGTAAAGCTAGGATCAAAATTTCAATATTGTTTTAGACACAATCCTTGGCAACGACGCCAAAAACTTGATGCGTGCTAATCAATAGCTATAGCAAGTGCACCAGTTGATCAAGTAATAAAGTAAATGAGTAGAGTATCATCCCTAGAGGATTGGAAAATAAGTACTGAAAAGCTCTTTCCTATGCTTTATTTAGAAGATTGATTTATGAGAATAAGAAATTAAAGAATAAAATAAAGAAATAATTAAAAGTTTTTAAGAAAATAGAGAGAGTGTAAATTATTAGGGTTTTAAACTCAAGAGCAATAGATTACTAAGGTAATTGATTCACCAACTTAGTCAATACAATATTTAGGTTATTGAATTAATTTTATTTCATGTAACGGTGGAGTCTCCTAATTTATTCACTACCTTTTGGTCCAGGCATAGCAAAACTATCAATATTTATTAATTATCCTTTGGTCCAGGTGTAATTTAAATAAATATTAATGCATTAAGTTTTGTGAAATCCTCTAATTAAAATACGCTGCGTCCAAAGCGCACTAAAATTCCTGCATGCATATGAATTCTAATTTGATTCATAATACAAGGTATATAATCAAGAAGCATTAACATAGATGTACTTGGTCCGTAACATCTATGTTCATCAGATCAATTAGAAGATGGCCAGTAATCTAAAAGCATTAAGATCAGATTTATATACTCCTCATGAATAAAATTTAAAATTAAAAATAAATCACACTGAATATTGCATCAAAAGAGTGGCTACACCTTAGCCTTAGTAAAAAAAAATTTAGTTCATGATAACAAATTCAAAAATAGTAAATAAAATAAAAAGCATAAAGAACTTAGACTATTTGATTGCTAAAATTGATTGTCCGTTGCTCTTGGTGTGGAGAACTTGGTGAAGAAGAAGAGGCTCCTTGATCGATGTCTTGATTGTCGAAGAAAAAAAACTTTTCTTTCTCTCAAAAATCTCTCTTATTTTTCTATCTTTTTCTCTTTTTTTTTTCTGACTTCTCTTCCTTTTTCTCTTTTTCTCTCTTTTTTTTGTAACTTCTCTCTCTATTTTTCTTTTTCTCTCTAACTTCTCTTATTTTTCTCTTTTTCTCCCACTTTCCTTCTCTGTTCTCTACGGCAACAGCAGGTTTTATAGACCAAGAAATTGATTCTTTCCCAAAATCCTTTAGAAATTAGGTTTAAGACTCCCAAAGCAATGGTCCAAAAATCACTTAAAAATCTCTTAAAATAACCCAGATCAAGTCAGAATTCATGCCAGCCATCGGATCAAGCGTTAGATTGAATCTGGGCCATCCGATCATGCAGAAAGAAGGCTTCTAATCTTTAGTTTATCATCGGAATGAATCTCAGCCATTGGATCTCGATCGGGAGCTACGAATGTCGTTCGTCAGCACATTCTTTTCGACCGTCCGATCAAGTCTCAGTGAAAGATGCCCATTGGATCAGACAAAATTTCCAAATTGTCCTCTGTAGACTATGCGCAAGCCTGGTGTTGCGTGGACCACCGCATTCTTCAGCCAATCAGAGCTCGCTTCTTCATGTGAAATTCCCGAATTGCCCTTCAGATGGTCCATTGTGCGTCGTGAAAAATGTTGACATCAGCCTGCCGTTAGCACTGCGTCAGTGGGTTGGTTTGCTAATGCGATCGAACCGGATGGTTTGCTGAGCCGATTTTCTGAACCAATTTGAACTGAACCAAATTTTTTTAAAAAAAAAAATTTAATTTTGGACTCATTTGAAGTCCGTTTTGCCTGAAATTTATTTCATCTGAACTAGAAAAATAAGATCTTCATATTGGTGGCCTTCTTTTCTGCATAAGATTAATAAAAATATCAATTTTTAAAAAAATAGATTAATTTATTTTATAATTTAATATTTTTATTAGTATATTTTTACCACATATCATGTATAATTTATAGAAATATCAGCCCCTAAGTCCTCTTAAATAGAGAGATATGAGAGCATCATTGTCTAGGTCAAAACCTAGAAAGGCATGTCCAAACATGATAAGAATTAGGGTGCCTAACTCTTGTTGGGTGCCTCCTTATTTTATGGCATGGATTCCCTGGAAGTGGCATGTAAAACCTTTCTTAATCCCTCTAAAAAGAATCAGTGAATTATTTGGTTGGTTGGTGCCACAATGGATAGAGTTTTGGTTTTGTCAAAATCTATCAAATAAAGATTGAAATCAAAACTACTTACTAGTTTTGACTTGGTCCAAAATCACTTTCCATCAAAGAGAGATAGAGGATGCATGGGGTGGCGTGTACCTTCACCGAGTGTGAGAGATCTCATGCCAAAACAAAGGGAGGAGGTGTGGGGTGGTGATTTGGCGTAAGGGATTGAGTCCCAATCCATGTTTTCACTATTCAAAGCAAATCTTTAGTCCAATTAAAATAGCTCTTGGTGCAACCTAATTAATGGTGTTCCTAATGTTAGATGAATGCCCTATAAGCTAAATTGGTCGACACTTGTAATACATTCTAAGGGCATAATTTATAATTTTAACTTGTTAATAAAATTTGAGTTATTCTTTCAATCATATCTGTGTATTATGTGTCTCTGATTCATCCATTAGGTTAATGGGTATGATAACATATATTCTCAAGAGTTGAGAATTTGAGACATGTGCTATCATAATTAACTTATAAATTACTTTCGATCGTACAATCGTTCTAAGGATGATAATTGATTTGAAAGATTGATGTACGATCGCTTTCTTAGGATAGATGAGTCTTGAATCTATAGTGTGGAGATACCAGAGTGAAAGTAAAGATACCTGTTAAAAATAAGGATACTAAGCATGATTAACTTCAAGTAGTCATAAGAAAGTCTACCTTCTAGTCAATGACTTGCTCGATGCTGTAGTTATATATTTGGTTCTTTGACCTGAGGTGCATCGGTAGTTCACCTTGAGGGTGTTATAGTTTGACTATACCATAATTTGATTTTTTAGCCATTTAAAATTTTGAGGTATATATTGGCTATAGCATGTTCATAGTAGGAATTGGATCGTACAAAGATGGGATCTATCAATCTCGATGGAGGAGTAGTCCTATGATGACCATGAGATTGAGTCCTAAAGCCCATGGCCATGGCAATGTGAAATAATAGAAAGAGTTTCTATTAGGATTTTACATCGAACTCAAATCGAATGATTCAATCATATGATAGGTATTAGGTTTGATGAGTCAACCTTAATCTAGATCCTGTCGAAACTTATGATAGAGGAACCCAATTATATGATTGCTGCACCTAGAGATTTTTTTTAGTTTTGATGGATTGCCACCATATACTATTAGGTACTATTGGTGGATTATAATATCAATTAGAATAATCTTGATGATCGATAATTCTAATTGGATGAATTAGAAAGAGTTTTGATCCATTAAAAGATATTTTGATGATGTCATTGATGGAGATCACGATATGTTTCATTATCATATAGAATTAAATCTATGAGATCACACAAATAAGGATTTGAATTTGGATATTTTCAATTGGACTCATTCAGTCCAATTGATTTGAATTTGATCCAATTATTAGATATGTATGCCCTAGAAGCCAGAATTGGCTGACACTTGTAATACACTTCTAGGGGCAAAATTATAATTTTAACTATAAATAATGAAATGGGTTATTTTCTATCACAAATGTATATTTAGTGTCTGTGATACATCCCTTGAGTTAATAATAATGATAATTCTTATTTTCAAGAGTTGAAAATTTAAAATAAGAATTTTCATTATTAACTCATAAAATGCTCCTGATCGAAGGATCATCATAAGGATGATAATTGATCCGAAAGATTGGTGTACAATCACTTCTTTATAGTAGATAAGTCTTGAGTCTATGGTGTAGAAATATCAGAGCGAGAGTACAGGTACTTGTTAGAGAATGAGGGCACTGAGCGTGACCACCACGAGCAGTCATAAGGAAGTCTATCTTTTCGTCGATGACTGACTCAAAGCTGCAGTGGTGTGTCTAGTTCTTTGACTTGAGGTGCATCGGTAGTTCACCTTAAGGGTGTTATAGTTTGACTACACCATGACTCGATCTCCTAGCCATTCGGAATCCTAAGGTGTATGTTGGCTATAGCATGTTCATTGTAGGAATTGGATTGCACCAAGAAGGAATATATCTACCTCGGTGAATGAGGAGTAGCCCTATGATAATCATGAGAATTAAGTCCATAAGCCCATGGCCATGGCAGTCAGTGCAACATGGAAGAGCTTGAGAAGCTCGGAGTGAAGTTAGACTTGGATCTGCAGAATGATATAATTCTGCAATCCTTGACTGATGCATATGGATAGTTCATCATGAACTATCATATGCATAAACTTTAAAATTTTCTGACCGAACTTATAAATATGTTGGTTACTGCTGAGCTTTTCATGAAAGGTTCTAAAAGCTCAGTGCTTACTATGGAACGGACTTCTTCCAAGAGAAAATCTTTTGGAAAGAAAAAGAAGTCTGTAAAAAAGCAGAAGGTGGAAGGAGAAAAGAAGAAAAAGGCAGAGCTGGAAAAGAAGGCCGCTGACAAAGAAAAGTATTTTCATTACAACAATGACGGCCACTGAAAATGGAACTGCCCTACTTACCTGGCCATCCTGAAGAATAAGAAGGAGGCAAGTCCTTCTGAAGGTATGCTCGTTATTGAGTCTAACCTTATGATTTCTTCTACATCCAGTTGGATGCTTGACTCTGGTTTTAGTGCTCATTTGTGCACTTCCATGCAGGATCTTGAGGATAGCAGGAGGCTGAGGGATGGTGAGATGATCCTGTGCATCAAAAATGGAGCAAGAGTTGCTGCTGTGGCCGTGGGAACATGCCCTCTTCGACTACCATTTGGTTTAGACTTAGTGTTAAAAGACTGTTATTATGTGCCTGCAGCAAGCATGAATTTGATTTCTATTTCTTGTCTTGCATTAGAAGGCTATGTAATTAGTTTTCTTAAGGACCATTGTAATATTCTTTATGAAAGAATAATATTGCAAGTGGTTTTCTTATTAATGGTCTTTATCAGTTACATGTTAATGTATCTATTTTTAACATCGAGCAAAATATGAATACCATCAAATGACCTAGGGATATTCCAAACGATAGGTACCTATGGCACCTAAGACTAGGTCATATAGCAGAAGATAGGGTTAACAAATTGAAGAAAATCAGACTATTGAGTCCGTTGACTTTCGAGTTATATCCAATTTATGAATCTTGTCTTCATGGCAAAATGACTAAGCTCTCTTTTGTAGGATATGGGGAAAGGGCCATGGATCTTCTTGTCCTAGTACATACTGATGCGTGCAGCCCATTTGATGTGCCGACTAGAGGAAACTTTGTCTACTTCATAACCTTTATCGATTATTTCTCTAGGTATGGGTATGTGTATCTTATGAGACACAAGTCTGAAGTTTTTGAAAAGTTCAAGAAATTCAGACATGAAGTACAAAAGCAAATAGAAAAATTCATTAAGGTTCTTTGATCAAATCGAGGAGGTGAATATCTTAGTTGAAAATTTTCAGACTATCTCAAGAAAATGGCATAGTCTCTCAATGGACTCCACCTGAAACACCTCAACTCAACGAAATTTCAAAATGGAGGAACTGAACCCTATTAGATATGGTCCGATCCATGATGAGCTTCACAGACCTTCCTGATTTTCTTTGGGGATACTCTTTGTTAACTGTAATATACTTACTGAATAGGGTTCCTTATAAAATCATTCCTACCATACCATATGAGATATGGCATGGAAAGAAACCAAGTCTAAGTCATCTCAGAATTTGGGGTTATTCGGCTCATGTCAAAAGACAACAAGCGGATAAGTTAGACTTCAAGTCCTTTAGAGCTCGATTTATAAGATATCCTAAAGAGTCATTAGGATATTATTTCTACATTCTAGAAGATCACAATGTGATTGTGAGTCAACATGCAATCTTTCTTGAAAAATAGTTTATTCAAGATAGCGACATTGAAAAGTAGATCAAGCTCGATGAGAAAATCTCACAAGAGCAACGAGCTAAGGACCAAATGAAACCAAATCAGGTTAAGCCAATCCAATCACTACCTCCTCTATCTCGTAGATCGAAAAGGATTTTTCATCCTCCTGAGAGGTACTTAGGTACCATTTTTGAGAAAGTAGAAAAAATATTTCCCATAGGTAATGAGGTTCATGATGATGATCCCAAAACCTATAACGAGATGATATTGAATATCAACTCTGAGAAATGGTTTGAGACAATGAAGTCAGAAATTAGCTCGATGCACTCAAACCAAGTCTGGACCTTGGTAGATCCACCAGAAGGTATAGTATCTATTGGGTGTAAATGGATCTACAAGAGAAAGATTGGTGTAGATGGAAATATGAAGACTTTTAAAGCTAGATTAGTGGCAAAAGGTTTTAGTCAGTGCAAAGGCATTGACTATCAGGATACCTTTTCATTGGTAGCTATGCTTAAATCCATCTGCACATTGCTTGCTATTACAGCCTATTTCAATTATGAAATATGTCAAATCGATGTGAAAATGACATTCTTAAATGGATATCTTGAGAAAAATATCTATATGGAACAGCCGCTTGGTTTCACATCCAGTGATGATGATCATAAGGTATGCAAGCTGCAAAGATCCATATATGGACTTAAGTAAGCATCTCAAAGCTGAAATACTCATTTTAATGATGTAATCAAATTGTTTGGTTTCATCAAAAATGAGGAGGAGCCATGTATCTTCAGAAAGATCAGTGGGAGCGCTATTATCTTCCTCGTATTGTACGTGGATGACATCCTCATTAGGAATGATATTTTCATATTGACCATAGTTAAAATATGGTTATCTAAAGAATTCTCCATGAAACACCTAGATGAAGCATCCTTTATTCTTGGAATTAAGGTCTATAGAGCTAGAACGAATAGGATGCTAGGACTTTCATAGAAGATGTACATAGAGAAAGTACTAAAGAGGTTTAGCATAAAAAACTCTAAGAGGGTTTTGGTACCCTTCAGACATGGCATTCATCTTTCCAAGAAGATGTGCCCTAGCATACCTAAGAAAATAGAATGCATGAGCGAGATCCCTTATGCTTCAGCAATAGGAAGCCTCATGTATGCCATATTATGTACACAATCTGATATAGCCCATGCTGTTAGTGTCACGAGTAGATATCAGTCGAATCCAGATGAAGAATACTAGACTTCTGTGAAATGTATCCTTAAGTACTTGAGAAGAACTAAGGATATGTTATTGGTCTTTGGTAATGGAGAACTCTTAAGTCCAAAGATATACAGACTCAAATTTTATGTCCGATGTAGATGATCGAAAGTCGACATCTGGAAGTCTATTTGTGTGCAATGGTGGAGCTGTCAGTTAGAAAAGTTTCAAGCAAACAGTGATAGCAGATTCCATAATAGAAGTGGAATACATCACTGTGTCAGAAGCTACAAAGAAGGCATTCTGGTACAAGAAGTTTGCTGCAGAGATCGGAGTAATGCCATCAGATGCCATTCCTCTGTACTACGATAACAATGGTGCCATAGCCCTTGCTAAGGAGCTGAGGTCTTACCAAAAATCCAAGCACATCGAGCGGCGATACTACCTCATCTACGATTATCTCGAGAAGAGTTACGTCGAGATCAAGGGAGTCGACTCCGCAGACAATGCGGTGGATCCGCTTACAAAGCTGTTAGGCCAGCAGAAGATTGAAGTCCACCTTAAGAAGATGGGACTTAGATTTGTAGCTAATTGGCTTTAGGTCAAGTGGGAGTTTATTAGATATGTATGCTTTAGAAGTCAGAATTGGCTGACACTTATAATACACTTCTAGAGGTAAAATTATAATTTTAACTATAAATAATAAAATGGGTTATTTTCTATCATAAATGTGTATTTAGTGTCTGTGATACATTCCTTGAGTTAATGGTAATGATAATTCTTATTTTCAAGAGTTGAAAATTTAAGATAAGAATTTTCATTATTAGCTCATAAAATGCTTCTGATCGTAGGATCATCATGAGGATGGTGATTGATCCGGAAGGTTGATATACAATCACTTCTTTATAGTAGATGAGTCTTGAGTCTACGGTGTAGAAATACCAGAGCAAGAGTACAGATACTCGTTAGAGAACGAGGGCACTGAGCGTGATGACCTCGAGCAGTCATAAGGAAGTCTACCTTTTCATCGATGACTGATTCGAAGCTGTAGTGGTGTGTCTGGTTCTTTGACTTGAGGTGCATCGGTAGTTCATCTTGAGGGTGTTATAGTTTAACGATACCATGACTCGATCTCCTAGCCATTCGGAACCCTAAGGTGTATGTTGGCTATAGCATATTCATTGTAGGAATTGGATTGCACCAAGAAAGAATCTATCTACCTCGGTGGATGAGGAGTAGTCCTATGATAATTGATAAGTGTTAAAAATATACTAATAAAGTATTAAATTATAAAATAATTTAATCTATTTTTTTAAAAATTGATACTTTTATTAATCTTATGCAGGAAAGAAGGCCACCAATATGAAGATCTTATTTTTTTGATTCAGATGAAATAAATTTCAGGCAAAACGGACTTCAAATGAGCCCGAAATTGAATTTCAAAAAAAAAAAACTAGTCCAATTCAAACCGATTTAGAAAATTGGCTCAGCAGACCGCCCGACTTGATCGCATCAGCAGACCGACCCGCTGATGTAGCGCTGACAGCAAGCTGATGTCAGTATTTTTTGCGGTGCATGGTGGACCATTTGGAGGGTAATTTAGGAATTTCACATGAAGAAGCGCGCTCCGATTGGCTGAAGAACGCGGTGGTCCATGCAACACCGGACTTGTGCATGGTCTATAGAGGGTAATTTGAGAATTTTGTTTGATCCGATGGGCACCTTTCATAGAGATTTGATCGGATGGCCAAAAAGAATGCGCTGACGAGCGGCATCCGTAGCTTCCGGTCGAGATCCAACGGCTGAGATTCATCCTGATGTTAAACTAAAGATCAGAAGCCTTCTTTGTGCACGATTGGACGGTCCAGATTCAATCTAATGCTTCATCCGATGGCTGGCATGAATTCTGACTTGATCTGGGATATTTTAAAGGATTTTTAAGTGATTTTTGGACCGTTTGATCAACATCCAATGGTCAAAATTATCTAGATGCTAATTTGAGTTATTTTGAAAGTCTTAAACCTAATTTCTAAAAGATTTTGGGGAAGAATCGATTTCTTGGTCTATAAAACCTGCTATTGCCATAGGAAAAAAAAAGAGGAGAAGTCAGAGAGAAAAAGAGAAAAGAAGAGAAGTCAGAGAAAAAAAAAAGAAAAAGAAGAGAAAGAGAGGAGAGAGGTAGAAAGAGAAGAGAGATTTTTGAGAGAAAAGAAAGAGTTTATAATTTTTTATTTTCTTCTTCCGACAATCAAGACATCGATCAAGGAGCCTCTTCTTCTTCACCAAGTTCTCCACACCAAGAGCAATGGACAATCAATTTCAGCAATCAAACAGTCTAAATTTTTTTATACTTTTTATTCTATTTGCTATTTTTGAACTTTTTATCATGAACTAAATTTTTTTTTACTAAGGCTAAGGTGTAGCCATTCTTTTGATACAATATTCAGTGTAATTTATTTTTAAATTTTATTCATGAGGAGTATATAAATATGATCTTAATGCTTTTAGATTACTGGCCATCTTCTAATTGATCTGATAAACATAGATATTACGGACCAAGTACATCTATATTATTGCTTCTTAATTATATACCTTGTATTATGAATCAAATTAGAATTCATATGCATGCGAAAATTTTAGTGCGCTTTGGATGCAGCGTATTTTAATTAGAGGGTTTCACAAAACTTAATGCATTAATATTTATTTAAATTATACCTAGACCAAAGGATAATTAATAAATATTGATAGTTTTGCTATGCCTAGATCGAAAGGTAGTGAATAAATTAGGAGACTCCACCGTCACATGAAATAAAATTAATCTAATAATTTGAATATTGTATTGACTGAGTTGGTGAACCGATTGCCTTAGTAACACATTGCTCTTGAGTTTAAAATCCTAATAATTACACTCTCTCTATTTTCTTAAAATTTTTAATTATTTCTTTATTTTGTTCTTTAATTTCTTATTCTCATAAATTGGTCTTCTAAATAAAGCATAGGAAAGAGCTTTTCAATACTTGTTTTTCAATCCTCTAGGGACGATACTCTACTCATTCACTTTATTACTTGATCGACTGGTGCACTTGCCATAGCTATAAATTAGCATGCATCAAGTTTTTGGCACCGTTGCTAGGGATTGTGTCTAAAACAATATTAAAATTTTGATCCTAGCTTTACTTTAGAATTTTATTTTTAATTTTTATTATTTTTTTTAAAAAATTTATTCAGTGCATGACACGTACTGGACATAGTAACTTACTACCTTTAGATCCAGAAATTGAAAGGACCATTAGAAGACTATAATAAGAAAGAAACATGGCAGCTGAAGATCCTAACGACGTCAATCTAGGATTGGATATGGCGACCGAAGGACAGCATGAAGCTATTCGACCAGTACATCATCCATTAAATGATTACATCATACCATTTGTAGTCGATGCAGCTTCGAGCGTCAGGAGACCGTCTGTATGAGTAAACAACTTCAAAATAAAATCGGCGATGATCCAGATAATTCAATCAACTGTCCAATTCAGTGGACACGTGCATGATGATCCGAATGCCCATATTTCTAATTTTCTTGAACTTTGTGATATTTTTAAAATTAATGGGGTGTCGGATGATGCTATTAGCTAAGGTTATTGGACAATGCTAAGAGTTGGCTTCATTCCCTTTCTTCAGGCTCTATCACAACTTGGGATGTCCTAGCCCAAAATTCTTAGCCAAGTACTTTCCACCTTCCAAGACTGCCAAGATGCGCAATGATATCACTTTATGCAGATGGACATGGAGACATTATATGAGGCTTGAGAGCATTTCAAAAAACTGCTGAGGGATGTCCACATCATCAACTATCCATATGGCTTCAGGTACAAACTTTCTATAATGGTTTATGTTCTACTAATCGTTCTATGATTGATGCAGTAGCAGGAGGAACCATTAACCAAAAAATGAAGGAAGAAGCCTTCGATCTGATCGATGAGATGGCATCAAATAGCTATCAATGGCAGACAGAACGTATGATGTCAAATAGACTAGCAGCTGTGCAGGGAGTAGATTGCGTGCCAACCTTACTAGCTGAAATTGCAGCCCTTAGAGCTGAAGTCAACAACTTGAAGGAAACAGCTATGCATGTTCAGAGCATCACCTATGACCTATGTGGAGGAAGACATGATACGAGCAATTGCCAGACAGATAGTCCTTTTGCTAAAACAACTGATACAGCTAATTATGTTGGTAATTTTTTCAGGCTGCAATAAAACAATCTCTACTCCAACACATACAATCAAGGGTGGAGGCCGCACCCAAATTTCTCGTGGAGCAATTAAAATGCAGCATAATAGCCACCCCCAAAGTTTCAAGTACCTTAAAAGAAGTCCAACATGGTAGAGCTGATGGTCAAATTTATGCAAAACCAAGAAGCAACCATAAAAAATTTGGAAGCCAAACTTAGGTAGGACCAAACAACAACAATTCAAAACTTGGAGATGCAAATAGGTCAAATGGCTAAGATAAGCTCTAAGAGATCTCAAGGATCCTTGCCTAATAACACGGAGACCAATCCAAGAGCGCAAGTCAATGCTATCATCTTAAGAAGTGGTACAAAACTGGAGGAGCCACATCAAAAGAAAGAGACTGAAGAGCCAACTACAAATAAGGAACCATCAATTAAAATTCGTCAGTCACCAAAACAACCAGCAGATGGATGGTCTCTAGGTATACGATTTATCGATCCAAATGTGAAGCCCTACGTGCCGTCACTACCATTCTCAGAGAGACAAATATAGCATCCAAATAAGAAATTCTCTAATTTTTTCAAAATATTAAAGAATTTATATATTAATATTCCTTTTGTAGATGCTATCACTCAAATGCTCAGGTATGCCAAGTTTCTCAAAGAAATCCTAACAAATAAGAAAAAGCTAAAGGAGCATGAGAGAATAAATTTGAATGAAGAATGCTCAGCAATACTTTAGATAAATTACCATAGAAGCTAAAAGATTCAGGGAGTTTGACTATCCCTTGCATTATTGGTGATTGTAGTTTTGATAAAGTTTTATGTGATTTAGGAGCAAGTATTAATCTCATATCTTTTTCTATTTTCAGGAAGCTGGATCTAGGAGAACCAAAGCCTACCACTATTACTCTTCAATTAGCCGATGGATCCATTAAATATCCAAGAGGTATAGTGGAGGATGTCTTGGTAAAGGTAAACAAGTTCATTTTTTCTGTTGATTTTATTATTCTTGTATGAAAGAAGATTATGATGTACCCCTTATTTTAGGAAGACCCTTTTTAGCTACTGGAAGAGCTTTAATAGATGTTCAACAAGAAAAATTAATACTTAGAGTCCAAGATGAACAAGTTACTTATAATGTTTTCAAAGATACTAAACATTCTCATGATAATCAAACTTATTTTGTAATTGATATTATTGATAATTCAGTATATGAGAATTCTATAGAAAATAGGTTTGAGACTATAAAAGCTAGCAATGTCCAATTGAAAGAGGACTCGACCAAACATGAAAGTATTCCAATTGAAGTGGCACCAGATTGATCCACTTTAGAACTCAAAGAAAGTCAAGCTGAAGACTATAAATCAGAACTACTAGATAGGTTGTTTCTTTTTCTTTTAGTTTTGATTATTTTTTTTTTATTTTTTAGTAATTTATTGTTTCTCTTTTACTGCTTTGGTGTGTATTTTCAATTTTGCAGAGAAAAATCAATGAGAGCTCAAGCAAAATTTCAAAGCTCCAAAGAACCAGACTGAACCAAATCAGGTGTATTCCTTCCTATCCTTTATTACATCCTTTATTTTTCTTTCTCCTTTAAGACAATATAGAATAAGTTAAGAAATAAAAAAAAAAATTAAAAAAAAAAAATAATAATAAAAAATCATGTGTCAAGAAGAAAATCTTGAGCAAGATAAACCAGACAAGTGATAAAAGATAGAATTATTTGCTAATGAATGTAACGAGTTAAAGAAGTAGATTAGTTGGTCAACTTTTAGCAGCCTACTTAGGTCATTAAAAGACTATTAGCACTTCTAATTGCACATGCACACTAACAAGACAAAGTAGGTATTGATTATAAGGCCAACTGAGGATTCAATTATCACTGAAAATTGGTAATTAATATACATTCTAATCAAAGAAACTTGAATTTAAGAAAAGAGCTACCTGCCTAAAAATAAAGTGCAAAAGATAGAGTATATGTGGATTGCCCAAAGCCTAGTAACTGGGTCTCTGCACCTAGGTCAAGTATAGAAATTCACGTAAAACAATGAAGGAAAGGCCAGGATGCTCAGCATAGTAAAAAAAAAAAAGGAAGGCAGTGTGAAAGCTACCTTAATTCATGAGTATAAAATTGAGAATGTATAGAAAATTGACCAAAATAGGTGATAAGAGAGGATACTTTTATTCTTTTAATTTAATACTGAAATGCTAAAGTTAGCCACCACGAACACAAGTGCTAATCTCTAATGTACTCTAAGAAAGTTTTTAATTGTATTGACTAAAAAATTTTACTTCTGAAGCTCAATGCTTAATTAGCAGTATTTTCTAAACTTTTTAACCTTTAGTCCTAGATTTTATCTTTGTGATGGATAATCTTATTGAAACATGGTATTAAATAAAACATTGCTAAGGGACTACCAATAACTAAGTTGGGGGATGTGATAAGTGGTAAAAATATACTAATAAAAGTATTAAATTATAAAATAAATTATTTATTTCTTTAGAAATTGATATTTTTATTAATTTTATGTAGGAAAAAAGGCCATCAATGTGAAGATCTTATTTTTTCTGGTTCAGATGAAATAAATTTCAGGCAAAATGGACTTCAAACGAGCCCAAAATTGAATTTCAAAAAAAAAAATTTGGTCTGACTCAAACCAGCTCAGCAGACTGCCCAGCTCGACCGCATCAGCAGATCGACTTGCTGATGTAGCACTAACGGTAGGCTGACGTCAGCATTTTTTGCGGCGCACGATGGACCATCTGGAGGGCAATTCAAAAATTTCATATGAAGAAGCGCGCTCCAATTGACTGAAGAATGCGACGGTCCATGCAACACCGGGCTCGTGCATGGTCTATAGAGGATAATTTGAAAATTTTGTTTAATTCGATGGGCGCCTTTCACTGAGATTTGATCGGACAACCGAAAAGAATGCGCTGACGAACGACATCCGCAGCTTCCGATCGAGATCCAACGACTAAGATTCATCCCAATGTTAAACTAAAGATCAGAAGCCTTCTTTGTGCACGATCGAACGGCCCAGATTCAATCTAACGCTTGATCCGATGGCTAGCATGAATTTTGACTTGATCTGGGATATTTTAAAGAGTTTTTAAGTGATTTTTGGACCATTTGATCAACATCCAACGGTCAAAATTATCTAGATCATAATTTGAGTTATTTTGAGAGTCTTAAACCTAATTTCTAAAGGATTTTGGGGAAGAATTGATTTCTTGGTCTATAAAATCTATTGTTGTCGTAGAAAAAAAAAAGAAGAAAAGTCAGAGAGAAAAAGAGAAAAGAAGAGAAGTTAGAGAAAAAAAAAGAAAGAAAAAGAAGAGAAAGAGAGGAGAGAGGTAGAAAGAGAAGAGAGATTTTTGAGAGAAAATGAAGGATTTATAATTTTTTATTTTTTTCTTTTGACAATCAAGACATCAATCAAGGAGCCTTTTCTTCTTCACCAAGTTCTCCACACTAAGAGCAACGGACAATCAATTTCAGCAATCAAATAGTCTAATTTTTTTTATACTTTTTATTCTATTTGCTGTTTTTGAACTTACTATCATGAACTAAATTTTCTTTTACTAAGGCTAAGGTATAGCCACTCTTTTGATGCAATATTCAGTGTGATTTATTTTTAAATTTTATTCATGAGGAATATATAAATCTAATCTTAATGCTTTTAGGTTACTAGCCATCTTCTAATTGATCTGATGAACATAGATGTTACGGACCAAGTACATCTATGTTATTACTTCTTGAATATATACCTTGTATTATGAATCAAATTAGAATTCATATGCATGCTGAAATTTTAGTGCGCTTTGGACGCAGCGTATTTTAATTAGAGGGTTTCACAAAACTTAATGTATTAATATTTATTTAAATTACACCTGAACCAAAGGATAATTAATAAATATTGATAGTTTTGCTATGCCTGGACCAAAGGATAGTGAATAAATTAGGAGACTCCACCGTCACATGAAATAAAATTAATCTAATAATCTGAATATTATATTGACTGAGTTGGTGAACCGATTGCCTTAGTAACACATTGCTCTTGAGTTTAAAACCCTAATAATTACACTCTCTCTATTTTCTTAAAATTTTTAATTATTTCTTTATTTTGTTCTTTAATTTCTTATTCTCATAAATCAATTTTCTAAATAAAGCATATGAAAGAGCTTTTTAGTACTTATTTTCCAATTCTCTAAGGACGATACTCTACTCATTCACTTTATTACTTGATCGACTGGTGCACTTGCCATAGCTATAAATTAGCACGCATCAATAATCATGAGAATTAAGTCCATAAGCCCATGGCCATGCAGAGTGAAATAATAGAAAGAGTTTCTATTAAGATTTTTACATCAGACTTGAATCAAATGGTTAAATCATATGATAGAAATTAGGGTTTGACGAGTTCACCTTAACCCTATTTTGATTAGGGCTCAAGATAGAAGAACTTAATCACACAGGTAGCTGCACCTAGAAGTTTATTTTTAGTTTTGTTGGATTGCCACCATATACTGCTAGATATCATTGGTGGATTTTGGAAGCAATTAGAATGATTTAGATGATCGATCATTCTAGTTGTCTGAATCAGAAGAGTTCTGATCCATCGAAAGGAGTTTCAATGATATCGATGATAGAGATCATGATATATCCCATTACCATATAGAACTAAACCTAACTGGATCACACAAATAAGAATTTGGATCTGGATATCATCAATTGAATTAATCCAGTTCAATTGATTTGAATTAGATTCAATTTAGTTTATGAAAATCGTGCTAGCACACGATTGAGCCTAATGTTCTCCTTCTACTATCATTAAAAGTTGTCTCGACTGAGCTAAATATATTTATGCTCACTCAGGTAATTTTACTTGGTCTGACTGAAGCTTATCTAGATCAAAAAAGGATTGTCTTAATTTATGAGATAAATTTAAGACAACACCTACCATTTTCCATCACCTGCTAATTCTTGTCTTTGACTTTGGTCAAATATTGACTTTTGATACTTAGACATCTATCCATGTATCATATATCTATTGGAGAGCAGATAGGGGCTTGTTTCCTTTCTTGATTTTGGAAAGGAGGGGGTGCACACCTAGGGAGGCATGCGCCCATGGATAGGGATGCCTGGAGTTCCAAACAGATGGGACTCCAGGTTGCTTCTTGGATTCTACTTAGATGACCCCTAGCTATAGACTTTGACCAGTCTTAGGTGCCATCTAAGAATAAATTAGTGGGACTCTCATATGATTAGATCAGATGATGTCATTCCATCAATCAGATTTAGATCTGATTATACGAAGCAACGTGATTGGTCGGGATGATGTGGCACTGCATGGCACAGCAGGGTCTATAAAAATCCTGTCTGCGCCCAACTTTGATAGAGTTCTCTCTTAGCTTATGCGCCAAGGCTGTTCCTCTCCCTCCTCCATACCATCTTCTGATCCTCTCTCTCCTCTCCATGCTCAGGGAAAGTTGGCCTCCAGTTTGATGCGATCCAGGTAAGAAAAAGCTGACAAGAAAGGAAGAAGACAGCACTACTACAGAGACGACTGCAGATCTTCGAAAGAAGTTTTGAAGATCCTTTAAATCAGATCTAGATCTGATATTTGGAGAGATGATAAAGAAGAAGATCTCCAAATCTAGTTTGAGTGAATATCAGTAGAGGCTAGGCGCTTGTGTGGCTAGATCCAAAATCTCAGGTAATCAGTAGGATCATCAAAGGATAATCTAATTACCTAGCATCAAGTATAAATTAAATCAAATTTAATTTATATTTATTTTTATTTATTAAATTTATAAAATTAGATCTAAAATATCTTAGATCTGATCTGGATATATGAGAGAAATTTTTGAAATATCTCTCTTGATCTGATCAGATCTGTACAAACCTAACCCGAGAAATTAGGATTTTCCTTCACCAATTAGGTTCAAAAAAATCATGCTAGCACATGATTGGACCTAACTTTCTCCTGCATTGAATTTTTTGATTAATTTGGATCTAGTCAAATTTAATTTGGCTTGTCCAGAAGCCTTATATGGGTCTATCCTAAATAGATAAGACCTTGTCCTAATTAGATTAGGACATGTCCTAATATTTTTAGAGGGATAAGAATGAGCGGACGCTAAGGGTTGGCACCACTGCCCCCCGCCCCCCATTTTGATCTAGTGTTCATGCACACGAGAGAAAAAGGGGCACATGCCCCCTAGATTTTCTCTAGAGGTGCATGCCTCTAGATGCTCTTCTTAGAGAATGAGGGTGCACACCCGGGATGGGTGTGCACCCCTTAGTGGTTGGGATAAGGGGGAAGTGGTTTAGGAGGTTAGAGTTTGTTTTAGTGTAAACTCAATTTGAATGAGTCAAATGAATTTAAACTAATTCAAACTCATGGGAGACTTTATTTGGGTGCCAGATATGAGTTTTGTGCTATAAAACTCAAGTAAAAATTTAGATGGGGCACCAATATTAGTGGAGAGTCCTTCTACTTTAAGCAATTTGACATGATCAAATGCTTAAAGCCCTAGGACTCTAAGTCCCCAATTTTTCCATAAATAGGAGACTAGGCCAAAGGGTTTGGCCATCTGATCTACCCACTTCAAAGCCCTACCATGTTCTCTCCATGTCTCCTCCTTCTCTAGATCCTCTTTCTCTCTCTGCCCCCCCTCCTTGCCCAAGTGTTGGATTGATCGCAACTTCGAGAGTCGAAGTTCTGTCCGTGCAGCAAAGGAGTTTTGATCGTATATCGATCGGAGTGTTGCTGGAGATCTGATCAAAGGCAAAAGAAAAAATCCAAATCTAATTTTTAAAAATCAGATTGAGAAGGAGAAGACCTCCAGATTTGATCAAAGTGGATACTGATAGAGGTCAGATGCATGCATGGCTAGAGACGAACCTCGAAATCAATTTAGATCATTGCAGCAAGTAGATTATCTACTCACAATAGGTGGTATTTTGAATATCCATTGCGTGTTTATTTTTAGATTTATGTAATCAGATCTAAGAATCTTAGATCTGATTGGTTCAGAGTAATTTTTTTTAAAAAAAAATTTGCTGCATTAGATCCAATCTGATCGGATAGATCTACTATAACCTTCAACTGATATTAGAGCCAGATTTTAGGTTCATAAATCTAGATTATATAGATCTGAATTAGAATTTTGATGAGATCAAGAATGTTATCTAAATTTTAATTCATGAGATGTATTTTAGTTTGATACATGAGATGTATGCAAAGCATGATTAGATTAGATCTTATCTCATATATGTGATATATGTTGTAAATCTAGATCTACTAGTTGTAGTAAAATTATTTTTGATTAAGATAGTCCTCTTGGTTGTCCAATCATAAGCGTAAGAAGGACTTTAAAGACTCTCACTTTCCTTTCGATGGGATGCTCTTATGGTGTATAAGATCTTTTTCATACTTTATTTTCGAACTATGTTACACTTAATTAAGAATTAAGTTATGAAATTAATTTGATCTAAAATTAAGAATTAAAGATCTAAGATGTCTTCATAAAACATGAGCTTAAGATGTGGATAGCTTGATTAGGTCTAGCTTGGGTGGTTGATCAAACCGAATCAAGAGTTGGTTAGGATGGGATCAAGGGTGCTCAATTGACCAATCCAATAGTTATAAGTTTGGTCAAGATCGATTAACAACCATATGTTATTGATCATTTTAAGATCTAATCTGGCTCTACAATTCAAGCCTGGATTGTAGGCGAATCCTATCAGTTCTAAGTTGACAAATTGGTGTCTAAGGTAAGTCCAATAGATATGACTGATGATTTTTAATTAAGAGCTACTCGCCCATGATTCGTCTGAGGCTGAGTTAATGGCATATCTCTTCCACCGATCTTACTTACCTGGCCAATTGGATCGATCTAGTTCTATATTGGATTGCCAACAATTCAAGCTAACCCATGCTACTAGGTTAGTCATAACAGTTATGATTAGTTAAGATTGAGATCTAAATTAAAATCTTTCTATAAAATATTAAGTCTAGTAGTCTTCCACCATAGTAATTGTGCAGGCTCTTCTCGAGGTTGATTGTTCTTGGTTGGATACAATGGTTCAATTGTACTAAAAAGATGCAACTACAACTATTAGGCATGGGATGTTAGGGATTGGAGAAAAGGTTGGGCTCAATATTTCAAATATGGTGTAGGTTCCAATCACGAATCTATTTCATGCAAATGGTGGGTTTGATTTAACTAAGAAGTGGAGCAATATTCTGGCATGATGAGCTTCATGAATTCAAGATCGGAGTTGGCTGCAATATGTTTAGAGAAATATTAGATAAGAGTTGTCCACTCATCGGCTGACTTATCACCAATAGCTATTAGGTTAGGTAGTGAGCCTATCGGTGGAACCGCAGCATCCACTAAAAATTTTTGATTGCAAAGATTTTTGCATCTCTTTCGAGAAAGTCTTGGGAGCCAAAAAAATAGTGAAAGCCCTAATTTATTTTAAAAATAAAAACCTTAAAATAAATTGATTAAGTCAAACTCAATATCTAACTAGAAATATTGACTCTCTATAGGAAACATGTTTGCTTCGAACCCCCTAGCCAGGATTTTAGAAATCAATAGATTGATTGAACCTAATTTTAAGGATTGGATCTAAAAGTTAAAAATTATTTTGAGTTTCAAAAAGCTAACCTATATCTTAGACCAGGACCTTTCCTCTCTCCCAGCCTACTTGACTGCTGATCAGAGAGTGTCTCATAAGAAGTGGCTGGATGATGACAACATGGTCAGGTGTTACATGTTGGCATCGATGTCAAATGAGTTACAATGACAACATGAGAACATAAAGATTGCTAGTCAGATGTTGGCTCACCTGCAAGAGTTGTATGGTGAGCAGAGCCGCGCAGCATGCTATGAAGTATTCAAGCAACTCTTCAAGGTGCAGATGCATGATGGGTAGTCTGTCCATGATTATTGCTTGTTGATGATCAAGGACTTGGAGGAGCTTGAGAATCTCAGCATGTCTATGGATAAGAACTTATAGATTGATCTGATTCTACAGTCCTTGACTAATTCATATAGGTAGTTTATTATAAATTTTCATATGAATAAGATCTAGTGCACCCTGGCCGAGTTGATGGACATGCTGGTGACTACTGAGGGCACTTTGAAGAGTTTAAGGAGCTCAGTGCTTGGTGTGGAGTGGACTTCCTCCAAAAGAAAGTCATTTGGGAAGAAGAAGTTTACAAAGAAGCAGAAGACTGAGGAAAAGAAGAAAGAAAAGAAGATAGAATCGAAGAAGAAGGCAACGGAGAAGAAAAAGTATTTTCACTACAACTCCGACGGCCATTGAAAGTGGAACTACCCTGCTTACCTAACAAGCCTGAAGAATAAGAGGAAAGGAGGACCTTTTGAAGGTACGCTCACCATGGAGATGAACCTAACCATTTTTTCTATATCTAGTTGGGTGCTTGACTCTAGATCTAGTGCTCATTTGTGTACTTCTTTGCAGGATCTTAAGGATAGCAGGAGGCTGAGAGATGGCGAGATGATCCTATGCATTAGGAATGGAGCAAAAGTTGCTGCTGTGGTCGTAAAAATATATCCTTTGCAATTACCATCTAGGAGCATCTTAGAACGTAGGAACTATCATTTTGTACCTATTGTGAGTAGGAATCTAATTTCTATCTCCTATTTGTCATAGGAAGGATATTTAATTAGTTTTCATAAGGACCATTGTATTATTCTTTTTGAAAGTAATAAAATTGGAAGTGGTTTTCTCATTAACAGTTTCTATCAGTTGTATGTTGATGTACCTATAAATTATGTCAAGCAAAGTATGAATGTCATAGGATCTAAATGATCTAAAGATAGTATAAACGAAAAATACTTGTGGCACCTCAAACTAGGTCATATAGTAAAAGATAGGACTAACAAATTGGAGAAAATAGGACTGATGGATTTGTTGACTTTTAAGTTATATCCAATTTGTGAGTCATGCCTTCAAGATAAAATGACCAAGCTACCCTTTGTGGGACATAGTGAAAGGATCACAAATGTCTACGGTTGATTCAATTTGCTGGCCAAAGGTGGTTTTGTCTACTTCTTTATCTTTACTGATGATTTTTTTGATATGGATATGTGTACATCTTTGAAAAGTTCAAGGAATTCAGATATGAAGTAGTAAAATAGAATGAAAAGCCTATTAAGTTTCTTCAATCAGATCGAAGAGGCGAATACTTTAGTAGAAAATTTTTGGACTATCTCAAGAAAATTGCATGGTCTAATAGTGGACTCCGCTTGAAATTTCTTAACTCAGCAAAATTTCAGAATGGAAAAATCAGACCCTATTAGATATGGTCCATTCCATAATGAGCTTCACAAACCTTCTTGTTTATCTTTGGAGACATAGTCTTATGATAGCTATTTATATATGAATAGGGTTCCTTCTAAAATCATTCCTACTATACCATATAGTAAGAAATTGAGTTGGAGTCATTTCAAGATTTGGGGTTGTTCGGCTCATGTCACAAGATAATAGGTAGATAAGTTAGAATCTAGGTCCCTTAGAGCTTGATTCATCAAATATCCTAAGGAGTCTTTAGGATATTATTTCTATCTTTCAGAGGATCACAATGTAATTATGAGTCGACATGCTATCTTTCTTGAGAAATAGTTTATTCAAGATGGAGGTACGAAAAGATAGATCAAGTTGGAGGAGAAAGTCTCCAGAGAGCAACGAGCTAAGGAACCAGAGGAACCAGTTCATTTTGAGCTAACCCATATACTTCCTCCTCCACCTTATAAGTCAAGTAGAGTTTCTTATCCTCCTGAAAGATACTTAGGTATAGTTTTAGATGATGTAGAGAAATTTTTTCTCATAGAAAATAAGGTTCATGGAGATGATCCCAAAATCTATGATGAGGCGGTATTAGATATCGACTTCGAGAAATGATGAGAGGCAATGATGTTAGAAATTAACTCAATATGCTCGAACTAAGTTTGGACCTTGGTAGATCCACCTAAAAGTATAATACCTATTAGATGAAAATGAATCTTCAAGAGAAAGATTGGTGGAGATGAAAATGTAGAGACATTCGAGGCTAGGTTATGATGGAAAATATGCAGGGTTTCATGCATGAATTTTAAAATTTTTTTAAAATATAATATAACAAAAATTAAAAATTAAACTATTTAATTTATAAATACATATAATCTAATTACTAAATCCTACATCTAGGATCTATAATATATCATATTGTATTTTAAATTAGAAAATAAATATTTTGGTACTGATCAAATCAATACCCTAGATCTAGAACGATTCTAGATCTAAATCCTAGATCTCATCTAAGTGAGAGAAGAGATCAAATCTCTTACCTTAGTGCAAGTCAAGAACTCAAATGGTTGATTTTCATTATTATCTTTGAAGCTGCATACGTGTCCGACCTCTATCGGTGATCTACACGAGATTGCAACAAAATTAGAGATTTGTCAAATGAAGATCCGCTCAAAGTGCTTGCTTCTTGTAGATCCCTCTGGATGGTTAATCTAAAATTTATTCTTCAGATCTCTTTGACACTCTAAGAGATGAAGAATAAGAGAAGGAATAAGGAAGAAATCCAACCTTTAGATTTTTCATAAATCAGAAAATAAATAGTTAAGAAAGATCCTAAGAGAAAACACATCTTCTCTTTTCAGGACATCAACCATTGATGTCCTAAACGGATCTCCATACCTGGACAAGAGGGGACCTTCTCCTCTAGAAAATTTTCATGCTTCCAGATCTCTTTCTTTCTAATTTTTTTCATAAAAAAATTATATTAAAATTGAGAAGAAAGAATTCTCAAAAGAACCCTAAGAGTAGGCTATCTTCTCTTCACTTTCCTCTCATCAGGACATGATTTGACCCTAAGAGTAGGCTATCTTCTCTTCACTTTCCTCTTATCAGGACATGATCAAATCATGTCCAAAAGAGACCATGATACCCCTACTCCTTGGAGCATCCATTCCCACACCATCCTCCTCTCTCTCTCTCTTAGATTTTTATCATATAAAAAATCATAAAGAAAATTGAGAAAATAAACATTGAAAGAAAAATAGATGAGAAGACATTCTTCTTACCTTTTTCTTCATCAAGAAATGAACCTTTCATGTCTTAATGAAGAGTTTTTCTCCAAGAAAGTAGGCACCCTTAATCTCCATGCCAAGACCTCTCTTTCTCTTCTTTTTCTCATGGAAAACCTAGAGTTTTTGATGCCTTCCTCCTATCTAATAGGAGGCGCCACAAAATAAGGGAGACTAGGTCAATTGACCTAGTCAAACATGGAAGCTATGGGGTGTCCAACTCTTGGACGCCCCTTCTCCTATTTTTTCTACATGGGGACTAGGAAACCATGCACAAAAGAGAGAAAAAAGTGGTGACAAAAAGAAAATATGGCATGGAGAAAATTGGCGCAAGAAGGGAATAGGCATTTTGGTCAAGAGGGACTCTTTCCAAAGGAAACAAACCCAAACCACTTTCCGAAATGGATCAAATCAGATTTGATTCAAAATCACTAGAATAAGGGGTGTGGAAAAACATTCCTTAGGCATGGAAATCTTAGAAAAAAATTGAAAATAAAATTAGTGGGCATGGAGAATATTTTCGTAAGAAAGAAAATAAGGAATCCTAGTCTAACTACAATTCTCATGTATTGAATAGGTCAAACCAATTTTTAATCCATTTAAAATATGATTAGTGCAAGTCTAATTATTAGTGATCTTAGTCCAACTAGGAATTCAATTAATTTAAATTTAAAATATATTTAAATCTAATTTAAATTCTAACTCAATTAAAAATTAGGTGCACTCAAATCCTAGTCCAACTAGGAATTATTTTTTCCTTTCAATTGGCTTATCCAATAAATCAATTAAACTTAATCTAATTAAGTCCAAACCAATTTTAATTAAATCTAATTCAATTAGAATTGATCTCAACTTGATTGCTCAATCAGATTGAGCCAATTAGCAATTCAAATGCTAATCGATCATCCTGCAACACTTGCATTAGGTCAAACATTAATCGCATTGATAGTTTAACCTTAGAACGATTCTCAATCATCGATTAACCATATAATTAGGTTACAACCTCTAATGTGTATGACCTCATAGGTTCGAATCTAAGTCGATATTATAGGAATAAATTTATGTATCGATCGAAGTAACCATCTAGTAATGGTTCTCGACGTCCGGATAGGACGAATGTATGCAAAGCAACATTCTTAGAATTCTAGCCCATGGTTACCATGTAATTCATCTCTATGATCAATAATGCTCAAGACAACTTTGAGTATGCTATTAACATTCATATAAATCATTTTTATTATATCTCAAAATTTTGCAAATCTCATGACTCCTCACGAGGATTACCCAGGCCTAGGTTTTGCTAAATTGAAACATAATGAGACATTCTCTTTCCAAAGCTAATAAAGAGTGGTCAATTCCATCTTGACTCACACACTGACTTCATAAGTACTCGACTATATTTAGAAACCTTCCAAACCTATATTAGAAATATAGGTAGTCCGGCACTAAAGTACAGTGAGTTGCTTGCAAGTTACCATGGTGATCTCAGATCGAAGGAACACTTATACCCATTGGCTTTAGCTAGCTACTCTTGATAGTAGAGCACTACATTAGTCACGTTTAGTGTAAATATACTTTTACATCTCATCTGGATGCCATACCAGTATCTCCACACCACTTAGTTACGAGGATAATCAATGCATATGGCATACAACGATCTACACTCAATAAGTTATCATCCTTATTAATAACTCATCATTTGATCGTGAATAATTTAAGAACCATTCAATAAATCCTTTTTTATCAATTAATTGTGGTTCTAATAACTTCATCATAATTTAGAAGTTCATTTAAGAAAGATAGAACTTCAATGATGAATCAACCAAATAACTATTATTATTAGATAATTCATATATTAATTCCAATCATCTACCACTTAGATGATTGGCTTTAGAATACATTTTTCAACAACTCTCACTTGGACTAAAGTCAATCAGATCGATATCAAATATTTTATCTTCCACTTGAGTTCGTGGAACTCCTTAGTTTTGAGGCTTTAGCAAATGGATCGGTCAAGTTCTCCTTTTTCATCGATCTTCCAAAGATCGACATCATCCTGATCTAAATATCTAAGGTGAAATCAATGTAGAGCTTTTTGATTCTGTGATGCATTTTTGGTTCTTTATCTTGAGCTATGGTTTCAGTGCTACATTAGAATTGGACCATCGATGGAGGGTGCCACTTCTAACTTGTTAATGAACTTATGCCATCACATAACCTGCATGGCAGCATCATATACCATAATATACTCTACATCACTAACTAAATAGGCTATAGTATCCTACTTAAAATCTTGCCAGCAAATTACTCCTATAATTAGGATATGATCCGATACTTTCTTGTTATCATCTTGTTCTGACTGAAATTAAAACATCCACATGTTTTAAGTCAGTATTTTCATATTTGAGTCACCGGACCATAGTATTTCTCAAATACATAAGGTTTATCTATACAATCTTCCAGTGATCCTCATTTAGATCAGACTAGTATCTACTCACTATATTAGTGAGTATACCATATCTGATTTTGAACATGAAGAAATTAGATGACAGCCAAACCTTTACTCCTTGCAATGTTGGAATGTCATTCTCGATTAAAAGAACTTCATCCACAAACAATACAAGGAATAATACTATAGAACATTTTGCCCACTTATAAATGTACGGTTTGTCTTTATTTATAACAAAGATATACGTTCAAAATGTATGTTTCAAAACTAAGATAATAGCCAAATGAGCTTTATAGGTCTTTACCTTCCCATCTGTGCTATTGATCCTTTTGAAAATTCATTCACACCCAATGAGTTTTATCCCTTCAGGTGAATCATCTAGTGTCCATACACTATTGATTTTCATAAACTTCGATTTGGATTATGTGGCTTCAAGCCATTTCTCAGAGTTAGACCACTGTATTGCATCCTTATAGGTGATCAGATCCTTATTGTTCTTATCAACTTAATAGGATTGCCGTCTTGGACCTAGATACTGAAATATATATTTGGTTAACATGGTACTCTACCAGATCTCCTTAAGGTGCCACTTTAATGGGCTCTGGGTTTGATCTGATCATATCCAGTTCTGTAGATTTACTAGATTATATCAATTCTTTTCTATCAGTAAAATTTTTCTAAGTTCAATTTGACAGACATCAGTTCCTTCTTTAAAGAACTTCTTTCCAAAAAGGAATGCTTTACTATTGATGAACATCTTATGTTCTTTAGCATGGTAGAATTAATAACCCTCAAATATCTATTGGACCAAGATTCAAGTTTGTCTATGTGCAAATCTATGACATAGGCCGCTCAATCCCAAACCTGAAGGTGAGAGAGTCTAGGTCTATGACCGATCCATATCCTATATGGAGTCTTTACAATAGATTTACTCGGTGTAAATTTTTAGAGCAAAACTAGTAGTCACAAGAGCACAACCCTAAAATAGACAGACAAGTGAATCCTATCGTGAATTGAACCATGTCTATCAAAGTTTAATTTCTCCTTTCAGATACACTAAATTCCAAAAAAAAATCCACTGAGAGAGAATCCAATTCTCTCCTAGATATGTCACAAACTTACTAGATAAGTATTCATCTCTTCGATCTGATCAAAAAGTTTCAATACCATCTCCAATTTGTTTTCCTATTTCATTATTGAATTATTTGAACATTTCAAATGATTCAAGCCAGATGCATCCATATCTAGATAGGTCATTTATAATAAAATATTAATATCTTTCTTTGGCACTTAAGTTTATAGGTCCACATACATCACTATGTATGAGACTTAGAACTTTATCGGCTCCACTTTTTTCATTAAAAGATGACTTTGTCATCTTTCCAAGAAGACGAGACTCACAGGCTATTAATGATTCATAATAATTGATATCAAGGTTTTTCTCTCAAGCTAATCCGTTTATCCTATTCTTGTCAAGATGATTAAGCCTATAATGCCAAAGATAGACATCCATGACATAATCTAACTTGGGTGTTTATTAAATGTGTACATTACACTTAATAAGCTGTATAAATGTTAAATATCATTTCTTTATTGTCCATATATTATTGTAATATTATTCATATTAATATCATAATAATCTTCTTTATTGATAAATGATAACCATGTCTGACCCAAAAGCCAACAGAGATCATATTTATCATAAATGATGGATAATGGTGATAATCACTCAAAATGATATCTTTTAAAAATAAGCTTGACAATTCCTAAAGCTAGGATTGGAATAAGACTTCCATCCCCAACGTTCAGGTATTTCTCATCATTTTTAAATATTCCACTTACTTAAAATTCTTGCAACAAATTGCATAGGACTACTGATATCCCATACCCAAGTAGCAGAATTATATATAGAGAAATTTCAAAATGTTATCATATAACATCCTTAATAAGCAAATCTTGCTCCTTTCTCTTGTTTAGCCTGTTATGGTCAAGGAAAGCAAGACATTTTTTTTCTATGATCCTGCTTCTAATAATAGAAGCACTATGTCTGATTTGGATCAATATTGGACTAATTATTTTGACTGGATTTAGAAGCCCTAATACGAACCAATTCATACTGCTGAACTAAAATCAACTTTCAATACAAATTATCAAAGTTGGGTCTCCTAAGTTATCACTGTCTAACAACGATAGGAGCAATTAGGGTTTAGCCTTATTCTATGAGAAAAGATAACATAGACCTAATGTATATGAATTATTTTAAGCCTAGAGACTTGGACTTTAGTCTTAAGGTTCTTTCACTATTTTATTCGAATTGGTAGCCTTTACCTCCAATTCAAAAAATTACTTTCATTTTCTAGAAGGTACTAGAATTTACAAAGACTACACACAAGCTCGACTTTGATCGGCCAACCCATGTGCATCTATGGGTAGGTTTATTAATCAATTATTTCTCCAAACAACTTTTAGTAATTTAATTTTGCCCTAAAAATCTAATTAATAGGCTTTGGCCTCCACTATAAGATCCCAGTTAGGTCCAACCATTAACATGACCTTACTTGGTGTATCTAACTAATGAATGATTAAGCCCAACTTTAGTTGGCCAACCCAACCACCACTAGAGAGACACTTTCAAGTTATCATATTATGAATGATAATTTTATTAGTCAATAAGTACCAGACCTTTGGGCCTCCAATGATTATTGAGTTAATAGACTCATTATCATCCAACTTAATGGGAGGCTATGACTCAGTTATCTCCATAACTTTATCATTTTAAGAACCTAATAATTTTAGAGAATTTAAAATTTATTTATGATTTAAGGATAGAAAGTACATGGACCAATTTGCTTTCATTGACTTCACCAAGTCAAGTCCTCCCACTGACTTCTCAAGTCATCGACAAGGACTAAGATCAATTTTAGTCCATGGGCACTAAGATCAGTCTTACTGAATAAAATCAGTCTCACTGATTTTCTATGCGACATGGGTTAGCACGAGTCAATGAACAACCTAATCAAGATCTGATTAACCACATTGACCAGGTAAGTGAGATCGGTGGGAGGGTCTACCAAGGCTTGTCTTAGACACCATCAAAAATGGCCAGATAAGCGGGCTGCCAATTAAAACCACCGATCTAGAAATGCCAGACTTACCTTAAACATCAATTAGTTTATCAATTTTGATTTGGTTTGCCTAAAGACTTGGGCTCAACCACTGAGCCACGATCAGTATTCATTTGTTAGATGTATGGACTTTGATTAACTATAATTATTGAAGTAATCTATAGAAATGACCTAATCCTAATTAACTATTAATTAGGATTGATTAATTTTTTAACTAAGTTCATATTTAATCTAACCCTAGGTCTAATCCAGTTAAGAATCTGATCAAAGCTAACCCATTATCCTTTAACCCATGTTTTATGATATTATCTTAGGATCTTCAAATCACAAACCTAGATCCTAAATAATTATTTAATTCTCAATTAAGTTCAAAGCTTATGGATTTGGGTTTATAAAATCTCAAAACTAATTTTTGATTTGATCATTTAAAATATTTTCAAATTATAAATAGTTTACATTGAATCATATTCAATATATAATTTTAGATCTAATTTATTTTAATATTTAGATCACATCCTAGGATTTCAAATTTAGAATTTTATAGAAAGTAAATTTTTAATTTAAATTCTATAAAATAAATATATCATATATATATATTCTAGATTCAAAATAAAAAATACGTATCAACATATGCAATAAGAGTATCTAGATCTAAACATAAAACACACATATGGATCAGATCATAAACCATTTAAAATTAAATTTAAAATTTAAAAATAAATCATAAATTATTTTAGATCTCATCTAACATATTTATGATTTAGATTATTCGGATCAGCATATACTAGGACAATCTCTCTACTATAAGGGATAAATCTTATAGCAGGACAACCTTATAGCAGTATGTGCAATCGGATATTATTTAGATCTAATCTAAATAATCTAAAATAGATTTAATATCTATTTAATTTTAAATTTAAAATTAAAAAATAAATCATAAAATTATTTAGATTATATCTAATTTACTCATGATTCAAGAATAGATCAGCACATACTAGGACAACCTCTCTATTATAAGGGTTAAACCTTACAGCAGGACAACCTTATAGTAGTTTGTGCGATCTTTAGAGTTTTATTTTTTAGATTTAATTTAGTACAAACATGATCATGTTATAATAGAACCTAGATGCTCTGATACCTTTGATGGAAAATATGTAGGGTTTCAAGCATGAATTTCAAAACTTTTTTGATATATAATGCAGTGAAAGTTTTAAATTAAATTATTTAATTTATAAATGTATATAATCTAATTACTAAACCCTACATCTATGACCTATAATATGTCATATTATATTTTAAATAAGAAAATAAATATTTTAGTATTGATCAAATCAATATCCTAGATCTAGAACGATTCTAGATCTAAATTCTAGATCTCATCTAGGTGAGAGAAGAGATCAAATCTCCTACCATAGTGCAGGTCAAGAACTCCATGATTGATTTTTGTTGTTGCATTTGGAGCCACACACACGTCTGACCTCTATAGATGATCCACACAAGACTACAATAAAATCAAAGGTTCATCAAATGAAGATTCGCTCGAAGTGCTAGCTCCGCACGAATCCCTTCGGATGGTTAATCTAAAATTTATTTCTCGGATCTCTTGGATACTCCAAGAGATGAAGAATAAGAGGAGGAATAAGAGAGAAATCCAACCATTGGATCTTCCATAAATCAGAAAATAAATAGTTAAGAAAGATCCTAAGAGAAGATACATCTTCTCTTTTTAGGACATCAACCATTGATGTTCTAAACGGATCTCCATACCTGGACAAGAGAGGATCTTCTCCTTTAGAAAATTTTCTTGCTTCTAGATGTTTTTCTTTTTGATTTTTTTCATAGAAAAATCATATTAAAATTAAGAAGAAAGAATTCTCAAAAGAACCCTAAGGGAAGGCTATCTTCTCTTCACTTTCCTCTCATCAAGACTTGATCAAATCATGTCCAAAAGAGACCATGATGCCCCAACTCTTTGGAGCATCTATTTCCATGCCCTCCTCCTCTCTCTCTCTCTCAAATTTTTATCATATAAAAAATTATTAAAAAATTAAAAAAATAAATATTGAAAGAAAAATAGATGAGAAGACATTCTTCTTACCTTTTTCTTCATCAAGACATGAACCTTTCATGTCTTAATGAAGAGTTTTTCTCTAAGAAAGTAGGCACCCTTAATCCCCACACCAAGACCTCTCTTTTTCTTCTTTTTTCCATGAAAAACCTAGAGTTTTTGATGCCTTCCTCCTATCTAATAGGAGGTGCCACAAAATAAGGGACACTAGGTCATTACTAGGTCAAATGACCTAGTCAAACATGGAAGCTATGGGGCATCCAACTCTTGGACGCCCCTTCCCCTATTTTTTTGTGTGGAGACTAGGAAACCATGCACAAAATAGAAGAAAAGGTAGCAACAAAAAGAAAATATGGCATAGAGAAAATTGGCTCAAGAAGGAAAGAGGCGTTTTGTTCAAGAGGGACTCTTTCAAAAGGAAACAAATCTAAACCACTTTCCAAAATGGATCAAATCAGATTTGATTCAAAATCTCTAGAATAAGGGGTGTGGGAAAACATTCCTTAGGCATGGAAATCTTAGAAAAAATCTAGAAATAAAATTAGTGGGCATGGAGAATATTTTTGCAAGGAAGGAAATAAGGAATCCTAGTCTAACTAGGATTCTCATGTATTGACTAGGTCAAACCAATTTTTAACCTAATTAAAATATGATTAGTGCAAGCCTAATTATGGATGATCCAAGTACAACTAGAAACTTAATTAAATTAGGTTTAAACCATATTTAAATCTGATTTAAATTCTAACTCAATTAGGAATTATGTGCACTCAAATCCTAGTCTAATTAAGAATTATTTTTCTCTTACAATTAGCTTATCCAATAAATCAATTAAACTTAATTTAATTAAGTCTAAATTAATTTTAATTAAATATAATTTAATTAAAATTAATCTCAGCCTGATTGCTCAATCAAATTGAGCTAATTAGCAATCTAATTGCTAATCGATCCTCCTGTAATACTTGCACTAGGTCAAACATCAATCGCATTGATAGTTTGACCTTCGAACGATTCTTAATCATCGATTAATCATCTAATTAGGTTATAATCTCTAATATATGTAATCCCATAGGTTTGAACCTAAGTTGGTAGCATAGAAATAAATTTCTGTATTAGTCGAAGTAACCATCTAGCAATGGTTCCCGACATCTGGATAGATCGAATGTATGCAAAGTAACATTCTTAGAACCCTGGCCCATGGTTACCATATAATTCATCCCTATGACTAATAATGTTCAAGATAACTTTGAGTATGCTGTCAACACTTATATAAATTATTTTTTGTTATGTCTCAAAATTTTGTAAATCCCGTGACTCCTCATGAGGATTATCTAGGCCTAGGTTTAGCTAAATTGAAATATAATGAGACATTTTCTTCTCGAAGCTAATTAAGAGTGATCAATCCCATCTTGACTCACACACCAACTTCATAAGTACTTGACTGTACCCAAAAATCTTTCGAACCTATATTAAAAATACAGCCAGTCTGATACCAAAGCACAATGACTAGCTTGCAAGTCATCATGGTGATCTCAGGTCGTAGGGATACTTATATCCATTGATCATAGCTAGCTACTCTTGATAGTAGAGTACTACATTGGTCATGTTCAGTACAGATGTACTCCTACATCTCATCTGGATGCTATACCACTATCTTCATACCACTTGGTTACGAGGACAACCAATGCATATGGCATACAGCAACCTATACTCGATAAGTTATCATCCTTATTAATAACTTATCATTTGATCATGAATAATTTAAGAACCATTCAATAAATCCTTCTTTATTCATTGATTATGGTTCTAAGGACTTCATCATAATTTAGAAGTTCATTTAAGAAAGATAGAACTTCTATGATGAATCAGTCAAATAACTATTATTATTAAATAATTCATATACTAATTTCAATCATCTACCACTTAGATGATTGACTTTAGAACATATATTTCAATAGGTTAGTAGTGAAAGGATATAGTTAGCATGAAGGTATTGGCTATCAAGATACATTCTCATTAGTGGTCATGCTTAAATCCATCCGTATACTGCTTGCCATTGCAGTATATTTTGATTATGAAATATGGCAAATGAATGTAAAAATAGCATTCTTAAATAAATATCTTAAGGAAGATACTATCTGAAATAGCCGCTTGGTTTTACCTCCAGTGATAGTGATCATAAAATTTGTAAGCTACAAAGGTCCATCTATAAGCTTAAGCAAGCATCTCAGAGCTGTAATGCTTATTTTAATGATGTAAGTAAACTATTTGATTTCATCAAGAATGAGGAGTCCTATGTGTTCAAGAAGGTTAGTGAGAGCACTGTTATCTTCCTCGTATTATACATGAATGACATCCTCCTAATTGAGAATGATATTATCATGTTGACCACAATCAAAATTTGATTGTCTAAGGAGATTTCTATGAAAGACTTAGGTGAGACATCCTTTATGTTGAGGATCAAGATCTATAAAGAAGATCAAGGAGGATGTTAGGTTTATCACAAAAGATATATATTGAGGAGGTGCTGAAAAAGTTAAGCATGGAGAACTCCAAGAGGTGTCTTGGACCCTTTAGATATGGTATTCATCTCTCCAAGAAGATATGCCCCAATACATCGAAAGAGATTGAACGCATAAGCAAGATCCCTTATGCTTCAGTAATAGGGAGCCTCATGTATGCCATACTTTGTACATGACCTAATATCACCCATGCTTGAGTGTCACAAGTAGGTATCAGTCGAATCCAAGCAAAGAGCATTGGATTTCTATAAAATATATCCTTAAGTACTTGAGAAGGACTAAGGATATATTTCTGATCTTTGGTAATGGAGAACTCTAGGTATAGGGGTACACTGATTCAGACTTTATGTTTGATATTGATGATCAAAAATTGACATCAAAAGCCTATTCTTATGTAATTATGGCATTATAAGCTGAAAGAGGTTCAAGCAGACAGTGATAGCTGACTCCACCAAGAAAGTAGAGTACATTACTATCTTGAAGCTACGTAAGAGGCATTTTGGTTCAAGAAGTTTGTTAAAGAGCTTGGAGTGATGCTATCTAATATCGTCCCTCTATACTGCAACAACAACGGTGCCATAGCTCTAGTTAAGGAGCCGAGGTCTCATCAAAAATTTAAGTACATTGAGCAATGGTTCCACCTCATCCATGATTACCTCGAGAAGAAATATGTCAAGATAAAGAAAGTCAACACCGTAGACAATATGACTAACCCACTGATGAAGTCTCTAAGCCAACAAAGGAGTGAGGCCCACCTTGAGAAGATGGAACTTAGATTTATAGCTGATTGGCTTTAGGTCAAGTGAAAGTTTGTTAGATGTATGCCCTAGAAGCTAGATTGGTCGACACTTGTTATACATTCTAAGATTATAATTTATCATTTTGACTTATTAATAAAATTTAGGTTATCTTTCAATCACATCTATGTATTATGTATTTGTCATTTATTCATTGGGTTAATGGGTATGATAACATATGTTATCAAGAGTTGAGAATTTCGAACCTGTGTTATCATAATTAAGTCATAAATTGCTCTCAATTATAACATCGTTACAAGGATGGTGATCGATCCAAAAGATTGGTGTATGATTGCTTTCTTATGATAGATGAGTCTTGAATCTATGGTGTGGAGATATCAGAGTAAAAATATAGATGCTTATTGAGGATAAGGGTACTGAGCGTGATCAACTTTGAGCAGTCATAACAAAGTCTACCTTCTTGTTGATAACTTACTCGATGCTATAGTTATATATCTGGTTCTCTGATCTAAGATGCATTGGTAGTTCATCTTGAGGGTGTTATAGTTTAACTATACCAAAACTCGATTTTCTAGCCATTTGAAATCATAAGGTGTATATTGACTATAGCATGTTCATTGTAGGAATTGGATCGCACCAAGATGGGATCTATCAACCTCGATAGAGGAAAAGTAGTTCTATGGTGATCATGAGATTAAGTCCTAAAGCCCATGGCTATGATAGTGTGAAATAATAGAAAGAGTTTCTATTAGCATTTCACATCAAACTCAGATCGAATGATTCAATCATATGATAGGTATCGGGTTTGATGAGTCAACCTTAACCTAGATCTTATCAGAACTCATGATAGAAGAACTCAATCACACGATAGCTGCATCTAGAGGTTCTTATTTAGTTCTGATGGGTTGCTACCATATATTACCAGATATCACTGATGGATTATGGGATCAATTAAAATTATCTTGATGATCGATAATTCTAATTGGATGAATTAGAAAAAATTTTGATCCATCGAAAGATGTTTTGATGATATCATTAATCGAGATCATGACATGTCCCATTACCATATAGAATTGAACCTATGGGATCATACAAATAAGAGTATGGGTCTAGATATTTTCAACTGGACTCACTCAGTCTGATTGATTTGAAGTTGATCCAACTAAGTTCAAAAAAATCATGCTAGTACAAGATTGGACCTAACTTTCTCCTGTATTGGATTTTTTGATTAATTGAGACTTAGTCAAATTAAATTTAGCTTGTCTAGAAGCCCTGTATGGGTTTGTCCTAAATAGACAAGACCTTGTCCTAATTAGATTAGGACATGTCCTAATATTTTTAAAGGGATAAGGATAAGGAGGCACCAAGAGTTGGTGCCCCCCCATTTTGACCCAATCTTCATGCGTGCAAGAGAAGAAGGGGCGCACGCCTCCTAGATTTTCTCTAAGGGCATGCAACTCCAGATGCTTTTCTTAGAGAGAGAGGGCACACGCCCATCCTTGGCTTGTAGCCCTTAGTGGTTGGGATAAGGGAGAAGTGGTTTGGGAGGTTAGAGTTTCTTTTAATTTAAACTCTATTTGAATGAGTCAAATTAATTTAAACTAATTCAAACTTATGGGAGACTTTATCTGAGCGCAAGATATGAGTTTTGTGTGACAAAACTCATGTAAAAGTTCAGGTGGGGTGCCAATATTAGTGGAGTGTCATTCTGATTTAAGCAATTTGACCTAGTCAAATACTTAAAGCCCTAGGACTCTAGGTTTCTAATTTTTCTATAAATAGAAGACTAGGCCAAAGGGTTTGACCATCTGATCTGCCCATTGTGAAGCCCTGCCACATTCTCTCCATGCTTCCTCCTTCTCTTGATCCTCTCTCTCTCTCCCTCTCCCATGTCCAAGTGTTGGGCTGAATGCAACTTTGAGAGTCAAAGTGCTGTCACACAAGAAGAAGACAAAAGAGTCCTAATCATGTGTCGATCAAAGTGCTACTGAAGATCTGATTGAAGGAAAAAGAAGAATGTCCAGATCTGATTTTTAGAAATCAGATTAAAAAAAAAGACTTTTAGATCTGATCTGAGTAGAACGATAAAGGCCAGATACTTGCACGACTAGGGACGAACCTCGGAATCAATTTAGATCATCACAGTGAGTAGATTGTCTACTTGCAATAGGTGGTATTTTGAATATTCATTGCATGTTTATTTTTAGATTTATGTAATCAGATCTAAGAACCCTTAAATCTAATTGGATCAGAGTAAATTTTTTTTAAAAAAAATTCGCTGCATCAGATCTAATCTGATTGGGTAGATCTACTAGGACCTTCACCTAATCTAATTAAAAGCCAAATTAAATTAGATTAAATCAAATTTAATTATGATTTAAGTTTTAATCAAATTAGTAATTAGATACACACAAGTTCTAATTCCATAGAAAATTGATCTTCCTTGGAATTGGCTTATCCCATAAATCAATTGGACTTGATCCAATCAAGTCCAAACCAAATCTAATTGAATCATATTCAATTAGACTCGATCTCACCCCTCTTGCTCAATCAGATTAAGCAAATTAGCAATCCAATTGCTAATTAATCCTCCTGCAATACTTGCATCAGGTCAAATATCAATCGTATTGAATGTTTATCCTAAAATGGTTCTTAACCATTGATCAACCATCTAATTAGATCAAGATCTCTAATGTGTATGATCTCATAGATTCGAACCTAAGTCGGTAGCGTAGGAATAAATTTCTGTACTAATCAAAGTGACTATTTAGTAATGGTATGTGATGGCTGGATAGGTCGAATGTGTAAAGCAATATTCTAGAACTCATATGGATATAATTTTCGTATAATTCATCCTCTTGGCCATGAATACTCATAGGACGACTCAAGATTTAACATCAACCCTAAATTGGTCATCCATATTATATTTCAAAATATCAAATCCATCGTATAGATTATCTTGACCAGGATTTTGCTAAATTGAAATACAGCAATGTATTATCTCAAACTCTTGGAGTGGTCAATCCCATCTTGATCATTCATCACTTTATAAGTACTTGACTATCCTAGAAACCTTCCATCACTGAATTAAAAATTCAGATAGTCTGATATCAAAGCACAATGAGTTGCTTGCAAGTCATCATGGTGATCTCAGATCAAAGAGATACTTATACCCATATCCCATTGGAGCAATTATCGATAGCAGAATGCTTTGAAGTTGATCACATTCGGTGATAATGTATCCTTACATCTTACCTGTATACCATACCAGTGTCTTCACACTCCTTGGTTAAGAGGATAACCAATCCATATAGCACACAATAACCTACACTCGATAAATATTATCATCCTAGTTAATAACATATCATTTAGTTGCGAACACTTTAAGGACTAATCAATAAATCCTCTCTTTATTAAATTTAAATAGTTCTAAGGACTTCATCACAGCACAACAGTTCATTAGAAGATATACATTTATGATGAAAAAGGCTAAAATGAACTTTTTATTTAATATAAATTATTTATATTTATAAGATTAGCACAACCATCAAGAGACTGATGATTAGCTTTATGACATATTTTCCAATAGCTTCCACTTGTCTTAAAGCCATTTGGTACAGTATCTAATATCCATCTTCAACTTATGGTTGTTAATCTCCTTTACCACAAAGGCTTTAGTGAATGGTTTGGCTCGATTCTTCTTTCCATCGATCTTCTGAAGGTCGATGTCACCTTGATCCATGATCTCTTAGATCAAATGGTAGTGGTGTAATATATATTTCATTTGCTGGTGTGCCTTTGGTTCCTTCATCTGAGTGATGGCTCAGTACCATCATAGTAGAGCAGGATCAGATCATCCAGAAAGGATGCTATTTCGAGCTCGGTGATGAATTTTCTCAGCCATACAGCTTTTTTCATGACGTCGGATGCTGGATATACTCCACCATTCAGGGTAAATACATAACCCGATGCACTCTTGTTGCCATCATGGTCAGATTGCAAGCTAGAGTCTATAAATCTCATAAGTTTTAAATTCGATTTACCATAAATCAGCCATCAGTCCTTAGTATTTCTCAAATACTTAAGGATGATTTTCACAACCTTCCAGTAGTTCTTTCCTAGATCAAATTGATATCTGCTCACTGCTCCTAGTGAGTATGCCACATTTAGTCTCATATATGTCATGGCGTATATGATAGATCCCACTACTAAAGTATATGGGATTCTACTCATATGCTCTCTCTCTTTTGGAGTTGTCAGACAATCCTTCTTAGAGAGAAAAATTTCATGGTCTATCGAAAGATAGCCCTTCTTGGAGTTCTCCATGTTAAACCACTTCAGCATAATTTCTATGTATGTGGACTGGGATAACCCAAGTATCCTCTTAGATCTATCCCTATAGATCTTCATCCTTAGGATGTAGAATGCTTCTTCTAAGTTCTTCATAGAGAACTAAGATGACAGCCATACTTATATTTCTTGTAGTGTAGGGATGTGATTTTCAATTAAGAGAATATCATTCACATACAAGATAAGAAATACCACTACTGAACCATTTGTCTACTTATATATATAGGACTTTTCTCTATTCTTAATGAAGCCATATGTTTTGATACCCAGAAGAGTCCACTAGGAGAGAATCTCATTTTCTTCTAGATATGTGAGAAACTCACTGAAAAGATTTTCACATTCTCGATCAGATCAAAGAGTTTTAATATTTTTTTAATTTATTTTTTTATCTTATTTTAAAATATTTTTAATATTTTAAATAAATCTGATTTATGTTTCATCAAATAGATCCATATCTAGATAGATTGTTTGGGAAAGTAATGAAGTAGAAATATCTCCCTCTATCACTTATGCTCATAGATCCACATACATCAGTATGTATTAGATCTAAAAGCTCAGTAGCTCTCTCATCTTTTCTAATAAAAGATGACTTGATCATTTTTTCAAGAAGATAGGACTCACAGGTTGGAAGTGATTCATAATCACTAACTTCAAGAATTTTCTCTTAAGTCAATCTATTTATCCTATACTTATTAATGTGACCTAGTCTACAGTGCCATAGATAGATATTAGATACATTATCTAATCTAGGATGCTTGCCAATGGAGTAGACTATGTTAATAGATTGTGATAATAAATAGATCCCATTGTTTAAATGTCCAGAAAAGATAGTAACACCATTCGAAATGACATAACAAATTTTTTTTTAATCAAAATTTCATAATTATTTTTGGCTAAAAGACCTATAGAAATGATATTCAAAAAAAAACTAGAACAAAAATGACAATCACTAAGAATAATATTATGAGACTTGAATATAAGTTTTATGATTTCTAATGCTAGAACTGGAACTGATCTTTTATCTCCAATGTTCATGAATCTTTCATCTTGCTCGAATCTCCTACTGATCTGTAACCTCTATAATGAATTGCAAATATGATAAGGACTTTCGATATTCAATACCTAGTCAGTAATATTACAAATAAAAAAATTGCAAGGAGTTATCATATAAGTACCTTGTCCAGCAATAGTTTGTTTTTTTCTTATCCTATTCAAATTCAGGGAGGCAATGTATTAAGGATAGTTCTTTATTAGTGCTTCCGCTTCTTATAATAGATGCACTCTGCTTGACTCTTATTGGGCTTGGATTTCTTGGTCTGGCACTACACTGATGTCCCAGCCTGAACTTGCATCTTTTTGTTCTTCTTCTTCTTGTTCTTCTTTTCTTTCTTAAAGGATTGAGAACCAAAAAACGACCCTCCCACCATGTTGACCAACTTTTTATAGAACTAGTGATCCTTCTCAAAGTTTTGAAGTAACCCTAATAACCCATGATAGTTAACTTCAGGCTTTGTCATTCGAAAATGAGTAAGAAAGAAAAGATAGGACTTGGGTAATGAGTTCAGAATAGCATCTTTTTCAAGATGCTTGCATAAGAAAAATCTAAGTTTGCTCAAACACTCAATCATCTCGATCATGTACAATACATGATTAGTGATTGAAGCTCAATTCCTCATTCGAGCATTGAAGGTGGCACAACTAGTCTTGTGCCTTTCAACATCATTGGATGTGCCAAAAGACTCGTTCAATACTTGAAGCATGTCTTCCGACTGAGCTAACTCAAATCTATGATTGAACTCATCGCTCATAGCCGCCAGCATAATATACTGCACTATGGTTTGGTCATTGAGCTACTTTTGGTAAGTATCCCTAACTATACCACATGTATTTGGAGCTAGCTTCTCAGGTGTCGGATCCATCAGAATGTACAAAATCCATCATATTCAAGAACAATCTTCAACTTATAGTACCAGCTATCGAAGTTGGGTCCCATCAACTTGTTATTGTCCAACAATGATCGGAGTGATAGGATATTGGCCATAACTGCATAGAGAAAAATCAAAAACCTAATTAGTAAATAATTTATTAAATCTAAAAATTTAAACTTTAATCAAAAGATTCTTTCACTATTTTATTCGAATTGATAGCCTCTACTTTTAATTCGAGAAATTATCCTAATTTCTTAGTGGATACTAGAATCCATATAGACTTCACACAAGCCCAACTTTAGCTGGTCAACCTATGTATATTTATGGATAGATTCATAACCAATTATTTTTTTAAACAACTTTTAGTAATTTAATTTTACTCCAGAAGTCTAATCGGTAAGCTTTGGCCTCCACTGAAAAGATTCGGTTAGATCCAATTATTAACATGATCATATTTGGTCCATCTAACCAATGAATGATTAAGCCTAATTTTGATTAGTCAACATAACCACCATTTAGAGAGACACAGCTAAGAAATTATATTATAAATAATAATTCTAATAGTCAATAAGCACCAGACCTTTGGGCCTCCTATGATTATTGAGCTAGTGGACCCATTATCACTCAACTTAATGGGAGGCTATGATCTAGTAATCACCATAACTATTTTATTTTAAGAACTTAATAATTTTAGAGAATTTGGTTAACTTATTTTAGGGAAAGAGAGTCAGATGAACTAGTTAATCATGATCCTCCCATTGACTTCATCAAGGTAGATTAATGGAGATCATAGACAGCTGGTCTAGGAGCATCTAAATCAGTCACACTAATTTACCTAGCTGACAGGATCAAGTCGAATTGTCAAGTGATCTTATCCAAACATAATGTCACTAAGAAGGCCAAGTAAGTGAGATTGATAGGAGGGACATGCCATTAATTCATCAAAGACCAAATTAGTGCAAGTAGCTCTCAATTAAAGACCATCGGTCATAAACTACCAGACTTACCTTAAACACCCAACTAATTAAATAGTTTCGATTGGATCCTCCTAACAATTTGAGCTAGACCACTAAGCCAAGAATCAAGTCTATTTGATTCTTATTAAAGATATGAACTTGACCAACTATAACTATTGTAATTGATCTATAGAGATCTTGACCTAATCTAAGACAATATTTGATTAGATTTAGTCAATTCTCTAATTAGATCTATTCTTTAATCTAACCTTAGATCTAATCTAATTAATGGACCCAATTAATCTAATCCATTAAGTCATATTTTATGATTTTTGATTTAGGATCTTCAATTTACAATCCTAAATCCTAATCAAACAACTCTTAATTCTTAATTAAGTTTTGGGCTGAGGATTGGGATTTGGCATTTCAAAAATAATTTTTATATTTATAAAATATTTTTATAATATGGTTCTATCAACCAATAGCATGTTTGATTCATAATCGATATGCATATAATAAAATCATAAATCTACTTTACATCTAATCTAAACATATTCATAAAATTTAAATTAAAATAATTTTAATTCTAACGAATCATAAATCACTTTAGATCAAATCTAATACATTTATGATCATAAATTCAAATTAAAATATTTTTAATTCTAATCATAATATTTTTAGATCATATCTAATATTTTATGATCAGATTTTTAGATCAGCACATAATAGAACAATCTTTTTACTGTAAGAGGTAAACCTTATAGTAGGACAATCTTATAAGATTAGTCCATATAATCTAAAATTATTATTTTTAAATTTAAATAATTTTAAATTTAATAAAATATAAGTTTATTTATATCATATCTAACATATTTATGATTAACTTTAGATCTACATGAACTAAGATAACCTTTTCACTATGAGGTTAACCTTACAGTAGGACAACCTTATAAGATCAGTCCATACAATCTAAATATTTAATTTTAAATTTAATCTTAGATCATAATTTAGATCTAATCTAAATAATTAATCTAACACATGCATAAAAATCATGTCAAGCAGACCTAGGCTCTGATACCAATTGAAAAAAATTCTAGAATTTGCATGCATCTATTATAAATTTTTTAAAAAAATTAATAGCAGAAGCAATAGATTAATCATATTAATCTATGAAAATATGAAAGAATTCTCTAGAACTAGGATCTTATGATATGATTCATGCAAGTAATAAATTATAAAATTAAATATTAAATAAGGATGAGAGGTATTGATCATATCAATACCGATCAACTTCTAGATCTAATCTAGATATTGAAAGTGATCTTATCCTTTTACCTTTTCACAGGTAGAGATCACCGCTTGTTGATCTAAGGTTGAGACCATTGCTTTGAGCTATACAGGTATCTGGCCTCTATAGAATATCTACATGAAGTCTTGATCTTGATCCGAAGTTCAATATCTAAAAATTAGTACATTATGCTAGCACTATGCTGATCCTTCTATGATGGTTAATTATGAACCTCCTTCTTCAAGTTGCTTGAACCTTTTAAGGACTAAAAGGAGCTTAGGAGGAACTAAGAGAAGTCTTCTTCCTCACCTTTTTCTCTCAAAAAGTTATGGAAGAAGATGTAAGAACAAAACCTTAGAGAAGACCCCTCTTCTCTCTTTCTTTTCTCTCACCAGGATACTATAATTTGTGTCCTTACAAAAGCTCATGCCCAAGACCCTCTTGCAACCAAGGAACCCATGCCCAAGCCCTCTCTCTTAAATGTATTCTCTGTATAAATCTTAGCCCCTAACCCCTCTTAAATAGAGAGATATGAAAGAGTCCTTGTCTAGGTCAAAAACCTAAAAATGTATGTCCAAACATGACAATAATTGAGGTGCCCAACTCTTAGGTGCCCTCTCCTTATTTTATGGTGTGGATTTTCTAGAAGTGGCACATAAAATCTTCCTTAATCCCTCTAAAGAAATTAGAGAATTATTTGGTTGGTTGGCACCAAATGGATAAAGTTTTGGTTTTGTCAAACTCTATCAAATAGAGATTGAAATTAAAACTACTTACTAGTTTTGACTTAGCCCAAAACCCCTTTCTATCAAAGAAAGATAGAGGGTGCATGGGGTGGCGTGTACCTTCTCTAGGTGTGGAAGATCTCATGCCAAAATTAAGGAAAGGTGGTGTGGGGTGGTGATGTAGCATAAGAGATAGAGTCCCAATCAAACTGGGACACTAGGACTCTATGTTTTGACTATTCAAAGCAAATCTTTAGCCCAATTAAAATAGATCTTAGTGCAACCTAATTAATGATGTTCTGATAATTATCATAAATAACTAAAAATATATATTAAAATATATAATAATTTATATTTATTTAAAAAATTAATATTTTTATTAATATTTTATATGAATGAAATTTATCAATACAAAGAGCTCGATTTATAGGTTCAAACAGATTAAATTTCACTCAAATCGAAGCTAAAATGAAAAAGAAACAGAAGTCGAAAGTATAAATAAAAAAATTAGACCATCGACTGGCCAGTCTAGCAAACCTGGTTCAGCCCAGAGAAATTCGGCCCGACCACCTGGTCCACCAGCATCTGACTGAAGACAGCCCATGCACGTGAAGAAAAATTCTGATTTTCCGAGGTCAGGTTCGTTCAGATTTGATTGGATCGAGAGGTGTATTTCAAAATTTTTTTCTTAGATCCTAATCAGATCTGACATTTTCTAGATCTAATTTTATGATTTAATAAATAAAAAAATTAAATTAAATTAAATCTATATTAATTTTATCCTGATTTTAGGTAATCTAATTACGCATTGATGATCTGCTGATTGCCTGAGGTTCTGGATCTAGCCATGCAAGCGCTTGACCTCTACCGGTATCCACTTAGGCTAGATCTAGAGATCTTCTTCTCTTTTTTTTCTTCAAAAATTAGATCTAGATCTAATTTGGAGGATCTTCAAAACTTCTTCTAAAAATCACCCATTGTCTCTGCAGTAGTGCTGCCTTCTTCCTTTTTCGTCAGCCTTTTCTTGCCTGACTCGCACTAATCTGAAGCCCAACTGCCTTGGGCATGGAGAGGAGAGAGAAGATCAGAAAGGTGGCATGGAGGAGGAAGAGGAGCAGCCTTGGGGCATGGGCTAGGAGAGAAGTCTATAAAAGTGGGCGCAAATAGGTCTTTATATAGACCCTACTGCGCTATGCAGTGCCACATCATCCCGGCCAATCACGTTGCTTCGTTCAATCAGATCTAAATCTAATTGGTGGAATGACATCACCTAATCCAATCAGATGAGAAACCCATAGATTCATCCTAAGGTGGCACCTAAGACTGGTCAAAGTCTATAGGTGAGGGTCACCTAGTTTGAATCCAAGAAGCAACCTGGAGTCCGATCCGTATGAGACTCCAGGCGTCCCTATCCATGGGTGCACGCCATCCTAGGTGTGTGCCCCTTCCTTTCCAATTTCTAGAGAGGGGACAAGCCCCTATCTACTCTCCAATAAGTGCATGACACATGGGTAGATGTCCAAGGGTCAAAGGTCAACGTTTGACCAAAGTCAAAGAACAAGAATTAGCAGATGACGGAAAATGATAGATGTTGTCTTAAATTTATCTCATAAATTAAGACAATCCTTTTTTGATCTAGACAAGCTCCAGTCAAACTAGGTAAAAGTACCTGATTGAGCACAAACTCATTTGGCTCTATCAAGACAACTTTTAATGATAGAAAAAGGTGAATGTTAGGTTCAATCGTGTGCTGGCATGATTTTTTTGAACCTAATTGAATCTAATTCAAATCAATTAAACTGGGTTAGTCTAATTAATGATATCCATATCCAAACCCTTGTTTGTGTGACCTAGTTAGATTCAGTTCTGTATGGTAATGGGATATGTAGTGATCTTCATCATCAACATCATCGAAACTCCTTTCGATGGATCAGAACTCTTCTAATTCAAATAACTTAGAATGATCGATCATCTAAATCATTCTAATTGCTTCTAAAATCCACCAATGACACCTAGCAGTATATGATGGCAACCCATCAAAATTGAAGATGAACCTCTCAATGCAGCTACTTGTGTGATAAAGTTCTTCTATCTTGAGCTTCGATCAGATTAGTGTTAAGGTGAACTCATCAAACCCTAATTTCTATCATATGATTTAATCATTCGATTCAAGTCCAATGTGAAAACCTTAATAGAAACTCTTTCTATTATTTCACTCTCTACCATGGCCATGAGCTTATGGACTTGATTCTCATGATCATCATAGGGCTGCTCCTCATCCACCGAGGTAGATAGATTCCATCTTGGTGCAATCCAATTCCTACAATGAACATGCTATAGCCAACATACACCTCAAGGTTTTGAATGGCTAGGAGACCGAGTCATGGTGTACTCAAACTATAACACCCTCAAGGTGAACTGTCGATGCACCTCAGGTCAAAGAACCAGACACACCACTGCAGCTTCGAGTCAGTCATCGAGAAAAAGGTAGACTTCCTTATGACTACTCGAGGTGGTCACGCTCAGTGCCCTCATTCTCTAACGAGTACCTGTACTCTCGCTTTGGTGTCTCTACACCGTAGACTCAAGACTCATCTACTATAAAGAAGCGATTGTACACCAACCTTCAGGATCAATCACCATCCTCATGATGATCCTACGGTCAGGAGCATTTTATGAGTTAATAATGAAAATTCATGTCTTAAATTTTCAACTCTTAAAAATAAGAATTATCATTATCCATTAACTCAAAGGATGTATCACAGACACTAAATACACATATATGATAGAAAATAATCCATTTTATTATTTATAGTCAAAATTATAATTTTGCCCCTAGAAGTGTATTACAAGTGTCAGCCAATTCTGGCTTCTAGGGCACACATATCTAACAAACTCCCACTTGACCTAAAGCCAATTGGCTATAAAGTCTAAGTCCCATCTTCTCAAGGTGGGCTTCGATCTTCTGCTAGCCCAATGGCTTTGTAAGTGGGTCTGCCGCATTGTCTATGAAGTCGACTCTCTTGACCTCGACGTAATCCTTCTCGAGGTAATCATGGATGAGGTGGTATCGTCCGCTCGATGTGCTTAGATTTCTGGTGAGACCTCGGCTCCTTAGCAAGGGCTATGGCACCATTGTTGTCGCAGTACAGAGGAATGGCATCTGATGGCATCACTCCGATCTCTGTGGCAAACTTCTTATACCAGAATGCCTCCTTTGTAGCTTCTGACGCAGCGATATATTCTGCTTCCATGGTGGAATCTGCTATCACTGTCTGCTTGAAACTTTTCCAACTGACAGCTCCACCATTGCACACAAATAGACTCCCAGATGTCGACTTTCGATCATCTACATCGGACATAAAATTCAAGTCTGTGTATCCCTGGACTTGGAGTTCTCCATTACCAAAGACCAACAACATATCCTTAGTTTTTCTCAAGTACTTAAGGATACATTTCACAGAAGTCCAGTGTTCTTCATCCTGGATTCGACTGATATCTGCTCGTGACACTCACAGCATGGGCTATATCAGGTCGTGTACATAACATGGCATACATGAGGCTCCCTATTGCTGAAGCATAAGGGATCTTGCTCATGCATTCTATTTCCTCAGGTGTGCTAGGGCACATCTTCTTGAAAAGATGAATGCCATGTCTGAAGGGTACTAAACCCCTCTTAGAGTTTTTCATACTAAACCTCTTTAGTACTTCCTCTATGTACATCTTCTGTGAAAGTCCTAGCATCCTATTCGGTCTATCTCCTATAGACCTTAATTTTAGAATAAAGGATGCTTCTCCTCCTAGGTCTTTCATGGAGAATTCTTTAGATAACCACATTTTAACTATGGTCAACATGGGAATATCATTCCCAATAAGGAGGATGTCATCCACGTACAATACGAGGAAGACAACAGCGCTCCCACTGACCTTTTTGAAGACACATGGTTTCTCCTCATTTTTGATGAAACCAAACATTTTGATCACATCATTGAAATGAGTGTTCCAGCTCCGAGATGCTTGCTTAAGTCCATATATGGATCCTTTGCAGCTTGCAAACCTTGTGATCAGTCATCACTGGATGTGAAACCTAGCGGCTGTTCCATATAGATATCTTCCTCAAGATATCCATTTAAGAATGTCATTTTCACGTCCATTTGCCATATTTCATAATCAAAATAGGCTGCAATAGCAAGCAATGTGTGGATGGATTTTAGCATAGCTACTAACGAAAAGGTATCCTGATAGTCAATGCCTTCGCATTGACTATAACCTTTTGCCACTAATCTAGCCTTGAATGTCTCCACATTTCCATCTGCACCAATCTTTCTCTTGAAGATCCATTTACACCCAATAGGTACTATACCTTCTGGTGGATCTACCAAGGTCCAGACTTGGTTTGAGTGCATCGAGTCAATTTCTGACTTCATTGCCTCTAGCCATTTCTCGAAGTCGATATCTGATATCGTCCTCGTTGTAGGTTTTGGGATCATCACCATGACCCCATTACCTACGAGGAATATTTTCTCTACATTCCTCTGAAATAATACCTAAGTATCTCTTCAGGGGACGGAAAAATCTTTCCGATCTATGAGGTGGAGGAGGTAGTGTATCTTATTGGCTTAACCTAATTTGGTTCCATTTGGTCCTTAGCTCATTGCTCTTGTGAGACTTTCTCATCGAAGCTTGATCTGCTTTCCAATGCCGCTATCTTGAATAAACTATTTTTCAAGAAAGATGGCATGTCGACTCACAATCACATTGTGGTCTTCTGGAATGTAGAAATAGTATCCTAATGACTCTTTAGGATATCCTATGAATCGAGCTCTAAAGGACCTAAACTCTAACTTATCCGCTTGTTGTCTTTTGACATGAGCCGGACAACCCCAAATTCTGAGATGACTCAGACTTGGTTTCTTACCATGCCATATCTCATACGGTATGGTAGGACAGGTTTTAGAAGGAAACTCTATTCAGTAAGTATATTGTAAGTTAACAATGACGTGCATCTCCCAAAAAAAATTAGAAAGGTCTGTGAAGCTCATCATGGATCGGACCATATCTAATAGGGTCCGGTTTCTCCGTTCTGAAATTCCGTTGAGTTGAGGTGTTCCTAGGTGGAGTCCATTGAGAGACTATGCCATTTTTCTTGAGATAGTTCAGGAATTCTCGGCTAAGGTATTCACCTCCTCGATCTGATCGAAGAACCTTAATGGGTTTTTCAGTTTGTTTTTCTACTTCATGTCTGAACTTTCTTTGAACTTTTCAAAAGCTTCAGACTTGTATTTCATAAGATACACATACCCATACCTAGATGAATCATCGGTAAAGGTTATGAAGTAGATAAAGTTGCTTCTAGCCGGCACATCAAATAGGGCCGCACACATCTAGTATGTACTAGGGCAAGAAGATCTGTGGCCCTTTCCCCATGTCCTACAAAAGGGAGCTTAGTCATTTTGCCATGAAGACAAGATTCACAAATTGGATATGACTCAAAAGTCAACAGGACTCAATAGCCCAATTTTCTCCAATTTGTTAATCCTATCTTCTGCTATATGACCTAATCTTAGGTGCCATAGATATCTATCATTAGGACTATCCCTAGGATGTTTTGATTTTATGGCATTCACATTTTGCTCGAAATTAAAAATAGATATATCAATATATAACTGATAATGATCGTTAATAAGGAAACCACTTACAATTTTATTTCTTTCATAAAGAATGTTACAATGGTCCTTAAGAGAACTAATTACATAGCCTTCTAATGCAAGGTAAGAAATAGAAATCAAATTCCTGCTTGCTGCAGGCACATAATAACAGTCTTTTAATACTAAGTCTAAACCAGATGGTAGTCGAAGTGGGTATGCTCCCACGGCTACGGTAGCAACTCTTGCTCCATTTTTGACGCATAGGATCATCTCACCATCCCTCAACCTCTTGCTATCCTCAGGATCCTGCATAGAAGTGCACAAGTGAGCACTAGAACTAGAGTCAAGCACCCAACTGGATGCAGAAGAAACCATAAGGTTAGACTCAATAACGGGCATACCTCTAGAAGGATCTACCTCCTTCTTCTTTAGGGTGCCTAGGTAAGTAGGGTAGTTCCACTTTCATTAGCCGTCATTATTGCAATGGAAACACTTTCCTTTGTCAGCAGCCTTCTTCTTCAGCTCTGTCTTTTTCTTCTTTTCTCCTTCCATCTTCTGCTTTTTCACAAACTTCTTCTTTCCAAAAGACTTTCTCTTGGAAGAAGTCCATTCCATAGCAAGTATTAAGCTTTAGAACTTTTCATGGAAAGCTCAGCGATAACCAGCATGTTCATAAGTTCGGCCAAGGAGTTTTAAAGTTTATGCATATGATAGTTCATGATGAATTGCCCATATGCATCAGTCAAGGATTGTAGAATTATATCATTCTACAGATCTAAGTCCAACCTCACTTCGAGCTTCTCAAGCTCTTCCATATCCTTGATCATCATCAGACAATAATCTTGGACTGATTGCCCATCATGCATCTTAGCCTTGAACAATCGTTTAGTGACTTGATACTTGGCCGCGCGACTCTGTTCACCAAACATCTCCTGTAGGTGAGCCAACATTTGGCGAGCAGTGCTGATATCTTCATGTTGGTGCTGAAGTTCATCAGACATTGAGTCCAACATATAGTATCTGGCCTTGTTATCATCGTCTGTCCACTTATCTAGAGACGCTTTCTGCTAAGTGGATGGACAAGCTGGTAAGGTGGAAGGATCCTGATCCAATACATGAGTTAACTTTTCAAAATCCAAAATGATTTTAAAGTTTCAGAGCCAATGCTTGTAATTTGGTCCGGTTAGTCTATGGGTGTCCAGAATTCGTGCTAGTTGGTTGGATGCAGATATTTTTCTGTAGAGAGTCAAAGTTTCTAGTTAGATACTGTAATTAAGACTTAACTAATTTATTTAGAGATTTTATTTTTAAATAAATTAGCTCCCACTATTTTCTCGAATCTCTACACTCTCTCTATAGAGATGCAAAAATTTTTATGATTACTGATTTCTAGTGGGTGGTGCAGTCCCACTGACTGACTCATCACCTCACCAAATAGTTATTAGTGATGGATTAGCCAATGAGTAAACAACTCTTGTTCAATGATTCTCTAATTATGATGCACCCAATTATGGTCTCTAATTCATGAATCTCACCGTGTTCGAAATATTGATCCACTCCTTAGTTAAGTCAGACCCACCATTTGCACAGATTGGATTTCTAATTGAGTCTCTCACTGTATCCAGAATATTGAGCCCAATCCATCCTTTAGCCTGTAGCATCCAATACCTAATAGACATGGTTGCATCTTTTTGGTACAACTGAGCCACTGTAACCAGCTGAAAATAATCAACCCTTGGAAGGGCCCGCACATCTACAATGGTGGAAGACCTTAGACTTAATCTTTTCTTAGGGAGATTTGATTTAGATCTCATTAAATTGGACTTAACATAGTCATAACCATTATGACTAACCTAGTGGCATGGGTTAGCTCGGATTATTGACTACCTCAGATTAGAACTGAATCAACAAATATGGCCAGGTAAGTGAGACCAGTGGAAGAGATATGCCATTAACTCGATAAGAATGCATTCGAGTCACTAGCTTCTAGTTAAAAATCAGTCGGTCGTATTTTTCAAACTTACCTTAGACACCAAATTGTTGAGCCAGAACTAATTGGGTTAGCCTACAATCCAGACTGTAACCACTGAGCCTAATTAGATCTTAGTTTGATCGATCACTCATGTGACTTGATCTTGATCCAGACTTAATCCTATTAGGCTGATCAATATAAACATTATTGATCCCATCTAACTAACTCTTGATTTGGTTTGATCAACCGCTAGACCTAATTGAGCTACCCAAGATTGAACCCAATTTTATGAACATGTCTTAGATCTAAAAATTCTCAATTTTAGACCTAATATGTTTCATATTCTTAATTCTTAATTAAGTTTAGGGTTTAAAAATAAAACATGAAAATAAGTTCGTAGGGTTTCAAATTTAGGATTTTGCAGAAAGTAAGTTTTCAATTTCTGATTTAGGACGAACGCGCAGCACCCCTACACATTATAAGAACACCCCATCAAATGGGAGGAGAGGATTTTTAAGCCCTACTTTATTCTTATGATCGGACGGCCAAGGGGAACTCCTTAATCAGAAATACAACTAATCTACAAAAACTAATTAAATCTAAGCATATATCACATATAAGAAAATTGATCTAATTAAAATACATTTTGCATACATCTCATGTATCATGCATGTATGTTTTTCAGATCTAAATTATCTCATAATCATCTAAAAAATTAAATTTAAATTTGATCTTATCAAATAAAATTTAATCTAGATCCTATTGTAGAACTATTCTACAACTAGTCTAAACATGCAACTATCATATCTCATATGAACAAATTAAATTAAATTTATTTTCTATTTTTAGATCTGACTATAACATTTATAAGATTAGAAAATAGTAAATAAATAGATCTAAAAATTATATTTAATCAAATAAAAATTATGATTATACTAGACTACACATAGAATAATTCTATTCCTAATCTAGTTATGTATCTCATACATATTAGATCTAGATTAATTAATTTTAATTTTCTAATTTTCTAATTTTAGATCTAATCATATCTCATGTGATATCTAAAATCATATATTTATCAAATTAAATTAGATCTAAATAAATTTTATAAGAATCTGACTCTGATACCAGTTGAAGGAAAATCCTAATTTCTCGAGATTAGGTTCGTTCAGATCTGATTGGATCGACAGGCGTATTTCAAAATTTTCTTCTTAGATCCTAATTAGATCTAACATTTTTTAGATCTAATTTTATGATTTAATAAATAAAAAAATTAAGTTAAATTAAATCTAAATTAATTTTACCTTGATTCTACGTAATCTAATTATCCATTCATGATCTGCTGATTGTTTGAGGTTCTGGATCTAGCCACGCAAGCACCTGGCCTCTACCGGTATCCACTTAGATTGAATTTGGAGATATTCTCCTTCTCTTTTCTTTCTCCAAAAATAAGATCTGGATCTGATTTGGAGGATCTTCAAAACTTCTTCTGAAGATCACCCGTCGTCTTTGCAGCAATGCTGCCTTCTTCCTTTTTCGTCAGCCTTTTCTTGCCTGACTCGCACTAATCTGAAGCCCAACTACCTTGGGCATGGAGAGAAGAGAGAGGATCAGAAAGGTGGCATGGAGGAGGGAGAGGAGCAGCCTTGGGGCATGGGCTAGGAGAGAAGTCTATAAAAGTGGGCGTAGATAGGTCTTTATATAGATCCTACTGCACCATGCAGTGCCACATCACCCCGGCCAATCACGTTGCTTCATTCAATCAGATCTAAATCTGATTGATGGGGATGACATCACCTGATCCAATCAGATGAGAGACCCATAGATTCATCCTAAGGTGGTGCCTAAGACTAGTCAAAGTCCATAGGTGAGGGTCACCTAGTTTGAATCCAAGAAGCAACCTGGAGTCCCATCCATATGGGATTCCAGGCATCCCTATCCATGGGCGCACGCCATCCTAGGCGTGCACCCCTTCCTTTCCAATTTTTAGAGAGAGGACAAGCCCCTATCTGCTCTCTAATAAATGCATGACATATGGGCAGATGTCCAAGGGTCAAAGGTCAATATTTGACCAAAGTCAAAGGACAAGAATTAGCAGGTGATGGAAAATGATAGGTGTTGTCTTAAATTTATCTCATAAATTAAGACAACCCTTTTCTAATCTAAATAAGCTTCAGTCAGATCAGATAAAAGTATTTGAGTGACCATAAACTTATTTGGCTCAGTCGAGATAATTTTTAATGATAGAAAAAGGAGAATATTAGGTTCAATCGTATGCTAGCACGATTTTCTTGAACCTAATTGAATCTAATTCAAATCAATTGAACTGGATTAGTCCAATTGATGATATCTAGATCCAAACCCTTGTTTGTGTGATCTAGTTACTTTTAGTTCTGTATGGTAATGGGATATGTAGTGATCTCCATCATCAATATCATCGAAACTTCTTTCGATGGATCAGAACTCTTCTGATTCAGACAACTTAGAATGATCGATCATCTAAATCATTCTAATTGCTCCCAAAATCCATCAGTGACACCTAGCAGTCTATGGTGGTAATCAATTAAAACTGAAGATGAACCTCTTGGTGCAACTACTTATGTGATAAAGTTCTTCTATCTTGAGCTCCGATCAGATTAGGGTTAAGGTGAACTCGTCAAACCCTAATTTCTATCATATGATTTAATCATTCGATTCAAGTCTGATGTGAAAACATTAATAGAAACTCTTTCTATTATTTCACTCTCTTCCATGGCCATGGGCTTATGGACTTGATTCTCACGATCATCATAGGGCTGCTCCTCATCCACCGAGGTAGATAGATTCTATCTTGGTGCAATCCAATTCCTACAATGAACATGCTATAGCCAACATACACCTCAGGATTTCGAATGGCTAGGAGATCGAGTTATGGTGTAGTCAAACTATAACACCCTCAAGGTGAACTATCGATGCACCTCAGGTCAAAGAACCAGACACACCACTGCAGCTTTGAGTTAGTCATTGATGAGAAGGTAGACTTTCTTATGACTACTCAAGATGGTCATGCTCAGTGCCCTCGTTCTCTAACGAGTACCTGTACTCTCTCTCCGGTGTCTCTACATCGTAGACTCAAAACTTATCTACTATAAAGAAGCGATTGTACACTAACCTTTGGAAGCAATCACCATCCTCATGATGATCCTACTGTCAGGAGCATTTTATGAGTTAATAATGAAAATTCTTATCTTAAATTTTCAACTCTTGAAAATAAGAATTATCATTACCATTAACTCAAAGGATGCATCACAGACACTAAATACACATATATGATAGAAAATAATCTATTTTATTATTTATAGTTAAAATTATAATTTTGCTTCAAGAAAGGTATTACAAGTGTCTGCCAATTCGAGCTTCTAGGGCACACATATCTAACAGCACGTGGAAAAGGCCCGACCTAGCTCTCTTATTCGACTGACTTCAGAGTGATGTCATTTTTCCACATGGTCTACGGTAGACTGCATACATCGTGGTAGGCATGAACCCTTAAAGGGTCTATGAGACATATTACATGGCTCACAGGGGCATCTTTATCATTTTATCTAGTAGGACGGCTGCTGATTGGGCACGATCTTCATATGGTCTATAGGTAGGTGGGAGTGGATTTGCACGATCATGTGGTTATCAACAATGTCGACCAGGATCCAATGATAGGGACTGATTTTGGGTTCGATCAGGACTTCCCAGCCTTCTTTTGAGCATGATCCAATGGAGAAAATCTAACCGATCGAGAGATCCAATGGCCCAGATTCAATTCGGCACTGATCTTGAGCTTTTGATGGATTTTTGAGTATTGATCGTAGATCTGATGGCCTGAGAGCTTTAACAAGAAAGAATTCGAGCCAAACTCGAATTTGGACTCCAAAAATTACTCAAAACTTCCTAATTTCTCTTCTATTTAAACCCCCTTACACTTGAAGCGCTGAGACAAGTCCTCTTAGCCAAGAACATACAAAACTCTCCTCCTTTCTTTCCTCTTAGCCCTAAACAGAGCCTCCTCCCTCTCTTTCCCTCTCTTCTCCTTCCTTCTTTCTGTTAGATATATGTGCCCTAGAAGCCAGAATTGGCTGACATTTGTAATACACTTCTAGGGGCAAAATTGTAATTATGACTATAATAAATTAAATGGGTTATTTTCTATCACATATGTGTATTTAGTGTCTGTGATACATTCTTTGAGTTAATGATAATGATAATTCAAATTTTCAAGAGTTGAAAATTTAAGACATGAATAATGATTATTAACTCATAAATTGCTCCCGACCATAAGATCATCACGAGGATGGTGATTGATCCGGAGGTTGGTGTACAAATTACTTCTCTTTATAGAATGA
>QRFJ01000993.1:0-151791 GCA_006176705.1 Cocos nucifera
CAGAGTCAAGCACAACTGGATGCAGAAGAAACCGTAAGGTTAGACTCAATAAGAGCATACCTCCAGAAGGACCTTCCTTCTTGTTCTTCAGGGTGGCCAGGTAAGTAGGGCAGTTCCGCTTCCAATGGCCGTCGCTGTTGCAATGGAAACACTTTCCTTTGACCATCGGCCTTTTTCTTCGGCTCTGCCTTCTTCTTCTTTGATCCTTCCACCTTTTGCTTTTTCACAGACTTCTTTTTCTTTCCATAAGACTTTCTTTTGGAAGAAGTCCGTTCCATAGCAAGAACTGAGCCTTTAGAACCTTTCATAGAAAGCTCAGCGGTAACCAGCATATTCATTAATTCGGCCAAGGAATTTTGAAGTTTATGCATGTGGTAATTCATGATGAATTGCCCATATGCATCAGTCAAGGATTGCAGAATAATATCATTCTGCAGATCCAAGTCTAACTTCACACCGAGCTTCTCAAGCTCTTCCATGTCCTTGATCATCATCAGACAGTGATCTTGGACTGACTGCCCATCACGCATCTTAGCCTTAAAAAGTCATTTCGTGACTTGATATTTGGCTGCGCGACTCTGTTCACCAAACATCTCCTGCAGGTGAGCCAACATTTGGCGAGCAGTCCCGATATCTTCATGTTGGCGCTGGAGCTCATCAGACATCGAGCCCAACATGTAATATCTGGCCTTATTATCTTCGTCTATCCATTTTTCCAGAGACGCTCTCTGTTCAGTGGATGGACGGGCTGGTAAGGTGGGAGGGTCCTGGTCCAATACATGGGTTAACTTCTCAAACCCAAAATAATTTTGTAGTTCCTGAGCCAATCTTTATAATTGGGTCCGGTCAGTCTATGTGTGTCCAGGATACGTGCTAATGGGTTGGACGCAGACATTTTTCTGTAGAGAGTCAAAGATTCTAGTTAGATACTGTAATTATGACTTGACCAATTTATTTAGGAATTTTATTTTTAAACAAATTAGCTCCCACTATTTTCTCGGATCCCTACACTCCCTCTGTAGAGATGCAAAAATCTCCATGATTAATGATTTCTAGTGGGTGGTGCGGTCTCACCAACTGACTCATCACCTCACCTAACAGTTATTGGTGATGGGTTAGCCAATGAGTGAACAACTCTTGTTCAATGATTCTCTAATCATGGTGCACCCAAACTTGGTCTCTAATTCATGAATCTCACCGTATCCGGAAATATTGATCCACTCCTTAGTTAAGTCAGACCCACCATTTGCATAGACTGGATTCCTAATTGAGTCTCTCACCGTATCCAAAATATTGAGCCCAACTCATCCTCCAGCCCATAGCATCCAATGCCTAATAGACATGGTTGCATCTTCCCGGTGCAACTGAGCCACTGTATCCAGCCGAGAACAATCAACCCCGGGAAGGGCCCGCACATCTACAATGGTGGAAGACCTCAGACTTAATCTTTTCTTAGGGAGAATTGATTCAGGTCTCATTAAACTAGACTTGTCATAGTCATAACAATTATGACTAACCTAGTGGCATGGGTTAGCTCGGATTATTGACCACCTCAGATCAGAACTGTGTCAACAGATATGGCCAGGTAAGTGAGACCGGTGGAAGGAATATGCCATTAACTCGTACAAGAATGCATTCAGGTCGAGTAGCTTCCAATTAAAAATCAGTCGGTCGTATGTGCCAAACTTACCTTAGACACCAAATTGTTGAGCCAGAACCAATTGGGTTAGCCTACAATCCAGACTCTAACCTCTGAGCCTAATTAGGTCTTGCTTGATCGTGACTCGATCTTGACCCAGACTTAATCCTATTAGGCTGGTCAATTTAAGCATTGTTGATCCCATCTAACCAACTCTTGATTCGGTTTGATCAACCGCTTAGACCTAATTGAGCTACCCAAGCCCGAACCCAGTATTATGAATATGTCTTAGATCTAAAATTCTCAATTTTAGACCTAATTAATATTCCATAATCTTAATTCTTAATTAAGTAGGGTTCATAAACAAAATATGCACAATAAATCCTAGGGTTTCAGGATCTAGGGTTTTGCAGAAAGTAAGTTTTGGATTTCTGATTAAGGACGAACACGCAGCACCCCTACACATCATAAGAACACCCCATCGAATGGAAAGGAGAGGGCCTTTAAATCCCTTCTTCATTCTTATGACCGGACGGCCAAGAGGAATGCCTTAATCAGGAACATGTAATACTACAAAACAGTTTTAGATCTATATCATATATCTCATATACAAATTAGATCTAATCATGGCATATTTTGCATACATCTCATGTATCGAATCATGCATATTTTTAGATCTAAATTATCTCATAATAATCTAAAAAATTAGATTTAAATTGATCTTAATCAAAATAAACTTCTAATCTAGACAACTTATGTAGAACTATTCTACAACTAGTCTAGACATGCATCAATCATATCTCATATGATGTTTAAAATTAAATAATTTTTATTTGCTATTTTTTAGATGTTATTATAATAATTATAATATCAAAAAATAGTAAATAAATAGATCTAAAATATGATTTAATCAAATTAAATTGAAAACATGCAAGACTATTCTATAGAACTATTCTATTTTAGAACTAGTCATGCATATTTTCTAATCTTAGATCCAAATCATTTAATTTTAATTTTTTCTAATTTTAGATCTGATCACATCTCATGTGACATCTAAAATCACTTATTTTTTAATTAAAATAAATTTAAAATTAGATCTAAATATTTTAGAACCTTGGCTCTGATACCAGTTGAAGGAAAATCCTGATTTTTCGGATCCAGGTTCGTTCAGATCTGATCAGATCAAGAGATATATTTCAAAAAAAATTTTCTTTGATCTATAATAGATCTGAGATATTTTAGATCTAATTCTTATTATTTTAATAAATAAAATAAAATAAGGATAAATTAAATCAAATTTAATTTACCTTGATTTGGGTAATCCTATTACCCGTTGATGATCCTGTATGCAGCGGAAGGTTCTGGATCTAGCCACGCAAGTGCCTGGCCTCTACCGGTATCCACTCAGGCTGGATCTAGAGATCCTCTTCTTCTCTATCACATCTCCAAAAATTAGATCTGGATCTGATCTGGAGGATCTTCAAAACTCCTTTTGAAGATCAGCAGTCGTCCTTTGCAGCAGCGCAGCCTTCTTGCTTTTGATCGCCTTTCTCTTGATCTGAATCGCACCAACCAAAGTCCAAAACTCCTTTTGGACATGGAGAGGAGAAGGGAGAAGGAGGTTTGGCATGGAGGAAGGAGGGGAGAGGCAGCCTTGGGGCATGGGAATTATGATTCTCAATCATTCATTTACAATCTGAGTTGGGCGCAGGGTCTTATTTATAGACTAACTGTGATCCAACTCCTCTTCTTCCCAACCAATCACAACCCTTTGTGAAATCAGATCTAAATCTGATTGGTGGGAATAGAGTCCCCTGGATTCCTCCTTAGAGGGTGCCTAAGACCAGTCAAAGTTGGTTCTTAGGAGAACTCTAATTGGAATCCAAAAAGGAGATGGAGTCCTTGTCCAACAAGGACTCCTAGGCGCCTCCAACTTGGGCACACGCCAAGGGTGGCGTGCGCCCTCTCCTTGCCAGGTTCTGGTAGGGGGACAGGCCCCCACCAGCTCTCCAATAGGTGCATGACATGTGGTCAAAAGTCAAAGTGTCAATGGTCAACGTTTGACCAGTCAAAGGTAGACTTTTGACCAAAGTCAAAGAACAAGAAATGGCAGGTGACCAAAAATGGCAGGTAATGTCTTACAAAATAAGACAACCTTTTCTGACTTGGACAACCTCCAGTCAGACCATATGAAGGCCTCTGATTGAGCACAAACTCCTTTGGCTCAGATCAGGACAACTTATTTATGATAGTAAAAGAAGAACGTTAGGTTCAATCGAGTGCTAGCACGATTTCCTTGAACCTAATTGAATCTCATTCAGATCAATTGAACTAGATCAGTTCAATTGATGATCACCAGATTCAAACCCTTGTTTGTGTGACCCAGTTAGGTTCAGTTCTGTATGGTAATGGGATATGTCATGATCTCTATCATCGACATCATCGAAACTCCTTTCGATGGATCAGAACTCTTCTGATTCGAACAGCTAGAATGATCGATCATCTAAATCATTCTAATTGCTCCCAAAATCCACCAGTGACACCTAGCAGTATATGGTGGCAACCCATCAGAGCTGAATGCGAACCTCTTGGTGCAGCTACCTGTGTGATTAAGTTCTTCTATCTTGAGCCCCGATCAGATTAGGGTTAAGGTAAACTCGTCAAACCCTAGTTTCTGTCATATGATGTAATCATTCGATTCGAAGTCCGCCACCAAAAGATTTTTATGGTTTTCCAAGGATGAAGGCCATGATAAGTGGTAAAAATATACTAATAAAAGTATTAAATTATAAAATAAATTAATCTATTTTATTAGAAATTGATACTTTTATTAATCTTATGTAGGAAAGAAGGCCACCAATGTGAAGATCTCATTTTTCTGGTTCAGATGAAAAAAATTTCAGGCAAAACGGACTTCAAACGAGCCCAGAATTGAATTTCAAAAAAAAAAAAAAAAAAAAACGCCGACGCAACGCTGACGTCAGGATGACGTCAGCATTTTTCGCGGCGCACGGTGGACCATCTGAAGGGTAATTCGGGAATTTCATAGAATAAAGCGCGCGTTGATTGGCTGAAGAATCCGGCGGTCCACGCAACACCGGGCTCGCGCACGGTCCACGGAGGGCAATTTGGGAATTCTGGCTGATCCAACGGGCGGTTTTCACTGAAGCTTGATCGGACGGACGAGAAGAAGGCGCTGATGGACGGCATCCGCAGCTCCCGATCGAGATCCAACGGCCGAGATTCATCCCGACATAAAACTAAAGGTCTGAAGGCTTATTTCAACGCGATCGGACGGTCCAGATTCGATCCAACGGTCGATCCAACGGCTGAGATTAAATCCGACTTGATCTGGGTTATTTTAAGGGGTTTTTGAGTGGTTTTTGGACCGTTTGATCACCATCCAACGGTCAGAATTACCCAGATCTTAATTTGAGTTGTTTTGGGAGTCTTAAACCTAGTTTTTGATGGAATTTGAGGGGAAATCAAATTCTTTACCTATAAAAAAGCCTGTTGCCGTGAAATAAAAAAAAAAGAAAAAAAGAAAAAGAGAGAGACAAAGAGAGAGACGGGGAGAAAGAGAGAGGGAGAAAGAGAGAGAGAAAGAGAGAGGAGAGAGATAAAAAAAGTGATTTGTGAGAAAATTAAAAGGGTTTTTTTTTTATTTTTCTTCAACGATCAAGACATCAAGGAGCCTCTTCTTCTTCGCCAAGTTCTCCACATCAAGAGCAGCAGACAATCAATTTCAGCAATCAAACAGTCTAATTTCTTCATGCTTTTTATTTTATTTGCTATTTTTGAATTTGTTATCATGAACTAAATTTTATTTTACTAAGGCTAAGGTGTAGCCACTCTTTTGATGCAATATTCAGTATGATTTATTTTTAAATTTTATTCATGAGGAGTATATAAATCTGATCTTAATGCTTTTAGATTACTGGCCATCTTCTAATTGATCTGATGAACATAGATGTTACGGACCAAGTACATCTATGTTAATGCTTCTTGATTATATACCTTGTATTATGAATCAAATTAGAATTCATATGCATGCGGGAATTTTAGTGCGCTTTGGACGCAGCGTATTTTAATTAGAGGGTTTCACAAAACCTAATGCATTAATATTTATTTAAATTACACCTGGACCAAAGGATAATTAATAAATATTAATAGATTTTGCTATGCCTGGACCAAAGGATAGTGAATAAATTAGGAGACTCCACCGTCACATGAAATAAAATTAATCTAAAAACCTGAATATTGTATTGACTGAGTTGGTGAACCGATTGCCTTAGTAATCCATTGCTCTTGAATTTAAAACCCTAATAATTTACACTCTCTCTATTTAATTAAAAACTTTTAATTATTATTTTTTTTTTTTTTTTAAATTTCTTATTCTCATAAATCGATCTTCTAAATAAAGCATAGGAAAGAGCTTTTCAGTACTTATTTTTCAATCCTCTAGGGACGATACTCTACTCATTCACTTTATTACTTGATCGACTGGTGCACTTGCCATAGCTATAAATTAGCACGCATCAGACACTAAATACACATATGTGATAGAAAATAACTCTTGAAAATATGAATTATCATTACCATTAACTCAAAGGATGTATCACAGACACTAAATACACATATGTGATAGAAAATAACCCATTTATTGATTTTAGTAAAAATTATAATTTTGTCCCTAGAAGTGTATTATAAGTGTCAGCCAATTCTGGCTTCTAGGGCACATATATCTAACAGAATTATGGTCAAATTTGCTTTGCACTTTGAGTTCCTACTACTAACAATGGGACTAAATATGAAGCTCTGATCTTGGGGCTAAAGATAGCTAAAGAATTGGAAGCGAAATATTTAAAGGTTTATGCTGATTCTCAACTAGTGGTGTGGCAAGTCAGTAACACCGTTGAAGCTCGAGAGGAAAGTATGAAGAAGTATTTAAAAAAAGTAAAGGATTTAATTCCAACCTTTAGTAGCTTTGAAATTTGATAGATCCCTGGAGCGAAAAGCACTAGAGCTGACCTCCTTTCTAAGTTAGCCATCTTAGCCCCAAATGAACTGCCAAAAGAAATCCCTTTTGAAGTCTTGCAACCCTCAAGTTTGGAAGAACCCTAGACAATAATGCAAGTTGATCATGAGCCTAGCTGAATCGATCCATTGATTTCTTATCTTGGAGATGGAATTCATCCTAGAGACCACAAAAAAGCTCAGAAGTTAGAAATCAAGCTTTCTACTATATTTTATATGAAAATATGCTATACAAGAGGTCGTACTCCTTACCACTCCTCAAATGTCTCCAACCTTCCAAAGCTAATTATGCCTTAAGGAAGGTTCATGAAGGAATTGTTAGAAAATATGTCATTAAATCAATAATCAAAGTAGTAGATGATTGAAATTAGTATATGAACTATCTAATAATAATAGTTATTTGGCTGGTTCATCATAGAAGTTGTATCTTCCTTAAATGAACTCCTAAATTATGATGAATTTCTTAGAACCATAATCAATCGATAAAGAAGGATTTATTGAACGGTTTTTAAATTATTCATGATCAAATGATAAGTTATTAATAAGGATGATAACTCATCGAGTGTAGGTTATTGTATGCCATATGCGTTGGTTGTCCTCGTAATCAAGTGGTATGGAGATACTTGTATGGCATCCAGGTGAGATGTAGGAGTACATCTATATTGAACGTGATCAATATAGTACTCTACTATCAAGAGTAGCTAGCTAAGATCAATGGATATAAGTAACCCTCGGATCTAAGATCGCCACAATGACTTGTAAGCAACTCACTATATTTTGATGCTGGACTGTCTATATTTCTAATATAGATTTGAAAGATTTTTGGATATAGTTAAGTACTTATAAAGTCAATGTGTGAGTCAAGATAGGATTGACCACTCCTAATTAGCTTTAGGAAGAGAATGTCTCATTGTATTTTAATTTAGCAAAATCTAGGCCTGGATAATCCTCGTGGGGAGTCATGAGATTTACAAAATTTTGAAACATAATAAAGATGACTTATATGAGTGTTTGACAATGTACTCAGAGTCGTCTTGAGCATTAATGATCAAAGAAAAGAATTATATGGTAACCATGGGCCAGAGATCTAAGAATGTTGCTTTACATACATTCGATCAATTCGGATGTCGGAAATCATTGCTAGATGGTTACTTCGATTGGTATGAAAATTGGTTCCTATGCTACTAGCTTAGGTTCAAACCTATAGGGTCATACACATAAGAGGTTGTAACTTAATCAAATGGTTAATCAATGATTGAAAATCATTCTAAGATCAAATATTCAATGCGATTGATGTTTGACCTAATGCAAGTATTGCAGAAGGATCGATTAACAATTGGATTGCTAATTAGCTTAATTTGATTAAAAAATCAGGCTGAGATCAAGTCTAATTGAATTAGATTTAATTAAAATTAATTTAAACTTAATTATATTAAGTTTAATTAATTTATTGGATAAGCCAATTATAAGAAAAAATAATTTCTAGTTGGATTGGGATTTGAGTGCACCTAATTCCTAATTGAGTTAGGATTTAAATTAGAATTAAATATAATTTAATATGATTTAATTGGACTCCTAGTTGGACTAAGATCACCTTTAATTATGTTATATTTAATTTAATTTAAATTAGATTCAAAATAATTTTGACCTAGTCAAATAAGAAGAGTCCCAGTTAGACTGGGACTCTCACTCCTTCCTTGCGCCAATAAAAGTCAATGCCCATTTTTTTTTTTAGACCTTCATGTGATATTCTCTACACCAATAAGAGCTTCTCCATGCACTAAATATCTGAACATATTAATTAAAATTTGATTTGATCAAATTTAGTAAGTGGTTTAGTTTTGTTTTCTTTTGAAAGAGTCGGAATTCTCCAAAACACCTCCTTTCCTAGTGGAATTTTTTCTCCATGCCTTTGTTTCTTTTGTGCACTTAATTTCTTTAGTTTTGGACATGGTTTTCTAATCTTCACAATAAAAAAATAAGAGAGGAGGCATCCAAGAGTTGGATGCCTCCTAAAACTCCTCCTTGGTCTCCTTTTAAGACTAGGTTTTGTCCTAGTCTTCCATATATAAAAGAGAGGATGCCTCCTATCAGGTTTAGGATGTGTAAAATCTTGAAAAATTATGAAAAAATTATAAAAAAAGGAGGAGAAGGTTTGGAGGTTTGGGGAACCAAGTTTTTTGAAGAAACGATCTTCATCAAGACATCAAATGTTGATGTCTTGAAGGGACAAAGGTAAGAGAAGATCGTCTTCTCTTTATTTTTCTTTTAAGTATTTTTCTCTTATTTATTTTGTACAATTTTTATATGATAAAAATTAGAGAGAGAGAGAGAGAGGATGAGGGCATAAAGATCTATGCTCCAAAATATTGGGGCATGAAGATCAATTTTGGACATGATTTGAACATGTCTTAATAACAGAAGGAAAAGAGAAGATGGTCTTCTCTTAGAATTTCTTTGAGAATCCTTCTTCTCTATATTTTTATATGATTTTTCTATGAGAAAAAATTTAGAGTGTGTAAGATTTAAAAATATAAGAAAATCCTAAGGGAGAAGGTCTTCCCTTTATGCTAGCATAAGGATGTTTTCAGGACATCAGTCCTTGATGTCTTAAAAAAGAAGATTTATCCTCTCTTAGGATCCTTTTCTATTGTATTTTATTTTTGATTTATGAAAGATCCAAAAGTTAGATTTCTCTCCTAATCCTCCTCTTATTCTTCATCTCTTGGAACTTCAAAGGGATTTGAAGAATAAATTTAGATTAACCATCCAGAGAGATCCACGAGAAGCTAGGACTTCGAGTTGATCTTCGTTCGATGAACCTTTGATTTTGTTGTAGCCTCGTGTGGATTACCTATAAAGATTGGATGCATGTGCGGCTCTAAAATAATAACAAAAATCAATCATGGAGTTCACAATCCATACAAGGTAAGAGATATGATCTCTCCTCTCACTTAGATGTCATCTAGGTTTCAGATCTAGAATCATTCTAGATCTAGGATATTAATTTGATCAATAACAAATCTTTTATTTTCTGATTTAGAATGCATTATGACACATTATAAGTTTTAGTTATAGGATTTAGTAATTTGTTTATATGCATTTGTAGATTAAATGGTTTAATCTGCATGTTTCGCTGTGTTATTTTCGAAAAGATTTTTGAAATTCATGCATGAAACCCTACATATTTTCCATCAATGGTATCAGAGCCAGGTTCTTTTATAACATGTTCATATATGTTTGAGGATAAATTTAGAAATTAAAATTAATTAAAGATCGCATATACTAAGGTTGTCCTATTGTAAGGTTAACCCCTTACAATGGAAAGGTTGTCCTAGTATGTACTGATCTGAATGTGAATCATGAATAATTTAGATTAGATTTAAGAAATTTATGATTCAATTTTTTAATTTTAAATCTAAAACTAAATAGATATTAAATTTATTTTAGATTATTTAGATTAGATCTAAATAATATCGGATTGTACATACTGCTATAAGGTTGTCCTATTATAAGGTTTACCCCTTACAGTGGAAAGGTTGTCCTAGTATGTGTTGACCTAAATAATCTAAATCATAAATAAGTTAGATGAGATCTAAAGTATTTTATAATTTCTTTTTAAATTTTAAATCTAATTTTAAATGATTTATGATCAAATCCATATGATGTGTTTTATGTTTAGATCTAGATCCTCTTATTGCATATGTTGATATGTAATTTTTGTTTTGAATCTAGAATATGTATGACATACTTATTTTATAAAATTTAAATTAAGAACTTACTTTCTGCAAAACTCTAGATTCAAAATCCTAGGATATGATCGAAATATTAAAACAAATTAGATCTAAAATCATATATTGAATATGATTCAATGTAAACTGTTTATAATTTAAAAATATTTTAAATGATTAAATCAAAATTTAGTTCTGAGATTTCATAAATTCAAAACTCATAAGCTTGAACTTAATTGAGAATTAAGTAATTACTTAGGATCTAGGTTTGTGATTCAAAGATCCTAAGACAATTGCATAAAATATGGATTAATGGGTAATGGTTAGCTTTGATCAAGTCCTTAACTGGGTTAGACCTAGGGTTAGATTAAATGTAGACTTAGTTAAGAAATTGATCAAACCTAATTAATTGTTAATTAGGATTAGGTCATTTTTTTAGATTAATTCAATAGTTGTAGTTGATCAAAGTCCATATATCTAACAAATGGATACTGATCATAGCTCAGTAGTTGAGCCCGAGTCTTTAGGCAAATCAGATCAAAATTGATAAATTGATTAGTGTCTAAGATAAGTTTGGTATCCTAGATCGATGGTTTTTAATTGACAGCCTGCTTACCTAACCATTTCTGATGGTGTCTAAGGCAAGCCTTGGTAGACCCTTCTATCGATCTCACTTATCTAGCCAATATGGTTAATCAGATTTTGATTAGATTGCTCATTGATTAATGCTAACCCATGTCACATAGAAAATCAGTAAGACTGATTTTATTCAATGAGACTAATATAGGTGCCCATGGACTGAAATTGATCCTAGTTCTTGTCGATGACTTGAGAAGTTAGTGGGAGGACTTGACTTGGTGAAGTTAGTGAGAGCAAATTAGTCCATATCTTTTCTATTCTTAAATCACTAATAATTTAAATTCTCTAAAATTATTAAGTTCTTAAAATGATAAAGTTATGGAGATAACTGAGTCATAGCCTCCCATTAAGTTGGATGATAATGGGTTCATAAACTCAATAATCATTAGAGGTCCAAAGGCATGGTGCTTATTGACTAATGAAATTATCATTCATAATAAGATAACCTGGAAGCATCTCTCTAATGGTGGTTAGGTTGGCCAACCAAAGTTAGGCCTAATCATTCATTGGTTAGATGCACTAAGTATAGTCATGTTAATGATTGGACCTAACCGGATTCCTACAGTGGAGGCCAAAGCCTACTGATTTAGTTTTTGGGGAAAAATTAAATTACTAAAAATTATTTGAAGAAATAATTGGTTAATAAACCTACTCGTAGATACATATGGGTTGGCCAACCAAAGTTGGGATAGTGTGCAATCTATGTGGATTCTAGTACCTACTAGAAAATTAAAATAATTTTTCAAATTAAAGGTAAAGGCTACCAATTTGAATAAAATGGTGGAAGAACCTTATGACGAAAGTCTAAGTCTCTAGGCTTAATATAATTCATATACTTAGGTCTATGTTCTCTTTTCTCATAGAATAAGGCTAAACCCTAATTGCTCAAATCATTGTTAGACAATGATAACTTATGGGATCCAACATCGATAATTAGTATTAAAAGTTGAAATTAGTTCAGCAGTATGAATTGGTTTGTATTGGGGCTTCTAAGCTCGGTTAAAATAATTAGTCCAAAATTAATCCAAATTAGGCATATTGCTTCTACTGTTAGAAGCTAGATCATAGGAAGAAAAATTATCTTATTTTTCTTGACCATAATAGCTAAACAAGAGAAAAAAGTAGGAGTTGCTCATTAAGGATGTTATATGATAATACCTTAAAAATTTTTCTATATGTAATTCTACTACCTGGGTATTAGATACCAATGATCTTATGCAATTTGTTGCAAGGACTATTAGAAAGTGGAATGTTTGAAAATGGTGAGAGATACCTGAATATTAATGATGGAAGTCTTGTTCCAATCCTAGCTTTAGGAATTATCAAGCTTATTTTCAAAAGATGTCATTTTAAGTGATTGTCACCATTGTCCATTGTTTATGATAAATATGATCTCTGTTGATCTTTCAGTCAGAGATGGTTAACATTTATCAATAAAGAAGATTATTGTGATATTATTATGAATAATATTACAATAATACATGAACAATAAAAATAATATTTAACATCTATATAACTTATTAAGTATAATGTACACATTTAATAAATACCCAAGTTAGATTATGTCATAGATGTCTATATTTGGCATTATAGGCTTAGTCATCTTGACAGGAATAAGATAAACAGGTTAGCTTGAGGGAAAAATCTTGACATCAATGATTGTGAATAATTAATAACTTGTGAGTCTTATCTTCTTGGAAAGATGACGAAGTCATCTTTTTTTGAAAATGATGGAGTTGATAAAGTTCTATGTCTCATACATAGTGATGTATATGGATCTATGAACTTAAGTGCCAAAGAAAGATATTAATATTTTATTACAAATGACCTATCCTGGCATGGGAGCGTCTGGCTTGAATCATTTAAAATATTTAAATGATTTAATGAAATAGAAGAATAGATCAAAAATGGTATTGGAACTCTTCGATCAGATCGAAGAGGCGAATACTTATCCAGTGAGTTTGTGATATATCTAGGAGAGAATAGAATTCTCTCTTAGTGAATTTCTTTTTGGAACACAGTGTATCTAAAAGGAGAAGTTGAACTTTGTTAGACATGGTTTAATCCATAATAAGGTTTAACTTGTCTGCCCATTTTAGGATTATGCTCTTATGACTACTAGTTGTGCTCTAAATATATACTGAGTAAATCTATTGTAAATCTTCATATGGGATATGGATTGGGCGTAGACCCTAACTCCCTCACCTTTGGGTTTGGGGTTGATAGGCTTATGTCATAAATTTGCATACAGATAAACTTAGATCTTGATCCAATAGGTATTTGAGGGTTATTAACTCTACCATACTGAAGAACATCCGATGTTCATCAGCAGTAGGGCATTTCTTTTGGAGAGAAGTTTTTCAGAGAAGGAACTGATGCCTGTCAAGTTGGACTTGAAAAAGTTTGATTGGTAGAAATGAATCGGCATAATCTAGTAAACCTACAAAATTGGATTTGATCAGATCAAATCCAGAGACTATTCAAGTGGCACCCTTAAGAAGATTCGATAAAGTACAACATTAGCTAGATAGATATTTTAATATCTAGGTCCGAGATGGTGATCCTGTTAAGCTCAATGAAAACAATAAGGGTTTGATCACCTATTGGGATGCAATGTAGTAGTCTGACTATGAGAAGTGGCTTGGAGTCACATAATCAAAATTGAAGACCATGGAAATCAATAGTGTATGAACACTAGATGATTCACTTGAAGGGATAAAATTCATTGGATGTGAATGGATTTTTAAAAGGATCAGAGTAGCATGGATGGGAAGGTAAAGATCTGTAAAGCCCATTTGGCTATTATCTCAATTTTGGAACATACGTTTTGAATGTATGTCTTTGTTATGAACAAAGATAGATCCTACATATGTGAGTGGGTAAAATGTTCTGTAGTGTTATTCCTTGTGTTGTCTATGGATGAAGTTCTCTTAATCGAGAATGACATTCTAGCATTGCAAGGAATAATGATTTGGCTGTCATTTAATTTCTCTATGTTTAAAATTAGATATGGTATACTCATTAATGATAGTGAGTAGATACCAGTCTGATCTATGTATGAACCACTAGAAGATTGTACGGACAATCCGTAAGTATTTGAGAAATACTAAGATCCAGTGACTCAAATATGGAAATACTGACTTAAAACATGTGGATGTTTTAATTTTAGAATAAGATGACAATAAGAAAATATTGGTTTATATCCTAATTGCAGGAGTAATCTATCGAAAAGGTTCCAAGCAGGATATTATAGTCTATTCAGTTAGTGATGTAGAGTACATCGTGGCATATGATGCTGCCATGTAAGCTATGTAGTTGCTGAGGTTTATTAGCAGGTTGGGAGTAGCATCCTCCACCAATGGTCTAGTCCTATCGTAGCACGGAGCCATAACTCAAGCTAAAGAACCAAAAGACTAGCATATCCTGCATCACTATCACCTTTGATTTTAGATCAGGATAACATCTATCTTTAGAAGATTAATGAAAAAGGAGAACTTGACTGACCCATTTGCTAAGGCCTCTGAACTAAAAAGTTCTACGAGCTCAAGTGGAAGATAGGATATTTGATATCATTCTGATTGGCTTTAGTCCAAGTTGGAGTTGTTAGAAAATGTGTCCTAAAGTTAATTATCTAAGTAGTGGATGATTGAAATTAGTATATGAATTATCTAACAATAATAGTTATTTGGCTAGTTCTTCATAGAAGTTCTATCTTTTTTAAATGAACTCCTAAATTATGATGAAGTCTTTAGAACCATAACCAATCAATAAAAGAGGATTTATCAAATGGTTCTTAAATTATTCACGATCAAATGATAAGTTATTAATAAGGACGATAGCTTATCGAGTGTAGGTTGTTGTATGCCATATACGTTGGTTGTCCTCATAACCAAGTGATATTGAGATATTAATATGGCATCCAGATGAGATGTAGGGATATATCTATACTAAACGTGATCAATATAGTACTCTATTATTAAGAGTAGCTAGCTAAGGCCAATAGGTATAAGTGTTCCTCTAATCTGAGATCATCATGATGACTTGCAAGCAACTCACTATACTTTGGTGGCGGACTGTCTGTATTTCTAATATAGGTTTGAAAGATTTTAGGGTATTATCAAGTACTTATGAATTCGGTGTATGAGTCAAGATAGGATTGATCACTTTTGATTAGCTTTAGGAAAAGAATGTCTCGTTGTATTTTAATTTAGCAAAACCCAGGCCTGGGTAATCCTCATGATGAGTCATGGGATTTGTAAAATTTTGAGACATAATAGAGATGACTTGTATGAGTGTTTGATAGCGTACTCGAAGTCATCTTGAGCATTAATGGTAAAAGGGATGAATTATACATTAACCATGGGCTAGAGTTCTAAGAATGTTGCTTTGCATATATTCGACCTATCCGGATGTCGGAAACCATTGCTAAATGGTTATTTCGACTGGCATAGAAATTAGTTCCTATGCTATCGGCTTAGATTCTAATCTATAGGATCACATATATAAGAGGTTGTAACTTAATCAAATGGTTAATCAATGATTAAGAATCATTCTAAGGTTAAACATTCAATGCGATTGATGTTTGACCTAATGCAAGTATTGTAGGAGGATCGATTAGCAATTGGATTATAAATTGGCTCAATTTGATTGAGCAATCGGACTGAGATTAAGTCAAATTAAATTAGATTCAATTAGAATTAGTTTGGACTTAATTAGATTAAGTTTAATTAGTTTATTGGATAAGCCAATTGTAAGGGATAAATAATTTCTAGTTGGACTAGGATTTAAGTGCACCTAATTCCTAAATGAGTTTGGATTTAAATCAAAATTAAATATGCTTTAATCTAATTTGATTAGACTTCTAGTTGAACTTGGATCATCTTTAATTAGGTTATATTTAATTTGGTTTGAATTAGGTTCAAAATAGTTTTGTCCTAGTAAAACAAGAAGAGTCCCAGTTGGACTGGGACTTTCACTCCTTCCTTACGCCAATAAAAGTCAATGCCTATATTTCTTTTCTAGATCTTTATGTGATATTCTCCATACCAATAAGTGCTTCTCCATGCACTAAATATCTGAAGAGATTAATTAAGATTTGATTTGATTGAATTTGGTAAGTGCTTTGGTTTTGTTTCCTTTCGAAAGAGTCCCAATACTCCAAAACACCTCCTTTCCTTATGGAATTTTTTCTCCAAGCCTTCTTTTCTTTTGTGCACTTAATTTCTTTGGTTTTGTATGTGATTTCTTGATTTTTACACCAAAAAAATAAGAGGAAAGGCGTCCAAGAGTTGGATGCCTCCTAAAACTCCTCCTTGGTCTCCTTTTAAGACTAGGTTTTGACCTAGTCTTCCATATATAAAAGGGAGGATGCCTCCTATCAGGTTTAGGACGTATAAAACTTGGAAAAATCATGAAAAAATTAGAAGAAAATAAGGAGAAGGTATGGAGGTTTGGGGCACCAAGTTTCTTGAAGAAAAGATCTTCATCAAAATATCAAATGTTGATGTCTTGAGGGGACAAAAGTAAGAGAAAACTGTCTTCTCTTTATTTTTCTTTTAAGTATTTTTCTCTTATTTATTTTGTATGATTTTTATATGATAAAAATTTGAGAGAGAGAGAGGATGAAGGCGTGGGGATCTATGCTCTAAGATGTTGGGGCATGAAGATCAATTTTGGACATAATTTGATCATGTCCTGATGAGAGAAGGAAAAGAGAAGATGGTCTTCTCTTAGGGTTTCTTTGAGAATCCTTCTTCTCTATAATTTTGTATGATTTTTCTATGAGAAAAATCAGAGTGTGTAAGATCTAGAAATATAAAAAAATCCTAGGGAGGAAGGTCTTTCCTTTGTCCTAGCATAAGGATGTTTTCAAGACATCAGTCATTGATGTCTCGAAAGAGAAGATTTATCTTCTCTAAGGATCCTTTTCTAATGTATTTTATTTTTGATTTATGGGAGATCCAAAGGTTGGATTTTTCTCTTAATCCTTCTTTTGTTCTTCATCTCTTGAAATGTCCAAGAGATCTAAAGAATAAATTTAGATTAACCATCTGGAGGGATCCACGAGAAGCTAGCACTTTGAGCAGATCTTCGTTTGATGAACCTTCGATTTTGTTGCAACCTCGTGTGCATCACCTATAGAGGCCGGACATTTGTGCGGCTCCAAAGATAATAATAAAAATCAACCATGGAGTTTTCAACCCATACAAGATAAGAGATATGATCTCTCCTCTCACCTAGATGTGATCTAGGTTTTAGATCTAGAATTGTTTTAGATCAAGGATGTTGATTTGATCAATACCAAACCTTTTATTTTCTAATTTAGAATACATTATGATATGTTATAGGTCCTAGTTGTAGAGTTTAGTAATTTGATTACATGCATTTGTAGATTAAATAGCTTAATCTACATACTCCGCTGCGTTATTTTCAAAAAGATTTTGAAATTCGTGCATAAAACCCTACGTATTTTCCATCAAGAACATGCAAAAATCATCTGGGGACGAGATCTTTATCATATAAGTTACTTTAGCAGAGATACTATTGGCCAACAATGCACCAAGATACGATGGATTATGTAAGAAAATGTAATAGATATTAAAGAAATGCAAATATTCAGAGGCAGCAATGGAGGATGGATATACTTGGATCTTTTTTTATGGCGTCTGGACAACAAAAGTTTCTACTGGTGATAGTAGATTATTTCACTAAATGGGTTCAGGCCGAATCTTTGGTGAAGATCACTAAAGCCAAAGTATAAAACTTCATCTAAAAGTCGATAGTCTGTAGATTTGGTCTATCGTGGACACTAATCACTAATAATGAATGCCAATTTGTAGGAGCGAAGTTTACTAAATTCTGTGAAGGCTTGAACATTTCCTAGCACTTCACATTAGTAACTCATCCATAGGCAAATGGTGAAGCCAAGGTAACTAACAGAACTTTGCTTTAAGGGATAAAAGCAAGACTAAAAAGAGCAAAAGGAATATGGGTAGATGAACTCTATCATGTGCTCTGAGCTTACAGAACAACTCAAAGGTTGCCAACTAGAGAAACTCCTTTCACGTTGGCTTTCGGGATAGAGGTAGTCATCCTAATTAAGATTGAACTTTCTTTAACATGAGTTGAAGCTTTTAGTGAACAGAACAACTCATGGGATCTCAGAGCAAATCTCAATCTATTGGAAGAAAAGCGAGAGAAGGCTCAAATCCGAATGACAGCTTACAAGCAAAAAATAATCTGCTACTACAACTCCAGGGTCTGAAGCAAGACATTCAGAGTAGAAGATTTGGTGCTTCGATGAGCAGATATTTCACAATCCCAAAATCAAGAAAAGCTCACCCCAAACTAAGAAGGCGCTTATGAGGTCATGAAAATCATCTGATCAGGAACATATTATCTAAAGGAGCTCAGAGGAGGTATGCTACCACAACCATGAAATTCAAAAAATTTACGAATGTATTATCAGTAACTACATCTCAATAAAATTTTCTTACCTTAATATCTTCATTTTGGTGCAAAATTATGCAATGATAGAGAATTACACAAGAAAAATTAAAGGCCTCTAATTTTTAAACAAGAGGTAAAGAAGAGAGGCCCTTTCAATGATCCTTTTGTACCCCAATGATCTTAGTAGAAACAAAAGGAGGACCTTGTCCTAACGAGAAAAAAAGCAAATCTTGTTAGGAACTAGAGGAGGACCTCATCCTGATGGAAGGATAAGGGAAGAGGCCCTTCCAATGGCCCTTTTGTGTCCTAATGACTATATTAGGAACAGGAGGAGAACCTCGTCCTAACAAGAAAAAAAACCAACCCCATCAGAAATAGGAGGACCTTGTCTTGATGGGAGGATAAGAGGAGAGGTCTTTTCAATGATCATTTTGTGCCCCAATGATCTTATTAGAAATAGGAGGAGAACCTTATCCTAATAGGAAAAAAGATCAATCATGTCAGGAACAGGAGGAGGACCTCATCCTGACATGGGTCAAAGGGAAGAGGCCCACTTAATGGTCCTTTCATGTCTCGATGCCCTTGTTAGGAATAGGAGGAGAACCTCGTTCTAACAAAAAGATCAAATATGCTAGGAACAGGAGGACAACCTCATCCTGACATAAGAAAAGATCTTTAAACATTCAAGAAGGGAGGATGACTTCATTCGAGCAAAAGTCATGATCAACCACAATCGAGATCAGGAAATCTGATCTAGACATAAAAGATGCAAAGACCCAATTATACAAATAAAGAAAAAAACTACCCAAGGGCCATCATCTACAAGTAAAGGGTACATATGTCAGGGAGAACTATAACCATTATCGAAGGGCAGCTCTACAATCGTGAACAACAAAAAAGAAGAGAGTGAAAAAACTACATAAGCATACAACTGAGATGAAGCAATCAAAATATGGTGTTTTATTAAAATAAAAGTTTGATACATGGAAAGGTCTGCAAGACCAGTTACAAAAAAATGAAAAGAAGAAAGACAAAAAGAGAAAAAGAAGTCGAAGTCCTACTCAGAGTCAGACTTCGGGCTACTAGCTCCTGCCATTACAAGGAAGAGTTTTAGACCTTCTATTTCTTCTTCAAGCCTCTTCCTCACTGCCAAACTCTTCCTCAGCATCTTCTTCTATCTGCATGATTCTTCCTCTATCTCTCTCAATTTCTTCCTAAGAACCATGAATTTGGCTTCTGCATCCTTGACAGCATCTTCTTGATAAACCATCTAGATCCTTAGCTGCTGCTGCTCAATTTTCTCCTTTTTGTATGACTTAGATAGTCCTTCCATGGTCCCTCTTAAAGCAAGGAGTTCTTTCGATTCCTTGCTACGACCAGCTTGAGCCCTATCGGCCAATTGCTTCTGGAATCTTATCACTTCACTATTGGCAGTCATGAGTTTACTCTTATAATCATTGATCTCCTCATTCTAGCAAAACTGACAAGACTTATAATTCTCTTCGACATTGCATAGTTATTTTTGAAGATCGAAAAACCTTTTTGACCAGTCCCAATTGTATTCCTCTTGGCTTTGAAACTGAACTATGCTCTGTTTCAATTGGTCGATCTTCTTATTCGCTCTACGAAGTTTAGTTTCAAGGGAGAAGATCTTAGCAGACAGAATCCAAGCCTTATCACTACTGAGCTTCTTCGCCCTTTCTAGCTCCTTAGTTAAGTGATGCTTCTTGTTGATACAATCCATGGAATCCTTCTTATAGACTTGATGGAGGTGGCAGATCTCCACATTAGCTTTAGCATATCTCTTTTTGAAGTTTTGAATATCTCCTTCCATTTTTTCTAACTTTCTTTTAAGTTGATGAACCTCCCTCCTTAAGTTTTTTACATGAGTCATCAAAGAAACACCCTGAGATAAGGGGTCGGCTTCAACAGGATACTGCACTTGAAGCATAAAAGCATCATAATATAGATTCGCAAAAGAAAGAGATTTGCTCTTAAGATAAACTTACTTTCATTAATGAAATGTTTTACAAGTATAGGAAAAAGAAGAAAAATGAAAAGAAAAGTACAAAAATAAAGGCCTCAGACCTCTGGTGGAATAACAGAGGAATTCAGTGCAGTCGGTTCTTCGACAGGGGGAGGGATAATCATAGTAGGAGAAGCAGCAGATGAAGGCTCAACTGGCGGGAGGTCGGCTATAGTAGTGGAAGACTCAGCCTCATCATCAAAAGCTCCTTCATCCAAGAAGCTAATGTCAAGCTTAAGGAATTTATGGACCACATTCTTCTAGTAGAGTTCAAACCCTTTAATGAAGGACAGCAGGGCGAACTCAATCTTTATGTCCCTCATTTTAGTAGAAACCTTGAACTCCTCCACAGCCTGGACCTTGACCTTCGGAATCTAGTCTAAAGTTTGTTGCTCCTTCTCTACCAATTTAGCCTTCATCTTCCTCCTCTTCTCAACCTCAGAGGCCAGCTCCTCCTCTGCCCTCATCGAAGCTTGTTCAGTGTCTCATGTAGTCTACTAGAGGCATTCAACCTCAGCTAATCTCTCCTTAAGGAGGTGATCGACCTCAGCTTTCTCCTCAAAAAGATGTGCGACTTTGGCTTGATGATCTTCTTTAGCTTTCATAGCCTCCGACTTCATATGGTTCATCATCTTGATATTGGTGATCAATTGGTGTCCTATCTATAAAAATGACTAAGTGACTTGTGGCAATGAAGAGGCAATGGATAAGCTAATGAAGGAACAAAAGGAAAGAGAGATGGGTTGACCTACCTCAAGGAAAGACCCTAGAGAATCCTAGGTGCGCTGCTCAGGATTAGCTTTAATAATCCTATCTATGACCTTAAGTAGGGTACATCCATCGATTAGCTTCTTGATGATGTCTTTATTATTGAAGGGGTTCTCCCACGGGTCCTTGTCGGAACCATTGGATCCCTTGGCGGCAGCCCTGCATTGGACCTTCATGGCGGCCAATTTTTTCTTCTCCTTCTTCTTCTCCACCTTCATCACCTTCTCAGTAGGGGGCTCCAAAGTGGGGACTTTGGCCAGGGGACTCGAGGAGGTCGGAAGAGCCGTAGCCTTGATGGTGATCATGATTTTAGGGGCAGTGGCAGCATTAGCAGGCACGACAGAGCTTGAGGCACTAACCCTCATCTTTTTGAAGGCTCGATGGGTGCAGCATCTTTTCTTTTATGGGCTTTGAGGCCCTTGGATAGCTACTGAAGCACGTTCACATCCATTTCTACAATAAGAGAAGATTTACAATTAAAAGGAGGAACTAGAAAGTAACTTATGAAATCTAAAATGTATACCATTTGGTTCGAAGGGACTTAGGCCCAGATTGAATAAGGTTTGGTCTTTCAGGAGCTTGGACAGAAGGGGGGCTCGGTAATTCCTATGCTTGTTGATAGAGACAAGATAGTCCCTTTTCAAGCTCAGAGCTCGGCGAACCGAATCCCTCAGCCATCCCTAAGGAGAAAGTCCTAAACTAAGGGATGGATAGAAGATAAAGAAGAACTTTTTCTTTCAATTATGAATGAAAGAAGAGGCACCTTTAAGCAACCTCTTCTTGCCAACTTGGGGGGACAGATACCATCAATCCTTAGCGGTCGGATTGTGTTTGAAGGTGTAGTAATTGCAAAACAAAGAGATAGTTGGGCAAACTTCAGTGAGATATAGAGGAAAAGGAAACCTATAATGAACCTAAAAGAATTTGAGACCATGGAAGTAAGAAAAATATCCAAAAAATAAAAAAGAGCCAAGATGAAAGAAGGAATCGGTAGGCGAAGCCTGGCTCGGAGAGCTTCAGTTTACAAGTAGAAGCGACCCATGTGAGGAGCACAAGCTCCGTTGTTTGGCTTGGGGTGCTCTAATTTGTACTTCGAAGGCACCCCGTACTGAATCCTAAATAGAGAAAGGTCATCGAGATGCAAGAAATAGAGAATGGTCTCAGGTATGAAAATAGGACAAGGTGCTACATTGAGTTCAGCTTCTATCCTAGAGTTAGGATCTTCGAAATTTGGGTTGGCCGAGCTTCCAGAATCGATAGATCTAGATGCTTTCGAAGACATTTTGGATCAAAGCGAACCCCAAAAAATTCCTAAAAAAATCAAGAAAAAAAGACAACGAAGTCTCAAAAGGGAGGAAGAGTGAAGCCTACTGGGGAAATTCGAGGAGGACCCCCAAACAATGACTAAAAAGTTGAGAAGTGAAGAGGAAAGAGATGAGGAACTAACCTAAAGTGGATGAAGAGCATGGGAAGATGATTGAAAGGATGAGAAATGGTCGAGAAAGACAACGATGGCCAAGAATTGCAGCAAACTATTCGGAGGAGACAATGAAGCAAGGAGCAAGAGGAAGAAGGTATCGACGGAAATAAGAAGTCGAAAGAGAAAGGAGTTTAAATAATAGGGAGAAGCTTGAAGTAGTTATGATTGCAGATCATCCTCCTTCAATTTTGACCCACCATGTGTTCCATCCATCATGCCCATTTTTGATGCCTGACAGGGCATTTATCATGCTGTACATGGAGCTCTGTGCCAAACGAGTTTTCAAAGAAATGTGCTTTTTTGGTTCTTTCGTGCATTAAGAAGCTTCGATGCCAACTCAATAAGAGCCAAAGCATTTCACTACTTGATAAGCGGGAAACTGGCAGAGGACTTTGCTATTGTAATTTTTGTACTTTCTTCATTCAGAATCTGAACTCGAGAGTAGGGAGATAAGTGTTGGAGGTAAAATAATCTTCGTCAAAGTCCTTAACCACCGACCCCCATTCTGAAGAAATTTGCTAATCCTCTCAACAACAAGTCCATACTGTGGAACTTGTTGAAGGCACATTAAAGCCCGGCCAGATGATCATGAATAGTAAAGAGAAACTATTATTTAATTAACTTTGCTTCTTAACTTAAAATGAATGATAGGACCAAAGTTTAACCCTCCTAATCTTGATTGATGATGAGTTTTGAAGATAGTTGAAGTCCTATATTATGGACAACATGCTCCTTCCAGGCGAACTGCTTGAGTCATGCTCCGTCCTATCAGACTCGTTCTGGATGAACTCTATCATTTTTGCTCCTTTTGGATGAACTCCCTCAGTAGTGCTCCTTCCCAATAAACTCCTCCAATCGTGCTCCTCCCACAGCACTCCTTCCAATCATGCTCTTTCCAACAGCACTCCTTCTTGCCAAACTTCTCAAGTCATGCTCCTTTCAGTTGGACTCCTTCTAGATGAACTCCCCTAATCACGCTCCTTCTGGATGAACTCCCCCAGTCGCGCTCCTTCTAGATGAACTCCTCTAGTTGTGTTCCTTCAAAACAAAATCCTCAAGTCATGCTCCTTCCAGTCGAACTCCTTCTAGACAAACTTCTTTAATCATGCTCCTCCCAACAGTGCTCCTTTTAGTCATGCTCCTCCCAACCATGCCCCTTCCAGGCAGACTCCTTTTGGATGCATTCCTTTCAATCGTGCTTCCTCCAGCCAAAGTCCTTCCATTCGAGTACATTTCAAGATGAGCTTCTCCTAGCCAGTCATGGATCTACTTAGTTCGTATTACACCTGTCAATTGGAGCCATCCAAAAGAACCTCGTCAAGCCACTGATCCATGACAACTACTCCACGAAGGATGGAGCATAATACTTTAGATCTCAATTTAAGAGGCATCTACCTGCAAATGACCTAGGAGGCTTTTGAACTCCTTGAAGCCACTATATGTTACCCTAATAGATCTCAGTCGGTTACAGGTTCACCACATATACTAAAGTTTGTAACCTATGTTTGAACTCCAACAAATGGATCTCAACTGCCTGCAAGTCATGATAAATAATAACTCATCCTCTATAACAAACTCTGCATGGCTTGAGTGGCCCACTATCAAATGATTATAGCTATCACCATCAGTTAGTTGCATGCTCTATCTATAAAAGAAATCCTCTAAATATTTTTTTCTCTAAGCTCTCTCCCCCTCTCCATTACTCTGCTTCTCTATTTTCTGAGCACTCCATTTCAGTTGGCTAGAGAACTAACTTGAGCATCGGAGGATCCTGTTGGAGCCATCCATCTTCAGTTTGGACTTTATTTTGTAGGTCCCATCAGTGGCCTCACCATTCGAGCTTCAGCTATCTCCGACATCCTCATAAATTTTTGCACCAACACTATCTATATAATTTAAGTTAGATTTCATTTTTGACCACCCATGAGAGCGATCAAATTTTGGAGCCATTACTGGAGATTATTTAGATTACATAGTTGCCTTTTATTCTTAACTTTGAAATCATTTTATTTGCATAGTTAAGTAGTTACCTTATTTTACATAAGTAATTTATTGCTTACTATTTTTAGTAATTTATTATTTTTCATAGCTTAGAATAATTTACTGTCCTAAAAATAGATTTGATTTCTTGCTTTATTTATAGGTTATCTAATTGCCTTTTAATCTTAGCATAATTTATTTTCTATTTAGCTAGATTCTCTAAATATTCTCAAATCTAATTAACTTAATTAAAACCTACCTTTTGTTCTTCTTACCTTAAATAACCTAGCATAAAAAAAAATAAAATGCTCATCTCATAACACTTAATTAATATAAAGAAATCTAAAATATAATAAAAGAACTTAACATATTTGGATACCTTTTCTAATTGCATTGCATCTTCTATAAAACATATTAAGAGCACTTAATGTAATTAAACAAAATAAGATGAAGATTTGATCATTCTTTCTTAGCCCAAAAATCATCATCCTTCATATTGTATTCACCTAAATTTTTAATTTAAAATCAATTAGATATTAACCCCTAAGGATTTTTGAGCTAATTAAGATAAGGGAATTGAAAAGTTGGATCAAGTTTGACTTTGACTAACCAGTTGGTATCTAGAAAAGTGGTTGTTGACCCACTGATTGATTTTGATGATTTTAAAATATTGAGTATAAATGATACTAATCATATATTTCAAGAATGTATGTAGGTCTTTTCAGGTATTCAAATTAAAAAAATTAATCTAAGAAAAGATCGACACAAAAATCATCAAGTCAAGAGCTTCATATGTTTTGAAAGCCTCAAGAGAAACTAGAAAAAAAATTTGATCGTTTGGAGGTAATTTTATTTTTTTAGATGTCAAATTTGGAAGAAAATTAAGTTTTAGCAAAAGGATCAACCCTACGGATGACCCCTAGGTCATCTCCTTTTGAAATGGGCAGCTTGGCATGCTTTGTCACATTATTTTTATATGGCCATACAAAAGGATCAACCCATGAGTCAACCCCTAGTGAAAGAATCAACCCCTGGGTCGACCTCTATTACATAGAAACTGAATAGAAAGTTGAATTTTTGAGTGTTGTCCAAGTACCGACACCTGAGAAAAAAGTATCGATACCTGAGAAAAAATTATCGATAGCTATATAAAAAATGTCGATACCTACAGAAAAAGTATCGATCCCAAGCACGGGACAGGCCTAACGACTAGTTTTTTACAGCTTTTCAAATGGCCATTTCTTCACTCCAATGACTAGTTCAAGGCTTCCATCCTCCAGCCATCATCAAGAGTATTAAATTTTAGAAAAATATTTGAAAAGTAAGATCAAGAATTTTAAAGTAAAATCATTTTGAATTTAAGAGGTTTTCATTGTACATCAAAAAGAGAGAAAAAAGAGAGGAACTAAGCTTTGATTTTAGAGAGCATTCAAAAGTAATCTTCCACAACATCTCAAGCAACCTCTCAAGTATCAAGAAGAGAATTTGAAGCATCATTTGAGTAATCTAACATCAACTACTTTGAGCTTCAAAGAATTTTAGTTTTTTATTTTCTATTTTTTATTTTTTTATAAGTTTGGGAAAAAAAAACTTGGGGTTTAGACCGGTCCAAGCCCATAATTGGACGTTGTATAGGTTTTGATTGATGAGCCTGAAAAACCAACTGGATTGTTAGTAAATCTAAAAAATTAATAGTGCAGGATTATGGTTGGTGAGCCCGACAAAACTAACTAGATTTATTTATGATCCCAAGTTAAAATAAATGCACTGTAATCTAGAAATTATAGTAAAATTTCTAAGAGGATAGTTTAGGGAGTGGACATAGGAGCAGGTTGCTCCGAACCACTATAAATTGCTTGTATTTATGGTATGCTTTAATTTCTAGCTTTTCATTCTTGCATTACTTATTTACTTTATTCACTTGAATTATCTAATTACTTTTAATTCTACTGCTACACTTTGTATATTCATCATAAAGGCTCAAGTTATTTTAAATAGAAGCATATATTTGACTTAAAGTTTTAATTTGGCTAAGATTTTAAAAGAACCCAATTCACCCTCCTCTTGGATTGCTATCTCTAGGCAATAAGTGGTATCAGAGCAAGTGCTCTGTTATTAATTATTGATCTAATCAAGAGCTAAAGATCTTGGCAACCTAAAATTAAACTTTTTTTAATGAAGATCATTTTTATAGATAGACCCCCACTTTTTAATGGCTTAAATTATATCTATTAAAAAATTAGGATGAAAATTTTTGTACAAGCACATGACTATAGTCTATGGAGGATCATAGTTGATGGCTCATACATCCCCAAAGTATTAAAAGAGCATGATAAAGAAATAATATAATTAAATGCTAAGGCCTTAAATATGCTTTATTGTTCATTAGATATAAATGAGTTCAATCTAATTTCTTCATGTATTTCAGCAAAATAAGTTTGAAAAAAATTAAAATTAATTTTTAATAGAGCCGATCAAAAAGAAGAACCAAACTTCTAAGAGGATAATCAAGCTCACCCTAGCATATGCCTCATGGCTTATGAGGATGGAAAGAAAATAAAATAAGAAATAAAAGAAAAAGAAAGTATTGATTAAGGGGGAGCAAAGTAAAGAAGAGAAAAATGAGAAAGAGGAGAAAGGCATAGCAAGTTGTTGCCTAATGGCTCAAAATGATGAGGTATATTATGAACACTCCTCTAAATTTATTTTTAATGAATTATATGAAGCTTTCGATGAGTTAATGGATCAACATAAGAAGGTAAGGCTATAAAATAAAGAACTTAAAAAATTTAATCTTTCGTTGGCTGAACAAAAAGACAAGATTTTAAGTGAAAAAGAAGATCTTTTGAAAAATATGAAAAATATGGCCAAAGAAAAGAAAAATTTCTTGAAAGACATTTAAATTCTAACTAAGAAAAAAGATAATATAGTTAAATCTAAAATTTTTTTAGTTTAAAAAAAAGAAAAAATTTTAAAATCTAAAAAATATATGATTGAAGAAAATCTTAAGTTGAAAGAAGAACTTAATAAACTAAGATTTTATGCTAAAGAAAAGAATAAATTTAAAAAATCTCTTTTAGAAGAAAATATCAAATTGAAGAAAGAGATTGAAAGCTTGAAGTCCATAATTAAAAGTTTATAATTGGATCTCAAAAGATTCAAGCTATATTAAACAATCAAAGGGCTGCTTTTGATAAAAATAAAATTAGCTATAATTTATTTCAAAAATAAAAATTTATCAAAAATATGTCTACAAAAGCTTCATTTAAAAATTTTCAATCAAATGTTTTAAATGTAATAAAGTTGGCTATAAAATTTTTGAAAGAAACATTAAAAGAAATAGCCAAACTTCTATGAAATCAAATTTAAGTTCTAAAAGAAACTATGAGCCCTAACCTCCATGGATCTAAGATGAGTTGGGTACCAAAAACTAATAAATAATTTTATAGGTACACTAAGGATTCAATGGAATGAAATGAGAAAATGCTTATAGTTGGATGCCTTGGGAATGGACTTGGATGGATGATGATGTTGGTAAAATCTAAACTTTCTTCACATCATACCATCAATATTTGTTGAAGTTATTTTGTTTGATTTTATGATTTCCAAAGATCTATCAATATGGTTTTATATCCTTGCTTGAGATACTTATCGATGTTCTCATATATCGGCATGATTGATTAATTTTGATGTATACTATGATTTGAATGCTTTGATTTTAAAGGTTAATATGTGCTCCTTTATATATCATGTTATGAATAAAATGAAAGTATTTTGAAATTCAACATAATATTTAAGCTTTTCCATATCGATTTTGTTACTAAGAAACTTAAATTAAAAGAAGTTTAATTATCTATAAATCCATTTGATTGTAAAATTTTTAAGTAAAACTATTTTTTGGCATTTTCCTATAAGATGCTTAAATATTGAAATTTTTTAAAACATTACATAATCTAAGTACTTGAAGATAAAACATTTATTCATAAAATTCAAGTGCTTGATGTGTTGAATTGCATTGCATCATAGGTTGATCCCCAAAGATTCAAACTTTTTCTAGTTGAAACTAAACATATGAAACTTATATCTAGATTATTTTGTTAAGATGCTAGGACATTCATTGTAGAATCATAGTTCTCGTAGCAATCCAAATTTTGGTTGTTTTGCATGTATACATCATCTCATATAAACTCTCTTGAAATTAATTAAATGTGCATAGTTTGGAAGAATAGGGGGAGCATCAAGATAAGTGAATCTTTTGGCACTAACTATGAAAAATAAGAGGAAATAATATTATTAGAACTTAAAGAAGAAATTGTTTTGGAACTTAAAGAAAATAGAAATTATTGATTTATTTGTACACTTTTATTGCCTTAATTTGTTCATGAATCATTTGTAGTTGATTTAGTCTTTCACACTTTATATGGTTTGATCATATCATCATTCATTTTGATAATTAATTAGTGTTAAGCTCTATTTGAAAAATAATTTGCATAAACAAACTTGAAAAATACCTTTCATAATAGGTATCAAACTAAATTTGAAAATTGATTTTTCTTCAATCCTTAAGTGGTATCAAACTTTCAAGAAAATAATTAATTGATCTAAATTTCAATTCCATTGATTTCATAAAAACTTCTAAACAAATTATTTAGTTTGATTTTCAAAAATTAATATAGAAATAATTATTTTCAATAAATAAAATTTTAAAATTAGCTTTGATTTGAAAAATTGATATCAAGCAAATTTTACTTTTAACAAATAAATTTGAAAATTAATCTTCTCCAACCTTTTAGTGGTATCAAATTTTCAAGAAAATTATTATTTGATCTAAATTTTAATTTAATTGGTATTAGGATAATTATTATATGGTTTGAATTTTAAAATTCTTGGTATCAAAATTTTTACAATTGCTATCAAACAGCACATTATTGTCTTGCACTTCAATGCTTTATGTTTTAGCAAAAAGAGAAGAATATCTTTATCTCAAATCTAAGTTTGCTTAGCTATATTCTTAATATAATTTTTTTTGAGATAAATTATAAATATTTGATATCTCTTCGGAACTCAATGTATAATATTTCTTGAGAAAAGAAAGAAATATTTTTTAAAAAATTAAATAAATCTCTTTATGATTTACTTGGAATGATATATCCAAAAATGAATTTGAAAAATGCTCTTCTTAAATCTTTTGAAGTTGATATCATGCAAAATATTTTAAGAAATTTGTCATTTACTTTTAAAGCCAAATATTTAAAGAGAACTTTAGTTTAATTCATTTGGGATCAGGTAGCCTATAATATGCCTTATATTTTATTGATTTATCTTCTGGTAAAAATAAAAGAATATCTTTATCTTAAATCTAATTTTGCAAAGCTATATTCTTGATGCTACATCATTTGAGATAAATCCAAAAAGTTCATACCTTTTCTAAACTTAATTACCTAGTGTTTCATAAGAAAAGAAATGAAATAATCTTTCAAAGAATAATAGAAAGTCTACTCATAATTTGCCTTGGATGATTTACTGATATCAATTCAAAATGATTTATCAAAGTTTAAAATTCTCAAAATGGTTTGAATTTCAAATCAAGTGGTATTTAGAAAAAGCTTTGGGCAAGTTGTTATTTGATTTTATTTTCAAAGCTATTAAAATAAAAAAAGGATTTATTTTGGTATCAAGAAGATTCTTCTTAAGAAAATCCTCACATTTGATATCAATGGTATCATTCTTGTCTTGAACTCTATTGTATTATTTTTGGCAAAAGAAATGATTTCTACAAATTTAAACATGTTTTATGCTTTGCTACGAATCATCTATTCAAATCCATAGTTCTAAAATCTCTATCATTATTGGTTCATTAATGCTGAAGATAATTCGTAATTAAATTTGAAAATTTATTTGATGCATTTTAAATCTACACTATGCAAGAAAGGAAAAGTATTTTTGAATATATATTATTAAAAATTAAGAAATAAAAAGTTGAAAAATAATTTATGACATATTTTGTTTGGACTTTCAGATATTATCATTATAAATAACTTATGTAAATTTTTTTTTTAAATTAATGAAAAGCAATATTTTGGTCAATTTGTGTCTACTTGAGTGAATGCTATATTTGATTGAAAATATCTTGACATAAGGAAGAGAATTTATTTAAGATGAATAATTATTAAATTATTTATATCAATTAAAGATTAATGTACACTCAATTAAAAGTGCTTAACTTGAAAGAAAATGGGGGAAAGTAAATTTAAAAAGGTTAATATCTATTTTGCAAGAATTATGAAAATGAGGGGAAGAAAATATTATGTGATGAATTTTTTGGTATTTACTCTTAAAAGTAAGAAGAGAGATGTTTGTTTATTAAATATTATCTTATTAGCCTTAATTGAAAATTTTAATTAATTTGAGTTAAGAAAAATAAACTTTGATTATTTTATGATCTTCTTAACTTAAGCCTTCATGTGATTATTCAGTTTAATTCAATTGATTTGATTGCCAAATCATTTTTAATAACTAATTAGAGTTAACTTGAAGTAAAAATAATTTTTAATTCTCCAAATAACTTGATTTTGATACATACTTTCAAGCTTAAAACTCATTTATAGATCTGAAAATGATATTGAGTTCTTCTATACGGCAAATATTGAAAATTAAACTTGATTTGCAGAATTTTTCGAAGCATCCTTGATTAATGGATATAATACAAAATTTTTACTTTGCTCGATACATTTTTTATACATACCTTTTTCAAATATAATTGACTAAAATTTTTTAAGACAAAAAAATGATTGAATATTAAAGTGCATATTATGCTTGATTTTATGGTCAAATCTTTTTAAAAGCTCTATTCCTCTTAAAGCTTAAAAGTGCATATTTGAAAATCTGATTAAAAAGTCATATTCAATCAAAAAGAGGGAGAGCCTTTAATATTTTACTTCAAGCTAATTTTTAAAAAGAAAGAAATATTTCTTCAAAGAGAGAGGATTAATTTAAATTGATCTTCTCAATTAGATGCATCTCTAAATTGATACAATTCTTATATCTTATTGATTTTGATGATAATTTTTGATCCTTCCCATGAGCTTTTTGATGTTGTCAATAAGGGGGGGAGGTATATTGAGTATGTGCTTAAAGAATTAATACTTAAAAAACTCAATGAATTTCATGAAGTGCAGCCTTAATACTCATTGATATAAATTATGTGAAACATTATTTAGAGCTTTTATGAAGTGCCCATTTATATTAGTGTACAATCTCACTTTATATTTTATACTAGCAAGTTAGTTGAAATATATTGATTTTATTTTTGTGCATATACTCAAAATTTTATCATCATCAAAAAGGAGGAGATTTTTGATCCACTGATTGATTTTGATGATTTTAAAATATTGAGTATAAATAATACTAATCATGTATTTCAAGAATGTATGTAGGTTATTTTAGGTGTTCAAATTAAAAAAATTAATCCAAGATAAGATTCATACAAAAATCACCAAGTCAAGAGCTTTAAGAAAATTAAATTGATAAAGATCCTTGAAGAAGGGCAAAATCATAATTTTATCAAGTTAGAATAAAATATGTTTTGAAAGCCTCAAGAGCAACTAAAAAAAAAAATTTGATCTTTTGGAGGTAATTTCATATTTTTTGGATGTCAAATTTGGAAGAAAATTAAGTTTTAGCAAAAGGGTCAACGTTAGGGACAACCCCTAGGTCATCCTCTTTTGAAATGGGCAGCTTGGCATGCTTTGGCATGTTGTTTTTATATGATCTTATAAAAGGATCGACCCCTAGTGAAAGGGTCAGGGGTCGACCTTTGTTGCATAGAAATTGAATAGAAAGCTGAATTTTTAAGTGCTGTCCAAGTGCTAACACCTGAGAAAAAAGTATCAATACCTGAGTAAAAAGTGTCGACCCCTGTAGAAAAAGTGTCGACCCCAAGAATGGATTAGGCCTAATGGCTAGTTTTTTGCAGCTTTTCAAATGGCCACTCCAACGGCTAGTTCAAGACTTCCAACGATTAGAACTGATCCTCCAGCCATCATCAAGAGTATTAAAGACTAAAGAAATATTTGGAAAGTAAGATCAAGGGATTTTAAAGTAAAATCATTTTAGATTTAAGAGGTTTTCATTGCACATCAAAAAGAGAGAAAAAAAGAGGAACTAAGCTTTGATTTCAAAGAGCATTCAAGAGTTATCCACCACAATATCTCAAGCAACCTCTTAAGTATCAAGAAGAGAAGTTAAAGCATCATTTGAGCAATCCAACATTAACTTCTTTGAGTTTCAAAGAATTCTAATTTTTTGCTTTCTATTTTTTGCTGAAACTTACACGTATATTTTTGTTTCTTTACAAGTTTCTTTGGAAGAAAGAAACTTAGAATTTAGGTCAGTCCAAGCCCATAATTAGACGTTATATAGATTTTGGTTGGTGAGCCTGAAAAACCAACTGGATTGTTAGTAAGCCCAAAAAACTAATAGTATAGGATTGTGGTTGGTGGACCCGACAAAACTAACTAGATTTGTTTGTGATCCCAAGTTGTAACAAACGCACTGTAATATAGGGATTATAGTGAAATTCTCAAGAAGATAGCTTGGAGATTGGATATAGGAGCGGGTTGCTCTGAACCACTATTAATTACTTGTGTTTGTGGTGTTCTTTAATTTCTACCTTTTCATTCTTACATTACTTATTTACTTTATTTACTTAAATAATCTAACTACTTTTAATTTTGCTGCTATACTTTGTATATTGATCATAAAGACTCAAGTTATTTTAAATGGAAGCACATATTTGATTTAGAGTTTTAATTTGGTCAAGATTTTAAAAGAACCCAATTCAACTCCCCTTTTGGGTTGCTATCTCTGGGCAATAATAGTTCAGGGACTTAGTCCTAAAGAATGGTGGTTATATAAGTAGGTCTTTTGTGAAAGCACGGTGAGCCTCCCACAATCTTGCACTTATCTGGCCAATTTGGCTGATTGATTTTAAACTTTGAGTTCCTAAAGATGATTTTAGAATAGTTAGGACCTATCAAGATCTAGGTTAATCCTAAGATAGAGTGTCCATTCTTGTTTAATTTGATTATAATTAACATCAATATTAACTAATTCTTCTCTCTCTCTAATACATAGATTTAGGATTCTTTAGATTCTCATCTTTAGAATTCTCTCTCCTCATCCCTATTCTCATTCTTCTAAAAAAAATAATTAGAAAAGGATTGTTTCGATCTAGACCGTTTGATTATTTATTAGAATAATTTGATAAATTATATCCATGTTGTATTCGGTTGAAGAATTTAAACTTAGCACTTGTTGGAAGGTAACCTCATTTCTTAGGAGTAGTTTTAATAAAAGTCTAGCTGAAAATTTTAAACTTAGCGCTCTTAGGAGGCAACCAAGAATCTTGCATTTTACTTTTACTTTTTTAATTTATTTAGGAACCTAACTCCAGGAAAGACTATAAGTTAAGTTGGGGGAAGAACTACATTTGCTATCCGTAAGGCCCAGATTGAGCCAAGAATAATTTAAGCCTAGGTAAACTCTTTTTTTTCTTTTTTTTACTTAATCACACATTATTTCTCTCTTCTATTAAGGACAATATTGTTTAATTTAGGGGAGAGGATAAATTAAAAAAATAAAAAAATAATTAATAATTAATTAAATAAAAAATATATAATAAAATAAAAATAATTAAGTCCTTGAATGAGTTAGTATCTAGTGTTTAGGTACCTAATTATGCTATAGATTTGAGTTGAATCAAGCAAATTTTAAACATAATTGATGTATAGATTAGAGAGTTTGTAAGATATCGAGGGATTATGTATTAAAAAATTAAATAAATAGTTAAGTCTAGAATAAAAACTATTTTTTCTTAATCATTTCTAGCTCTTCTTATCAACATCAAAGAAGAGTCTATTTCTTATGGGAATGAGTAGAGTATCTATAAATTTCTTCATAAAATAAAAATAAAAGTAAAAATAAAGAGAGTAAATAAATAAAGGTCAAGTTCTAAATATTAGTTTTCTATCGAGTAATCGGATCTCATTGCCTAAGTAAGCAATGATATTCACATAAAAAAGTAGGCAATGTAAAGAAGCTTGTTATACAGCCAATTTTAACTCATAGCCAATTTAATTTAAGCTAATAAGTTTGAGGGATATTCTACACCTAATACCATAAAGCCAACTAGTTTGAGAGTCATTAGCCCAAAACTTACTAGAAGGATTAAATAGAAAGCTTAAAGGGTTATTACATTGCACCAGCTATATAATATTTAAAAAAAAAGAGAGATGAAGGAACGAAAGTAACAATAAACTTGACCATATTAGAGTTAGACAATTTAGAGATAAAAATGGAAAGCTAGTTTAGAAAAGGTTCTGAAAATGTTCATGTTCTTCACTTAACCACCATCTAGGTTAGTATTAATACCCTAGTGACATACCTCATTAAATTTCTATTGAATATCAATAATCATTTAAAAATTGCTTGGTAAAACATCCATTTCTATGAAAGATGATAATTAACGCTAAATTCTCTCTTTACTCAAGGACGAGCAAAGTTCAAGTTGGAGGGTGTGATAAACACTTAAATTTTAAGTCACTAGAAGGCACTAAATATTGTAATAATTGATGAAATTTTATTAAAATTTTATTCTCTTTAGTTTATTTTATAGGTAATTAGAAGTTTGGGCTATACAAATTAAATTGAATTTAAATTGGCTCAGATTCGAGTGAATCATGCAACCAGCTCAAGGGCTAATCAAATTCGATTGTGAATGTGACTTATTCATAAAAGGATCAGATATAAGCTCTCAAAATTCAGGTATCTAGATTAGAAGATAACCTTTCATATGGATCCAAGTATGAATATGATTTAAAGATCAATGGCTTAGAAGTAACTCATCAAAGATTTAAGGGTCAACATTCAAGAAGCTATTCATCTACTCTCTTTCTTTAGTCTCACATCTAAAATATATGAAATCCTCCTCCCTCCTAACACCTATAAAAATGCCTCCATATCTTTACCTTGGAAATCATCCGAGGGATCTGAAGATCTAGGAATTCGGACATTTAGAATTCCTTCAAAAGCCTTGCAAGGAGCGAGAGCAAGAAGGGAGCAACTCCATGCACGGCTAGCAGAATTTGTCTTTGAAGAAAGTAAATTTTAGTTTTTATTTTTAGATCTTGTATTTTTCTTTTATGCAAGTATATATTTGAATAATTATAATTTTTGCTTTTCTTCATGAATAAAGTGCATTCTTTCTTTCAAATTTATGATATGAGTCTTCAAATAGTCCATGACCATGTAGAGATGGGCCATGATCAAGCAATACAATTCATGCTCAGCGAGATAGAATATGCTCGAAAATTGATCATAGATCTATTGGCTCGAGGAATGAATACTAGATTAATAATTAAAAATTAAAATTAAAATTTTTAAGACATGTTTCCTTGTATTATTATTTTGAATTTTCTTTCACTTTCTGTTTACCCTCTTTTCAACTAATTTTAACTCTAACTTAATAGTTATAAGTAAAATTTCTTAAAACCTTAATTGACTCGAATACAACTCAGCTCTAGGTTCTTGAGGATATGATCCTGACTCATCCTATCTATATAGTTTGAGTTAGGTTTTATTTTTGACCATCCATGATAGCGATCATCCTTTATGCTTTCTTCTCTTGATGATAACCCTACTACCATGCATGACCTTCAGGATTCCATCACCAGCTTCCCACATATAGTTGCTTGAATCTAATTTGCTTAGTAAAATTAGATTTCTTCTACAACTGGATATATATCGGACCACACCTAATTTCTTTACTCTTCGATCATATAGCTGTAACCTGACATTTTTAGTGCCCTTGATGACATAGCTCAATCCATTCGACAAATGAACAGTGCCTTCACTACTCTCTAGAAAGTCAAATACTTCTCTCAATAATAAATGTGATGCAAATATGCAGAATCTAAAATCTACTATTAGAAAAAGGTAGACACCTTATTTGAGATCATAAGCACACGATCATCGATCTCATCTATGTCGCTATCTTGGACCGCCGTCATTGTAGCTTTTCTTCGATTTCTGAGATGTGGACAATCTCTGACATGATGTTCCAACTCATTACACTAATAGCATATGATCTTGCTAGAGTTCCTCAACTTGGATTTGGATGGTCTATCTTGCGATCCTTTGTTGCTTCATTTTCTGCCACCACCATCTCTAGTCACCATCATAGCCGAGTCGTCACTTGAACTCGAGGCTTGGTTCTCCTACCTGAGAACTTTGTTCTAGAGAAGTAAAGAAGTAACCTCTTCCATCTTGATGGTTCTCTTTTCCATAAGAAGAGTAGTAACCAAAGACTTAAAAGAAGAAGAAAGCGATGAAAGCAAGACCAACATCCTAGGATCTTCTTCTTGATATTTTCACCAATGCTGAGAAGGTTGGTGAGGATTTTCTAAAAGTTGCTAATATGCTCTTACATGCTCTATCCTTGATCATCCATAGCTGGTAGAACTGCTTTTAGAGGAAGAGAGCACCGATGAGTAACTTCACCATGTATATCTCCTTGAGCTTTGACCATATCACTATTAGAAAAGTCTCACTAAGCATATGGATCACCATATTATCCACTAAGTATAAGCAGATCATACTCACAATTTATATCTGAAGCCACCTCTAATCTTTCACCTCCATGGTAGCCAACTTCTCCTTGCACAAGAGAGCATTAGTCAATCCTTGTCGGATGAGCATATCCTTCGCCCTCACTTGCCATAAGAAGAAATTATTGATTTCATCAAACTGATTGATCTCTACCTTGATTGAGCCTGTCTTCTCCATCTTCTTCGATTTTGACCAACACAACTACAATTTGACATTTTTGTACGATCTAGCTTAGATACCAATTATCATGATATCACTTACTCTAGTACTATTTCTTGAAAAGATCCCTCATGCAAAATGTGAATCCTCGGGATCGAAATGTCGATAATGATGTCAATACCAGAAAAGATAACAAGAAGAGATAAATAAAATGATACAATCAAATATATGGATTAAGCCAAGACTTATCTCAATGAGGCATACAAGCTTCACTATAAGAAAAAAAATATATATATATAACAAGAGAAGGTCACACTCTTTTAATCCTTATACATCAATCTTTCTCTCTCAATAAGAAGAACTCTAATTCCTTACAAAGCTCTCTCTTTAGGAGACCCCTTATAGCTCTAGCCATCATCTGGTAATCTGCCTGAAGCACCCTGCCTCTACTCTCAATTGACTACCAAACAACCCTCTATAGCTGAACCACCTATCTCGGCTACTATCATCTTCCTTCTCTGCCCATAGGCTGTTAGCAGCCTTTTAAAGACCCAAAATTAGAGGCCTAATGGTCTTAGAACTCCCGTTTGGACTCAAACTAGCCATCTAACCATCTGATCAAATTGTAATCACCTAAAGGTATCAGATCATGCCAAAAGGCCTTCAAGCACTACATTTTTTGGTCAAAAACCCTTAAGGGTCCATGCACTGGGCATGGACCACATAAAACTCACACGTGGTCATGTGGAGCATGGTGGACTACGCAATTTGGCCATGCCTATGCACTGCACGCGCATCTTGGTGAAGGGGAGCATGCAGGATTTCTAGCCCTACTTTCAAAATTTTTTTCAAAAAACATACGCAGCAGAGATATAATTAATCATATTATTAATAATAAAAGCTATAGATCTAATCTAAAAACTCTACACACTACAAGATCTAATGTATCATACATGCATGCATATTTGAAAATAAAAATAGCAACTGCAGTAAAACTATTTTTATTGCTCTATGTGTTCAGAACATGTTATCTTTTCATGGATAGATGAACTTCACAATTTAATCTCCTCGGTGTAGATCTAATCACCGTGACGTAGCCACACACGCATCTGGTCTCCATGGGTAATCCACATGATGCCCTAATCATGATCAACTCCTCCTGAGTGCTAGCTCGTATAGAAGTCTTTGTAGGCTGATGTAGATCAAACTCTTTTGATCTTCTTCATTGGGTCATCGGATGCTCCAGATCCTAATGAATGTAGAAGAGATTTAGTAGAGGTTTTCACCAAGATCTATGTACTCACGACTCTTGTTCCTTATAGATCTAAATCCTAAATCCTAGACAAATTTTAGGGTATGCACTCACCCAAATACCCTTGCACCTAGAACTCTTTCTTTTCTAGTTTTTCTTATGCACATAGAAAAGAGACTTTCTCTTCTCTTCATTGCTCTCTCCTTCCTTTGTTGGGTTCTCTATATTCTACATGCCCATAAAATCAAACATTTTATAGATCGCACAAACAAAGAGAGACATGAGGGAAAGGTTTAGATCAAGTGGTTACCCATTCAAACTTAAATTATATTTGAATTAAACTTGTAACTAGATTAAACCTAATCAATATGGTAAATGAGAATGAAGAACGCATGCCCTCTCTTGTGTGGAAAAAATATTCATGAGAAACCTCTTTCTCGTGGAGATAGTATGGCACAAAATAAAGGGTGATGTGGTGCATGGAAAGACTAGTCAAACTAGTCTATTATTTATCATCCAATTGAACCAATCCAATCCAAATTGGTTAGGCCCAATTAGATCAGATTAAATCCAACTTATTTAAGATTAATTAGGCTCAATTAAATTCTAATCAAATTAAAAATTAATCAAACCAAACTCCTGATCAAATCAAAGATTAAACTTCCTTGATGATTAGATCATCTTATAACCTAATTGGATCAAATCTAAATGAATCCAATTTAATTGATCTTGATCCAAAAATAATCTCTTAATCAAATTGAGTTAATTAGTGATCAAATTCACTAATTAAACTTCTCTAGATCAGCCATTAAATTGAGTAGGAACCTCTAGTATGTGTGACCCCATAAGTTCAAACCTAAATCGATAGCACAGGAATCAATTTCCTATACTAATCGAAGTGACCATCTAGCAATGGTACCCAACATCTGGATAGGCCAAATAGTGCAATCATAACATTCAAAACCTATGTGAATATGGTTATCACATAATTCATCCCTTTGACCTCTGTGTATAGGATGACTCAAGGTTCAACTATCAACCCTGGAAGATACATCAAAATCATGTCTCAAAGCAATTAGTCATATGACCCTTTACTAAGACTACCCTAGACAAGGCTTTACTAAATTGAAATACTATTGAACACAGCTCTTGAGTATAGGAGTGGTTAATTCCATCTTGATTCATGCACTGACTCCTCAAGTACTTGACTGTACCTAAAAACCTTCCATCACTAAATTAAAAATTCAGATAGTCTGGCATCAAAGCATAGTGAGTTGCTTGAAAGTCACTATAGTGATCTCAGATTGGAGAAACATTTATGCCCACATTCCATAAAAATAGTTCTTGATAGTAGAAAAGCTCCGAAGTTAGTTACGTTCAGTGCAGATGTGCTCCTACATCTTACCTGCATGCCATACCAGTGTCTCCACACTCTTGGTTAAGAGGATAACCAACTTATATGATACATACCGATCTATACTCAGTATTATCATTCTTGATAACAATATATTATTTGATCGTGAACATATTTAAGGACTAAATGATAAATTTTTCTTTATCGATTCTAAATAGTCCTAAGGACTTCATCATAACAGATAGGAGTTCATTAGAAGATGAAAGATTTATGATGAAAAAGCTAGAATAACTTTTATTCAATTAATAATTCATATATAATTACATGAAATAGCTCAATCATTAATAGGCTGATAATTGGCTTTGAGACACTATTCCTAACAATCTCTCACTTGATCTAAAGCCAATCAGTGCAGTATCGTACACCCATCTTCGACTTGAAATCGTCGAACTCCTTCACCGTAATGGTTTTAGTGAATGGGTCGGTCAAGTTCTCCTTTCTGTTGATCTTCTGAAGATTGACGTCACCTCAATCCATGATCTCGTAGATAAGATGAAAGCGGCAAAGAATATGCTTCATTCGTTGGTGTGCTTTTGGTTCCTTATGCCTGAGCAATGGCTCCAGAGCTATTGTAGAAGAGTAGAACTACACCATCAAGAGAGGGTGCTACTCCAAGCTTCGTGATGAACTTCTTCAGCCACACAGCTTTTTTGACAGTATCTGATGCAGCAACATACTCTGCCTCGCACACTGAATCGATCATGGTATGCTGCTTAGAATTTTTTCAGTAGACAGCTCCATCATTAAGGATAAACACATACTCCGACATACTCTTGCTGTCATCATGATCATATTGAAAATTAAAATCTATAGATTTCACAAGTTTCAAGTCTGACTCACCATAAACAAGTCATTGATCCTTAGTATTTCTTAAATACTTCAGGATGGTTTTAACAACCTTCCCATGGTTGTCCTCTGGATTAGATTGGTATCTACTCACTATCCCTAGTAAGTATGCCATATCTAATCTCATACATGTCATGGCATAAATGATAGAATCTACTGTTGAAACATATGGAATTCTACTCATACACTCTCTCTTGAGGTATTGTTGGACAATCTCTCTTTGAAAGAAAAATTTCATGGTCTATCGATAGATAGCCTTTCTTGGAATTCTCCATGCTGAACCTCTTCAGCATAATATCAATGTATGTGGATTGGGACAATCCAAGCAATCTTTTAGATCTATCTCTATAGATCTTCATCCCTAGGATGTAGAAAGCTACTCCCAGATACTTCATGGAGAATTATGATGACAACCAGATCTTTATTTCTTATAATACAAGGACATCATTTTTAATTAAGAGAATGTCATCCACATACAAAATGAGGAATATAACTGCTGGACCATTAGCCCACTTATATATGCAGAACTCTTCTTCTTTCTTAATGAAGCCATACGTTCTAATTATCCTATCAAAATATATGTTTCAACTCCAAGAAGCCTGCTTCAGTCCATAAATGGACTTTTGAAGCTTGCATACCATAGACTCATCTATGGATGTGAAACCTTCAGGTTGTATCATATACACCTCTTCATCCAGTGCTCCATTTAGAAAAGATATTTTTATATCCATTTGCCAGATTTTATAGTCCAGATGCATAGCTATCGCAAGCATTATCCGAATGAACTTGAGCATTACCATAAGAAAAAATATCTCATCATAATTAATACCATAATGTTGATGATACCCTTTGGCAACCAGATAGATTTTATAGGTCTCCACCTTTCCATCTGTGCCTCTTTTCTTTTTGAAGATCCACTTACATCCTATGGATTTTATCCCTTCGGATTGGTCAACCAATGTCCATACATCATTGACTTTCATGGATTTCATTTTGGATTGCATGGCATCAAGCCATTTTTTAGAGTCATGTCTCTACATTACATCCATGTAGGTGATCGAATCCTCATCATTCTCATTGAGTTCGATAGGATCTCCATTTCAGATCAAGAAATCATAGTATCTATCCAGCTAACATGGTACTCTACCAGGATGCAGGTTTAGTAGGCTCCGAATCTGTTCGAATCAAATTTGTTTTAGGTTCAATTACTTGTATCAATTCTTCCACCTATCGAACATTCTCAAGCTCAATCATAGAGGCATTAGTCCCTTCACCAAGGAACTTTCTTTCTAAAAAGACTATCTTAAGGCTGACAAACACTTTTTGTTCATCGAGGTGTAGCAGCAGGCTTAGTAGTGCAGCGTTGAGTGGTTGGCTTCAGGTGACTTGATTATAGAGTAAGATTCTTCAGCGATATTAGATGGACTTCAATTTCAGATGGAGCATCGGGCAGAGGTGGCTCCACTAGTGGAGAGGAATTTGGCATGAGTTCAGAGCAGAGGGATGTAGAGGGAAGAGTGATATCCCAGCACCAGTGCTAGAGTTGCATAGGTCCAGGTAGACTGGCATGTGTAGGAGGATAGGCATAGTTTTGAGAAGACTATGTTATAATATGCAGTGAGTGTCAGTACAGGAATGCTATGGGTTCTCCAGAAAAGTTTAGAAAAAGTAATGCAGTTGCCAAGCAGAAAGGATCCTATAAAATTCATGATGGTGCCAAGGAGCAAGCATAGGTCTTCAACTATGGAGGTGGTCATCCTAAAGGTCTACAAAGGTGTATAGCAATTGAAGAGGATTAGCAGAGGTGTTAGAATTTGCACGAGAAGCTATTTGGCTGCGCTGCGGAGCATAGGATGGTGTTGCAGCCATAGGGTCAGAGCAGGAGGACATTAGTTTGAGGCTAAGAAGTGTGGTGTGGCATGAGTCTCAGGGGCTGTGGACCAAAGGTTGGCATTACAGCTAAGGAGGCTAGGTGGCTTTGAGGGAATAATGTTAGCTTTGGAGGCAGCAGGATGGCATAGATGATTCACATGGGATTTGCCAAGACTTGGGGGCACCAAGATGGAGATTATTAGGATTAGTGGTGCTTCCAAGACTTAGAAGGCCATAGGAGGGTCAGAGTGTTGGCTCCAGGAGACTAGAATAGGTGTGGTGCTAGGGGTAGGATCAATTTGATTCTAAGGTGGAGGTTCAGCCCTCCACGATCATGACGCCTTGGTTTGTAGATCTCATGGGGTCTACTCAGAGTTTGGACTAGGTTTAGGTCCATGGGATTGAGTGCATGATCAGACCATGGGTGTATATGGATTTGGATAAGTGCATTCAGACTGGGATAGCCTAGAAAGACTTTTACAGTTTAGGATTTTGGTTCATGTATACATATATATACATGTATATTGTAAACCCTAGAGAAGGGAAAAATAGAAGAACATTAGAGCCATTTTCTCCCACATCTCTTTCTTTCTAGTCTTTCATATGCTAACGTGCCCTAGGGGGCGTGCCTCCAAGCTTAGAGGAAGGAGGTGCACCCCACTCTTCCTTCAACCTCAATAATATCAAGGAATCTTACACAACATGAACTTACGAGGTCACACATATTAGAGGTCTCGATCTGATCGAATGGTAGATCAATGATTAAGAATCATTTTAGGATTAAACATTCATTACGATTGATATTTGATCTAGTGCAAGTATTGCAGGAGGATCGATTAGTAATTAGATTGCTAATTAGCTCAATTTGATTAAGCAATTGAGTTAAAATAAAGTTTAATTGAATGTAATTTAATTAGATTTGATTTGGGCTTGATTGAATCAAGTCCAATTGGTTTATTGAATAAGCCAATTGTAAGGGAGGATAATTTTCAGTTGAACTAGGACTTGAGTGCACTTAATTTTTAATTTAATTAAAAAATTAAATTAAAATTAGATTGAATTTAATATAATTTAATTAGATTTCTAATTGGGTTAGGAATATCATTAATTAGGTTGCATCAAGATCTATTTTAATTGGGCTAATGATTTGGTTTGACTAGTCAAAGCATGAAGTTCTAGTTAGACTAAAACTCCTCCCTTACGCTACCTTCCCTTTCTCTATGCCTTTTCCATGGATTTTTTCATGAGAAATCTGATTTCTAGAAAGATTCCATGCCTATCCTTACCCCCATATCCCTCTTATATGGTTTGTGCTTTTGGATTTGATCAAAACTATGAAGCAGTGATGATATAGACTCTATTTGATAGAGTTTGGACAAACCCAAAACTCTTATCCATTATGGCACCAATTAATCTATCTTTTTCTTAATTTTTTGTAGAAGAAAGAGGATTTAATTGTACACAAAATATCTAGAATCCATGCCAAAAGTGTTTGAGGAGGCATCCAAGAGTTTGGTGCCCCAATCCTTATCCTATTTGGACTCTCTATCTAGGTATTTGACCTAGATAGCGACTCTTCTCTAACTCTCTATTTAAAGGGAGTTAACCCATGAAATTTTGAGAGCTTTTAGAAATGAGAAGAGGGCTTGGATGTGGAGACCTTAGGTATATCAGGATTGAGGGCATGATATTTTGTAAAGACACAAATTATTGTGCCTAGGTGAGAAGAAAAGGCCCAAAGAAGAAGGATCTTCTCTAGGGTTTTTATTTCAGATATTCTTCCAACAATTTTTGAGAGAAGAACATGAGAATAAGGCTTCTTCCAAATCTTTGCTTCTTCTTCTTTGATCCTTGAAGAGTTCAAGTCAATTGAAGAAGGAGATTCAGCATTAACCATTGATGAAGGATCAGTATAGTGCTAACATGCTATGCTGATTTTTAGATTAATGGATTTGGATCATGAACGGGGTTTCATATGTACTTCTCATACAGGCCAGATGCATGTGTAGCTTAAAGCAATATCCTTAGCCTCAGATTAATAAGTGGACATCCAAATCCATGAAAAAGGTAATGAAATTTGATCTCAGTTGTAGACTAGATCAAATCTAGTTTTTCTTGTTTGATGTTGATATGATCAACATCATTATTTTATATTTTATTTAATTCTTAGATTTATATACATACTTTAATCATATCATTGAATCCTATATCTAGAGTTTATTTGCATGTTTCATAGATTTATTGGATTAATCTATAGCTTTCATTGTTAGAATTTTGAAAAAGTTTTAAAATATATGCTAGAAACCCTAGTTTTTTTTTTCAATTGGTATCAGAGCCTAGATCTTTTTGATATGATTTTTTACATGTTTCAGATCTATTATTTAGATTAGATCTAAATTATAATCTAATATTAAATTTAAAAATAAAAATTTTAGATCCCACGAACTAATTTTATAAGGTTGTCTTGCTATAAGCTTTAACCCTTACAGTGGAGAGGTTGCACTAGTACGTGTTGATCTAAAATCCTAATCATAAAATTTTAAATTAAATTTAAAAAATTTTATGATTTAATTAAAAGTATTTTAGTTTGATTTTTGTGATCATAAATATGTTAGATCTGATCTAAGGTGATTTATGATTGTTTAAAATTAAAATTATTTCAAATAGATATATATAATCATGAATATGTTTAGATTAGATCTATAGTAGATTCATGATTAAGTTATTTATTATTTGTATATTGATTATGAATCAAACATGCAACTTGATTGGTAGAATTATATTATAAAAAATATTTTATAAATATAAAAATTATTTTCAAAATGTCAAACCCCAATCCTCAGTCTAAAATTTAATTAAGAATTAAGAATTATTTTATTTAGGATCTAGGATTATGAATTGAAGATCCTAAGACACAAATTATAAAATTTGGATTAATGAATTTATTGACCTAAAGATTGATTTTGATGATGACAAAGAGTTTTGAGCATAAGTTATGATGTCTAACTTTGTTTATGAGGATGTGTAGTTTCAAAATCCCAAAAGCTAATAAACTTCAAGTATTTTCATTCATCTAAATGAAGATTCGTCACTCAAGTTTTAAAAAAGATACTTAAGATTGGATATTATGAATCAAACATGTAACTTGATTGGTAGAACCATATTATAAAAATGTTTTATAAATATAAAAATTATTTTCAAACTGTCAAACCCCAATCCTCAATCCAAAATTTAATTAAGAATTAAGAATTATTTTATTTTGGATCTAGGATTATGAATTGAAGATCCTAAGACACAAATTATAAAATTTGGATTAATGAATTTATTGACCTAAAGATTGATTTTGATGATGAGAAAGAGTTTTGAGCATAAGTTATGAAGTCTAACTATGTTTATGAGGATGTGTAGTTTCAAAATCCTAAAAGCTAATAAACTTCAAGTATTTTCATTCATCTAAATGAAGATTCATCACTCAAGTTTTAAAAAAGATACTTCAGATTGGATACACCTTTTAAAAAGTCATAATAAAGATTAAATCAAAGAAAAAAGGTAAGTCTAGTCTATAAATTAATTTGGAGAAGAAAAGATCATAAAACTATCCTTGGCACGCATGGCATGCAAACTGAGCCAATCCATTCTGAAACTAAGCCGATCTAGTCGTAGTAAAACAAAATATAGAAAACATAGAAAGTAAAGTTTGTGGACCCAAGGGACTGAGCCGACCTAGGTATAAACTGAGCTAACCCAATGCGGACTGAGCTGACTCAGTCAAAAACTAAGCCGATCCAGTGTCTATAATGGCTAGTTTTCAGATCTATAGCTTTTTCATCCCATAAACTTTTCAATGGCTATTTTCTCATCACCAATGGCTAGATCCCTTTCTAAAGACCTTCTAGATATTAAGAAGTGATAGAAAGCCTCAAGAATATATAAGAAAATCTTTGGAGCATTAAAAACAAGCTTGTAAGAGTATATTGAATATCCAATGAGGAAGCCAAAAAGTGTGAGCAGAAAAGAAAAGAGAAGAAGTGATTCTCTGATATTCTTTTATCCTTCCAACATCCTTAAACTAAGAGAAGTCAAGCTACAAGCATTGAAGTTTACCACCTACTTCCTTCAAGCATTCAAAGAGAATAAATCAAGCCAACAAGCAAAGCAACTCAAATTTTCTTCTCTTGAGTTTCATAGTGTTTATGTTTCTTTAGCTTAGTATTCTTTTTGCATTTGTTGTATTTCAAGTTTCTTGCAATGAGAAACTTGGATTGGTCCAAGTCTTGAATTTGATAATTGTAGTGGTTTGATTGGTGAGCCAAGATTAAAATCAATCAAGGTTGATTGTTAGCTCGGAGAAAAATAATCACCTATGAGATTTTGGTTGGTGATCCGAGAAAAATCAATTCGGTTGATTGTGAGTTCAGTAAATAATCTTGTATGATTTTGGTTGGTGAGCCAGAAAAAATCAATTGGATCTGACTGTGAGCCTAAAAAATAATTGGACTGTAATTCTAGTTATGAATTATAGTTGAATTTTCAAGAGATATACTTGGGGAGTGGATGTAGGTGCTAAGTTTGGCACCAAACCACTATAAAACTTGGGTATTTATATGCTTGTGCATATTGTTCTTATTCTTTGCATCTTTTATCTTTCTATTGCTCTTTATATTCAAGATTATATTATTTATTGTGTGCACATTACTTAGTTTAGATCATTCAAATCTGTATATTAGTTATTTATTTTTTGAAATATCCAATTCAGCCCCCCCCCCCACCCTCTTGGGTAGCCATACCTCGGTAATAGGATTAAAGTGAATTAGGTCCATTAATTAGGTTAGACCTAAGGTTAGATTAAAGAATGTACTTAATTAGAGAATTGACTAAATCTAATCAAATGTTGTCTTAGATTATATCAAGGTCTCTTTAGATCAATTACAATAGTTATAGTTGGTTAAGTCTATGTCTTTAATGAGAACCAAAATGGACTTGATTCTTGGCTAAGCAGTCTAACCCAAAATATTAAGTTGATCCATTTGAAACTAAGTAACTAGTAGGTGTCTAAGGTAAATTTGATAGCTTGGACCGATGGTCTTTAATTGGGAACTACTCACATTGATTCAATTTTTGATGAGTTAATGGCACATCCCTCCCATCAATTTCACTTACCTGGCCTTTTTCGTGAAGTTATGTTTTGATTAGATTACTTAACAATTCGAGCTGACTTATGTCAGCTAACTAAATCAGTGTGACTAATTTAGGTGCTTCTAGACTAACCTATCTAATAGTCTCTCTTAATCTAACTTGGTGAAGTCAGTGGAAGAATCATGATTAGTTGGTTCATCTGACTCTTTTTTCTTAAAACATGTTAACCAAATCATCTAAAATTATTAGATCCTTAAAAATAAAATTATTACGATGATAACTAGATCATAGCCTCCTATTAAGGTGGATAGTAATGGGTCCAATAATCTGGGTGGACATTGGAGGCACCTTACGCCTGGTGTTCATCGAGTTATTAGAATTATTATTCATCTTATGATGATTAGGTTGCACTCTCTAAATGACGATCAAGTTAGCTAGAGCTTTTCTTGGGCCTGGTCATTATTCATTTTATGCGTCAAACTCGATCATGTTAATATTTGGACCTAACCGAAACTTTCAATGGAGGTCCTAACCTACTGAAAAGATACCTAGGATAAAACCTAATACTAAAAATTATTTTAAAAAATAATTAGTTAAGAACCTACCTATAGATACATATAAATTAGCCAGAGCTTTCCTCGGATCCGTATGCAGTCTGTGTCGATTATAGTACCCCCAAAAAAATTAGAGTAATTCCTCGAATTAGAGATAGACACTACCAATTCATATAAAATAGTGAAAGAATATTTTGATGAAAGTCCAAATTTTAAGGCTTAATAAATCATTTACTAATTAGATTTTTGGTTTTTTTTGTGCAGTTAAGGCCAAACCTAAGTTGCTCTATGCACTATTAAATAGTAACATACCTATGGGATCCAACTTCGGTAATAACTGTTGGAAGTTGAACATTGTTCAGTAGCACGAAGAGATTCATGTTGGAGCTTCTATGCCAGGTCTAAATAAAAAATTCAAGACTGACCCAAATTAGGCAGAGAGCTTCTACTATAAGAAATAGGGGCAGGAGGAATTATCTTGAGTACCTCGCTTTCCATGGCCCTAATAGGCTAAATAAGAGAAAAAAGTAAGGATTTGCTGATCAAGGTTGTTATATGATAACATCTTATAATGTCTCTATTTGTGATACTACTATCTAGGTATTGGATATTGGAAGTTCAATGCAGATTTGTAATTCATTGTAAGAACTTTAAATTAGTAGAAAATTTAAGAATAACGAGCAATTCCTGAATATTGAAGATGAAAGATCTGTTCCAGTTCTAGCTTTGGAAATAGTTCAACTTATTTTCAATGGTAATATCATTTCTTTGGATGATTGTCATTATTGTTCTTCTTTTCTGATGAATATAATCTATGTTGGCCTTTTGGCCAAAGCTAGTTATAATTTATCGATAAAGAAAGATTATTGAAATATCATTATGAATAATGTTACAGTAATGTGTGGACAACAAAAATATAGCATTTACATTTTATCACAACCTGTGAGCATAGTGTACACCACTAATTAATATCCTAGATTAGATAATGTCATAGATGCCTACCTTTGGCATTGCAGGCATGATCATATTAATAAGAACAAGATAATCAGGTTAGCCAAAGAGGAAATCCTCGATATCAATAATTGTGAATCATTGCTAACTTGTGAATCCTATCTTTTAGGTAAGATGACAAAATTATCTTTTACTGAAAAGAGTGAAAGAGCTAGTGAAATTCTAAGTCTCATACATAGTAATGTATGCGGACCTATAAATACTTCTGCTAGAGGTGGATATCACTATTTCATTATGTTTATTGACGACCTATCTAGGTATGGGTACATCTATCTTATGCAACATAAGTCTGAATTGTTGAAATGTTCAAATGATTATGTAAAGCTCTTGATATATCTATCTAATGAGTTCTTGATATATCTAGGAGAGATGGAATTCTCTCATAATGGACTCCTCTAGGGACACCATAGCATAATGATGTATTAGAAAGGTTAAATTGAACTTTGTTGGACATGGTTTGATCCTTGATGAGGTTTACTAATTTGCCTATTTCATTTCAAGGTTATGCTCTTAGGATTGCATGTTTTATATTGAATAATATTTTGAGTAAATCTATTGCAGAGACTCCATATAAGATATGGACTGGGCGTAGGCCTGCACTCTCTCACCTTCGGATTTGGAGTTGTCCGACCTACGTCAAACATTTGCATACAAATAAACTTGAACCCCAGTCCGATAAGTGTGTGTTTATAAGATACCCTAAGAAAATTAGGAGTTATTACTTCTACCATGCTGAAGAATAAAAGATATTCGTTAGTAATAGGACAATCTTTTTAGAAAAAAAGTTTCTAGATGAAGGAACTAATGCCTCAAAGGTCGAATTTGAGAATGTTCGACTAATAGAAGAACCGACATCAATAGCTGAACTTGAATTTGATTTGATTAGATCAAATTCAAAGTCTAGTGTACCTACATCATTAAGGTGATCCGGTAGAGTATCACATTAGCCAGATAGATACCATGGTTTCTGAAGAAAAAATCCTGATTTTTTGGACCAGATTCATTCAGATCTGATCGGATCAAGAGATATATTTCAAAAATTTTTTCTTTGATCTAGATCAGATCTGAGATGTTTTAGATCTAATTCTTATTATTTTAGTAATTAAAATAAATTTAGATAAATTATATCAAATTTAATTTACCTTGAAGTGGGTAATCCTATTACCCGTTGATGATCCTGTAAGCAGCGAAAGATTCTAGATCTAGCCACGCAAGTGCCTGGCCTCTACCGGTATCCACTTGGGCTGGATCTGAAGATCCTCTTCTTCTCTATCACATCTCCAAAAATTAGATCTGGATCTGATCTGGAGGATCTTCAAAACTCCTTTCGAAGATCAGCAGTTATCCTTTGCAGCAGCGCAGCCTTCTAGCTTTCAGTCGCCTTTCTCTCATCTGGACTGCACCAACCAAGGTCCAAACTACTTTGGACGTGGAGAGGAGAGGGAGAAGGTGGGTATGGCATGGAGGAAGATAGGAGAGGAGGCCTTGGGGAGTGGGAATTGAATTCCTTTCCAATCATAATTTGAGTTGGGTGCGGGGTCTTATTTATAGACTATCTGTGATCCAACTCCTCTTCTTCCCAACCAATCACAATCCTTTGTGAAATCAGATCTAAATCTGATTAGTGGGAATAGAGTCTCTTGGATTCCTCCTTAGATGGTGCCTAAGACCGGTCAAACTTGATTCTTAGGAAAACTCTAATCAAAATCCAAAAAGGAGATGGAGTCCCTGTCCAACAGGGACTCCTGGGTGCCTCCAGCTTGGGCACACGCCAAGGATGGCATGTGCGCTCCTCCTTGCCAGGTTTTGGTAGGGGGACACGCCCCCACCAACTCTTCAATAGGAGCATGACACATGGACAGAAGTCAAGGTGTCAATGGTCAATGTTTGACCCGTCAAAGGTCAACTTCTGACCAAAGTCAAAGGACGAGAAATAATAGGTGATCAAAAATGGTTGGTATTGTCTTACAAAATAAGATAACCCTTTTCTGACCTGGACAGGCTCCAGTCAGACCAAGTGAAGGCCTCTAAATGAGTACAAACTCCTTTGGCTCAGTCAGGACAACTATTTATGATACTAAAAGAAGAACGTTAGGTTCAATTGAGTGCTAGCATGATTTTCTTGAACCTAATTGAATCTCATTCAGATCAATTGAACTGGATTAGTTCAATTGATGATCACCAGATTCAAACTCTTGTTTGTGTAATCCAGTTAGGTTTACTTCTGTATAGTAATGGGATATGTCATGATCTCTATCATTGACATCATCGAAACTTCTTTCGATGGATCAGAACACTTCTGATTCGAACAACTAGAATGATTGATCATCTAAATCATTCTAATTGCTCCCAAAATCCACCAGTGACACCTAGCAGTATATAGTGGCAACCCATCAAAGCTAAATGCGAATCTCTTGGTAAAACTATCTATGTGATTAAGTTCTTCTATCTTGAGCTCCAATCATATTAGGGTTAAGGTGAACTCATCAAACCCTAGTCTCTGTCATATGATGTAATCATTCGATTCAAGTCCAATGTGAAAACCTAAATAGAAACTCTTTCTATTATTTTACTCTGCCATGGCCATGGACTTCTAGACTTGATTCTCATGATCATCATAGGGCTGCTCCTCTACCACCGAGGCAGATAGATTCCATCTTGATGCTATCCAGTTCCTACAATGAACATGCTATAGCCAACATACACCTCAGGATTCTGTATGGCTAGGAGACCGAGTTATGGTGTAGTCAAACTATAACACCCTCAAGATGAACTATCGATGCATCTTAGGTCAAAGAATCGGACACACCACTGCAGCATTGAGTCAGTCATTGACGAGAAGGTAGACTTCCTAATGACTACTCGAGGTGGTCACGCTCAGTGCCCTCGTTCTCTAATAAGTACCTGTACTCTCGCTCTGGTGTCTCCACACCATAGACTCAAGACTCATCTACTAAAGAGAAGCGATTGTACACCAACCTTCCAAATCAATCACCATCCTCGTGATGATCCTATGGTCGGGAGCATTTTATGAGTTAATAATGATTATTCATGTCTTAAATTTTCAACTCTTGAAAATATGAATTATCATTACCATTAACTCAAAGGATGTATTACAGATACTAAATACACATATGTGATAAAAAATAATCCATTTTATTGATTTTAATCAAAATTATAATTTTGCCCCTAGAAGTGTATTACAAGTGTCACCCAATTCCGACTTCTAGGGCACATATATCTAACAATCTCTCACTTATCCTAAAGCCAATTGGCTATAAGTCTAAGTCCCACCTTCTCAAGGTGGGCTTCATTCTTCTGCTGGCCCAACGGCTTTGTAAGCAGATCTACCATATTGTCTGTGGAGTCAACTCTCTTGACCTCGACGTAACCCTTCTCGAGATAATCGCAGATGAGGCGGTATCGTCGCTCAATGTGCTTGGATTTCTGGTGAGATCTCAACTCCTTAGCAAGGGCTATGGGGCCATTATTGTCGCAATATAGAGGAATGGCATCTGATGGCATTACTCCAATTTTTGCAGCAAACTTCTTGTACCTGAATGCTTCCTTTGCAGCCTCTGATGCAGCAATATATTTTGCTTTCATGGTAGAATCTGCTGTCACGGTTTGCTTGAAACTCTTTCAGCTAACAGCACCACCATTGCACACAAACAGACTTCCAGATGTCGACTTTCGATCATCTACATCGAACATAAAATTCGAGTCTGTGTATCCCTGGACTTGGAGTTCTCCGTTATCAAAGACCAACATCATATCCTTAGTTCTTCTCAAGTACTTAAGGATACATTTCACAGAAGTCTAGTATTCTTCATCTAGATTTGACTGATATCTGCTTGTGACACTCACAGCATGGGCTATATCAGGTCGTGTACATAGCATGGCATACATGAGGCTCCCTATTGCAGAAGCATAAGGGATCTTGCTCATGCGTTCTATTTCCTCAGATGTGCTAGGGCACATCTTCTTGGAAAGATGAATACCATGTCTGAAGGGTATTAATCCCCTCTTAGAGTTTTCCATACTAAACCTCTTTAGTACTTCCTCTATGTACATCTTCTATGAAAGTCCTAGCATCCTATTCGATCTATCCATATAGACCTTAATTCCTAGAATAAAGGATGCTTCACCTAGGTCCTTCATGGAGAATTTCTTGGACAACCATCATTTTGAAGAAAAATCCTGATTTCCCGGACCAGGTTCATTCAGATCTAATCAGATCAAGAGATATATTTCAAAAAAAAAAATTTTGATCTAGATCAGATCTAAGATATTTTAGATCTGATTATTATTATTTTAAAAATTAAAATAAATTTAGATAAATTAAATTAAATTTAATTTACCTTGATATGGGTAATCCTATTACCTATTGATGATCTTGTATGCAGCGGAAGGTTCTGGATCTAGCCACGCAAGTGCTTGGCCTCTACCGATATCCACTTAGGCTGGATTTGGAGATCCTCTTCTTTTCTATCACGTCTCCAAAAATCAAATCTAGATCTGATCTGGAGGATCTTCAAAACTCTTTTCGAAGATCAGCAGTCGTCCTTTGCAGCAGTGCAGCCTTCTAGCTTTCAATCGCCTTTCTTTGATCTGGATCGCACCAACCAAAAATCCAAAACTCCTTTTGGACGTGGAGAGGAAGGGAGAAGGTGGTTTGGCATGGAGGAAGAGGGGAGAGGCAGCCTTGGGGCATGGGGAATTGTGATTCAATCATTCTTTGAGTTGGGCGCAGGGTCTTATTTATAGACTAAGCGTGATCCAACTCCTCTTCTTCCCAACCAATCACAACCCTTTGTGAAATCAGATCTAAATCTGATTGGTGGAAATAGAGTCCCCTGGATTCCTCCTTAGAGGGTGCCTAAGACCAGTCAAAGTTGGTTCTTAGGAGAACTCTAATTGGAATCCAAAAAGGAGATGGAGTCCTTGTCCAACAAGGACTCCTAGGCGCCTCCAACTTGGGCACACGCCAAGGGTGGCGTGCGCCCTCTTCCTTGCCAGGTTCTGGCAGGGGGACAGGCCCCCACCAGCTCTCCAATAGGTGCATGACATGTGGTCAAAAGTCAAAGTGTCAATGGTCAACATTTGACCAGTCAAAGGTAGACTTTTGACCAAAGTCAAAGAACAAGAAATGGCAGGTGACCAAAAATGGCAGGTAATGTCTTACAAAATAAGACAACCTTTTCTGACTTGGACAACCTCCAGTCAGACCATATGAAGGCCTCTGATTGAGCACAAACTCCTTTGGCTCAGTCAGGACAACTTATTTATGATAGTAAAAGAAGAACGTTAGGTTCAATCGAGTGCTAGCACGATTTTCTTGAACCTAATTGAATCTCATTCAGATCAATTGAACTAGATCAGTTCAATTGATGATCACCAGATTCAAACCCTTGTTTGTGTGACCCAGTTAGGTTCAGTTCTGTATGGTAATGGGATATGTCATGATCTCTATCATCGACATCATCGAAACTCCTTTCGATGGATCAGAACTCTTCTGATTCGAACAGCTAGAATGATCGATCATCTAAATCATTCTAATTGCTCCCAAAATCCACCAGTGACACCTAGCAGTATATGGTGGCAACCCATCAGAGCTGAATGCGAACCTCTTGGTGCAGCTACCTGTGTGATTAAGTTCTTCTATCTTGAGCCCCGATCAGATTAGGGTTAAGGTGAACTCGTCAAACCCTAGTTTCTGTCATATGATGTAATCATTCGATTCGAGTCCGAATGTGAAAATCTAAATAGAAACTCTTTCTATTATTTCACTCTGCCATGGCCATGGGCTTCTGGACTTGATTCTCATGATCATCATAGGGCTGCTCCTCTACCACCGAGGTAGATAGATTCCATCTTGATGCAATCCAGTTCCTACAATGAACATGCTATAGCCAACATACACCTCAGGGTTCCATATGGCTAGGAGATCCGAGTAATGGTGTAGTCAAACTATAACACCCTCAAGGTGAACTGCCGATGCACCTCAGGTCAAAGAACCAGACACACTACTGCAGCATCGAGTCAGTCATTGACGAGAAGGTAGACTCCCTAATGACTACTCGAGGTGGTCACGCTCAGTGCCCTCGTTCTCTAACGAGTACCTGTACTCTCGCTCCGGTGTCTCCACACCGTAGACTCAAGACTCATCTACTAAAGAGAAGCGATTGTACACCAACCTTCCGGATCAATCACCATCCTCGTGATGATCCTATGGTCGGGAGCATTTTATGAGTTAATAATGATTATTCATGTCTTAAATTTTCAACTCTTGAAAATATGAATTATCATTACCATTAACTCAAAGGATGTATCACAGACACTAAATACACATATGTGATAGAAAATAACCCATTTTATTGATATTAGTCAAAATTATAATTTTGCCCCTAGAAGTGTATTACAAGTGTCAGCCAATTCTGGCTTCTAGGGCACATATATCTAACAATCTCCCACTTGTCCTAAAGCCAATTGGCTACAAGTCTAAGTCCCATCTTCTCAAGGTGGGCTTCGATCTTCTGCTGGCCCAACGGCTTTGTAAGTGGGTCTGCCACATTATCTGTGGAGTTGACTCTCTTGACCTCGACGTAACCCTTCTCGAGGTAATCGCGGATGAGGTGGTATCGCCGCTCAATGTGCTTGGATTTCTGGTGAGACCTCGGCTCCTTAGCAAGGGCTATGGCGCCATTGTTGTCGCAGTATAGAGGAATGGCATCTGATGGCATTACTCCAATTTCTGCAGCAAACTTCTTGTACCAGAATGCTTCCTTCGCAGCCTCTGATGCAGCGATATATTCTGCTTCCATGGTGGAATCTGCTATCACAGTTTGCTTGGAACTCTTCCAGCTGACAGCACCACCATTGCACACAAACAGACTTCCAGATGTCGACTTTCGATCATCTATATCGGACATGAAATCCGAGTCTGTGTATCCCTGGACTTGGAGTTCTCCATTACCAAAGACCAACATCATATCCTTAGTTCTTCTCAAGTACTTAAGGATACATTTCACAGAAGTCCAGTGTTCTTCACCTGGATTTGACTGATATCTGCTTGTGACACTCACAGCATGGGCTATATCAGGTCGTGTACATAGCATGGCATACATGAGGCTCCCTATTGCAGAAGCATAAGGGATCTTGCTCATGCATTCTATTTCCTCAGGTGTGCTGGGGCACATCTTCTTGGAAAGATGAATACCATGTCTGAAGGGTATTAATCCCCTCTTAGAGTTTTCCATACTAAACCTCTTTAGTACTTCCTCTATGTACATCTTCTGTGAAAGTCCTAGCATCCTATTCGGTCTATCCCTATAGACCTTAATTCCTAGAATAAAGGATGCTTCACCTAGGTCTTTCATGGAGAATTCCTTGGACAACCATATTTTGACTGTTGTCAACATGGGAATATCATTCCCAATAAGGAGGATGTCATCCACGTACAATACGAGGAAGACAACAGCGCTCCCACTGACCTTTTTGAAAACACATGGTTCCTCTTCATTTTTGATGAAACCAAACTTTTTGATCACATCATTGAAATGAGTGTTCCAGCTCCGAGATGCTTGCTTAAGTCCATATATGGACCTTTGCAGCTTGCAAACCTTGTGATCAGTATCACTGGATGTGAAACCTAGCGGCTGTTCCATATAGATATCTTCCTCAAGATATCCATTTAAGAATGCCATTTTCACGTCCATTTGCCATATTTCATAATCGAAATAGGCTGCAACAGGCAAGCAATGTGCGGATGGATTTTAGCATAGCCACTGGGGAAAAGGTATCCTGATAGTCAATGCCTTCGCATTGACTATAACCTTTTGCCACTAGTCTAGCCTTGAATGTCTCCACATTCCCATCTGCACCAATCTTTCTCTTGAAGATCCATTTACACCCAATAGGTACTATACCTTCTGGTGGATCTACCAAGGTCCAGACTTGGTTTGAGTGCATCGAGTCAATTTCTGACTGCATTGCCTCTAGCCATTTCTCGGAGTCGATATCTGATATCGCCTCGTTGTAGGTTTTGGGATCATCACCATGAGCACCATTACCTACGAGGAACATTTTCTCTACTTCCTCTGAAATAATACCTAAGTATCTTTCAGGGGGATGGAAAACTCTTTCCGATCTACGAGGTGGAGGAGGTAGTGTTCTTATTGGCTCAACCTGATTTGGTTCCAATTGGTCCTTAGCTCGTTGTACTTGTGAGACTTTCTCATCAAGCTTGAATCTGCTTTCCAATGCCGCTATCTTGAATAAACTATTTTTCAAGAAAGATGGCATGTCGACTCACAATCACATTGTGGTCTTCTGGAATGTAGAAATAGTATCCTAATGACTCTTTAGGATATCCTATGAATCGAGCTCTGAAAGGACCTAAACTCTAACTTGTCCGCTTGTTGTCTTTTGACATGAGCCGGACAACCCCAAATTCTGAGATGACTCAGACTTGGTTTCTTACCGTGCCATATCTCATACGGTGTGGTAGGAACGGTTTTAGAGGGAACCCTATTCAGTAGATAAATTGAAGTTAACAATGAGTGTCCCCAAAGAAAATCAGGGAGGTCTGTGAAGCTCATCATGGATCGAACCATATCCAATAGAGTCCGATTTCTCCATTCTGAAACCCCGTTGAGTTGAGGTGTTCCTGGTGGAGTCCATTGAGAGACTATGCCATTTTTCCTTGAGATAGTCTAGGAATTCCGGCTAAGGTATTCACCTCCTCGATCTGATCGAAGAACCTTAATGGGTTTTTCAGTTTGTTTTTCTACTTCATGTCTGAATTCTTTGAACTTTTCAAAAGCTTCAGACTTGTGTCTCATAAGATACACATACCCATACCTAGACAGATCATCGGTAAAGGTAATGAAGTAGACAAAATTGCCTCTAGCCGGCACATCAAATGGGCCGCACACATCAGTATGTACTAGGGCAAGGAGATCTGTGGCCCTCTTCCCCATGTCCAACAAAAGGGAGTTTAGTCATTTTGCCTTGAAGACAAGATTCACAAGTTGGATATGACTCGGAAAGTCAATGGACTCAATAGCCCATTTTTCTCCAATTTGTTGATCCTATCTTCTGCTATATGACCTAATCTCAGGTGCCATAGATATCTATCATTTGGACTATCCCTAGGTCGTTTGGCATTCACGTTTTGCTCGATAGTTAGAACAGGTACATCAATATGTAGCTGATAAAGACCATTAATAAGGAAACCATTTGCAATTTTATTTCTTTCATAAAGAATGTTACAATGGTCCTTAAAGAAGGTAATCACATAGCCTTCTTGTGCTAAGCATGAAACAGAAATCAAATTCCTGCTAGCTGCAGGCACATAATAACAGTCTTTCAAAACTAAGTCTAAACCAGATGGTAATCGAAGAGGGTATGTTCCCACGGCTACTGCAGCAACTCTTGCTCCATTACCGATGCGTAGGATCATGTCTCCATCCCTCAGCCTCCTGCTATCCTCAAGACCCTGCATGGAAGTGCACAGATGAGCACTAGAACCAGAGTCAAGCACCCAACTGGATGCAGAAGAAATCGTAAGGTTAGACTCAATAACGAGCATACCTCCAGAAGGACCTTCCTTCTTGTTCTTCAGGGTGGCCAGGTAAGTAGGGCAGTTCCGCTTCCAATGGCCGTCGCTGTTGCAATGGAAACACTTTCCTTTGACATCGGCCTTTTTCTTCGGCTCTGCCTTCTTCTTCTTTGATCCTTCCACCTTCTTGCTTTTTCACAGACTTCTTTTTCTTTCCATAAGACTTTCTTTTGGAAGAAGTCCATTCCATAGCAAGAACTGAGCCTTTAGAACCTTTCATAGAAAGCTCAGCGGTGAACCAGCATATTCATTAATTCGGCCAAGGAATTTTGAAGTTTATGCATGTGGTAATTCATGATGAATTGCCCATATGCATCAGTCAAGGATTGCAGAATAATATCATTCTGCAGATCCAAGTCTAACTTCACACCGAGCTTCTCAAGCTCTTCCATGTCCTTGATCATCATCAGACAGTGATCTTGGACTGACTGCCCATCACGCATCTTAGCCTTAAAAAGTCATTTCGTGACTTGATATTTGGCTGCGCGACTCTGTTCACCAAACATCTCCTGCAGGTGAGCCAACATTTGGCGAGCAGTCCCGATATCTTCATGTTGGCGCTGGAGCTCATCAGACATCGAGCCCAACATGTAATATCTGGCCTTATTATCTTCGTCTATCCATTTTTCCAGAGACGCTCTCTGTTCAGTGGATGGACGGGCTGGTAAGGTGGGAGGGTCCTGGTCCAATACATGGGTTAACTTCTCGAAACCCAAAATAATTTTGTAGTTCCTGAGCCAATCTTTATAATTGGGTCCAGTCAGTCTATGTGTGTCCAGGATACGTGCCAATGGGTTGGACGCAGACATTTTCCTGTAGAGAGTCAAAGATTCTAGTTAGATACTGTAATTATGACTTGACCAATTTATTTAGAGATTTTATTTTTAAACAAATTAGCTCCCACTATTTTCTCGGATCCCTACACTCCCTCTGTAGAGATGCAAAAATCTCCATGATTAATGATTTCTAGTGGGTGGTGCGGTCTCACCAACTGACTCATCACCTCACCTAACAGTTATTGGTGATGGGTTAGCCAATGAGTGAACAACTCTTGTTCAATGATTCTCTAATCATGGTGCACCCAAACTTGGTCTCTAATTCATGAATCTCACCGTATCCAGAATATTGATCCACTCCTTAGTTAAGTCAGACCCACCATTTGCATAGACTGGGTTCCTAATTGAGTCTCTCACCGTATCCGAAATATTGAGCCCAACTCATCCTCCAGCCCATAGCATCCAATGCCTAATAGACATGGTTGCATCTTCCCGGTGCAACTGAGCCACTGTATCCAGTCCGAGAACAATCAACCCCGGGAAGGGCCCGCACATCTACAATGGTGGAAGACCTCAGACTTAATCTTTTCTTAGGGAGAATTGATTCAGGTCTCATTAAACTAGACTTGTCATAGTCATAACAATTATGACTAACCTAGTGGCATGGGTTAGCTCGGATTATTGACCACCTCAGATCAGAACTGTGTCAACAGATATGGCCAGGTAAGTGAGACCGGTGGAAGGAATATGCCATTAACTCGTACAAGAATGCATTCAGGTCGAGTAGCTTCCAATTAAAAACCAGTCGGTCGTATGTGCCAAACTTACCTTAGACACCAAATTATTGAGTCCAGAACCAATTGGGTTAGCCTACAATCCAGACTCTAACCTCTGAGCCTAATTAGGTCTTGCTTGATCGTGACTCGATCTTGACCCAGACTTAATCCTATTAGGCTGGTCAATTTAAGCATTGTTGATCCCATCTAACCAACTCTTGATTCGGTTTGATCAACCGCTTAGACCTAATTGAGCTACCCAAGCCCGAACCCAGTATTATGAATATGTCTTAGATCTGAAAATTCTCAATTTTAGACCTAATTAATATTTCCATAATCTTAATTTTTAATTAAGTAGGGTTCATAAACAAAATATGCACAATAAATCCTAGGGTTTCAGGATCTAGGGTTTTGCAGAAAGTAAGTTTTGGATTTCTGATTAAGGACGAACACGCAGCACCCCTACACATCATAAGAACACCCCATCGAATGGAAAGAGAGGGCCTTTAAACCCTTCTTCATTCTTATGACCGGACGGCCAAGAGGAACGCCTTAATCAGGAACATGCAATACTACAAAATAGTTTTAGATCTATATCATATATCTCATATACAAATTAGATCTAATCATGGCATATTTTGCATACATCTCATGTATCGAATAATGCATATTTTCAGATCTAAATTATCTCATAATAATCTAAAAAATTAGATTTAAATTGATCTAATCAAAATAAATTCTAATCTAGACAATTATGTAAACTATTCTACAACTAGTCTAGACATGCATCAATCATATCTCATATGATATTTAAAATTAAATAATTTTTATTTGCTATTTTTTAGATGTTATTATAATAATTATAATATCAAAAAATAGTAAATAAATAGATCTAAAATATGATTTAATCAAATTAAATTAAAAACATGCAAGACTATTCTATAGAACTATTCTATTTTAGAACTAGTCATGCATATTTTCTAATCTTAGATCCAAATCATTTAATTTTAATTTTTTCTGAATTTCAGATCTGATCACATCTCATGTGACATCTAAAATCACTTATTTTTAATTAAAATAAATTTAAAATTAGATCTAAATACTTTTAGAACCTTGGCTCTGATACCAGTTGAAGGAAAATCCTGATTTTTCGGATCCAGGTTCGTTCAGATCTGATCAGATCAAGAGATATATTTCAAAAATTTTTCTCTTTGATCTAATCAGATCTAAGATATTTTAGATCTAATTCTTATTATTTTAATAATTAAAATAAAATAATTAGATAAATTAAATCAAATTTAATTTACCTTGATTGGGTAATCCTATTACCCATTGATGATCCTGTAAGCAGCGGAAGGTTCTGGATCTAGCCACGCAAGTGCCTGGCCTCTATCCGATATCCACTCAGGCTGGATCTGGAGATCCTCTTCTTCTCTATCACATCTCCAAAAATTAGATCTGGATCTGATCTGGAGGATCTTCAAAACTCCTTTTGAAGATCAGCAGTCGTCCTTTGCAGCAGTGCAGCCTTCTAGCTTTCAGTCGCCTTTCTTTGATCTGGATCGCACCAACCAAAAATCCAAAACTCTTTTGGACATGGAGAGGAGAGGGAGAAGGTGGTTTGGCATGGAGGAAGAGGGGAGAGGCAGCCTTGGGGCATGGGGAATTTGATTCAATCATTCTTTGAGTTGGGCGCAGGGTCTTATTTATAGACTATGCTGTGATCCAACTCCTCTTCTTCCCAACCAATCACAACTCTTTGTGAAATCAGATCTAAATCTGATTGGTGGGAATAGAGTCCCCTGGATTCCTCCTTAGAGGGTGCCTAAGACCAGTCAAAGTTGGTTCTTAGGAGAACTCTAATTGGAATCCAAAAAGGAGATGGAGTCCCTTGTCCAACAGGGACTCCTAGGCGCCTCCAACTTGGGCACACGCCAAGGGTGGCGTGCGCCCTCCTTCCTTGCCAGGTTCTGGTAGGGGGACAGGCCCCCACCAGCTCTCCAATAGGTGCATGACATGTGGTCAAAAGTCAAAGTGTCAATGGTCAACATTTGACCAGTCAAAGGTCAGACTTTTGACCAAAGTCAAAGAACAAGAAATGGCAGGTGACCAAAAATGGCAGGTAATGTCTTACAAAATAAGACAACCTTTTCTGACTTGGACAACCTCCAGTCAGACCATATGAAGGCCTCTGATTGAGCACAAACTCCTTTGGCTCAGTCAGGACAACTTATTTATGATAGTAAAAGAAGAACGTTAGGTTCAATCGAGTGCTAGCACGATTTTCTTGAACCTAATTGAATCTCATTCAGATCAATTGAACTGGATCAGTTCAATTGATGATCACCAGATTCAAACCCTTGTTTGTGTGACCCAGTTAGGTTCAGTTCTGTATGGTAATGGGATATGTCATGATCTCTATCATCGACATCATCGAAACTCCTTTCGATGGATCAGAACTCTTCTGATTCGAACAGCTAGAATGATCGATCATCTAAATCATTCTAATTGCTCCCAAAATCCACCAGTGACACCTAGCAGTATATGGTGGCAACCCATCAGAGCTGAATGCGAACCTCTTGGTGCAGCTACCTGTGTGATTAAGTTCTTCTATCTTGAGCCCCGATCAGATTAGGGTTAAGGTGAACTCGTCAAACCCTAGTCTTCTGTCATATGATGTAATCATTCGATTCAAGTCCAATGTGAAAATCTAAATAGAAACTCTTTCTATTATTTCACTCTGCCATGGCCATGGGCTTCTGGACTTGATTCTCATGATCATCATAGGGCTGCTCCTCTACCACCGAGGTAGATAGATTCCATCTTGATGCAATCCAGTTCCTACAATGAACATGCTATAGCCAACATACACCTCAGGGTTCCATATGGCTAGGAGATCCGAGTAATGGTGTAGTCAAACTATAACACCCTCAAGGTGAACTGTCCGATGCACCTCAGGTCAAAGAACCAGACACACTACTGCAGCATCGAGTCAGTCATTGACGAGAAGGTAGACTTCCCTAATGACTACTCGAGGTGGTCACGCTCAGTGCCCTCGTTCTCTAACGAGTACCTGTACTCTCGCTCCGGTGTCTCCACACCGTAGACTCAAGACTCATCTACTAAAGAGAAGCGATTGTACACCAACCTTCCGGATCAATCACCATCCTCGTGATGATCCTATGGTCGGGAGCATTTTATGAGTTAATAATGATTATTCATGTCTTAAATTTTCAACTCTTGAAAATATGAATTATCATTACCATTAACTCAAAGGATGTATCACAGACACTAAATACACATATGTGATAGAAAATAACCCATTTTATTGATTATTAGTCAAAATTACAATTTTGCCCTTAGAAGTGTATTACAAGTGTCAGCCAATTTTGGCTTTTAGGGCACATATATCTAACAATATCTTCTTCAAGGTATCCATTTAAGAATATCATTTTCACATCCATTCACCATATTTCATAATTATGATCAGTATCACTAGATGTGAAACCTAGCGGCTATTTCATATAGATATCTTTCTCAAGATATCCATTCAAGAATGCCATTTTCACGTCCATTTGTCATATTTCATAAACGAAATAGGCTGCAACGGCAAGCAATGTGTGGATGGATTTTAGCATAGCCACTGAGAAAAAGGTATCCTGATAGTCAATGCCTTCGCATTGACTATAACCTTTTGCCACTAGTCTAGCCTTGAATGTCTCCACATTTTTATCTGCACCAATCTTTCTCTTGAAGATCCATTTACACCCAATAGGTACTATACCTTCTGGTGGATCTACCAAGATCTAGACTTGGTTTGAGTGCATCGAGTCAATTTCTGACTGCATTGCCTCTAGCCATTTCTCAGAGTCGATATCTGATATCACCTCATTGTAGGTTTTGGGATCATCACCATGAGCACCATTACCTATGAGGAACATTTTCTCTACTTTCTCTGAAATAATACCTAAGTATCTTTTAGAGGGATGGAAAACTCTTTCCGATCTACGAGGTGGAGGAGGTAGTGTTCTTATTGGCTCAACCTGATTTGGTTCCAATTGGTCCTTAGCTCGTTGTACTTGTGAGACTTTCTCATCAAGCTTAATCTACTTTCCAATGCCACTATCTTGAATAAACTATTTTTCAAGAAAGATGGCATGTCGACTCACAATCACATTATGGTCTTCTAGAATGTAGAAATAGTATCCTAATGACTCTTTAGGATATCCTATGAATCGAGCTTTAAAGGATCTAAACTCTAACTTGTCCGCTTGTTGTCTTTTGACATGAGTCGGACAACCCCAAATTCTGAGATGACTCAGACTTGGTTTCTTACCATGCCATATCTCATACGGTGTGGTAGGAATGGTTTTAGAGGGAACCCTATTCAGTAGATAAATTGAAGTTAATAATAAATATCCCTAAAGAAAATCAGGGAGGTCTATGAAGCTCATCATGGATCGAACCATATCCAATAGAGTCTGATTTCTTCGTTCTGAAATTCCGTTGAGTTGAGGTGTTCCTGGTGGAGTCCATTGAGAGACTATGCCATTTTCCTTTAGATAGTCTAGGAATTCTCAGCTAAGGTATTCACCTCCTCGATCTGATCGAAGAACCTTAATGAGTTTTCCAGTTTGTTTTTCTACTTCATGTCTGAATTCTTTGAACTTTTCAAAAGCTTCAGACTTGTGTCTCATAAGATACACATACCCATACCTAGATAGATCATCGGTAAAGGTAATGAAGTAGACAAAATTGCCTCTAGCCGGCACATCAAATGGGCCGCACACATCAGTATGTACTAGGGCAAGGAGATCTGTGGCCCTTTCCCCATGTCCAACAAAAGGAAGTTTGGTCATTTTGCCTTGAAGACAAGATTCACAAGTTGGATATGACTCAAAAGTCAATGGACTCAATAGCCCATTTTTCTCCAATTTGTTGATCCTATCTTTCTGCTATATGACCTAATCTTTAGGTGCCATAGATATTTATCATTTAGACTATCCCTAGGTCATTTGGCATTCACGTTTTGCTCGATAGTTAGAACAAGTACATCAATATGTAGCTGATAAAGACCGTTAATAAGAAAACCATTTGCAATTTTATTTCTTTCATAAAGAATGTTACAATGGTCCTTAAAGAAGGTAATCACATAGCCTTCTAGTACTAAGCATGAAACAAAAATCAAATTCCTGCTAGCTGCAGGCACATAATAACAGTCTTTCAAAACTAAGTCTAAACCAGATGGTAATCGAAGAGGGTATGTTTCCATGGCTACTGCAGCAACTCTTGCTCCATTACCGACGCATAGGATCATGTCTCCATCCCACAGCCTCCTGCTATCCTTAAGATCCTGCATGGAAGTGCACAAATTAACTAACCTGTTGTGGCATGATTAGCTTGGATTATTGACCACTCAGATCAGAACTGTGTCAATAGATATGGCCAGGTAAGTGAGACTGGTGGAAGGAATATGCAACTAACTCATACAAGAATGCATTCAGATCGAGTAGCTTCCAATTAAAAACACAATCGGTCGTATGTGCAAATTTACCTTAGAACACAAATTATTGAGCCAGAACTAATTGGGTTAGCCTACAATCCAGACTCTAACCTCTGAGCCTAATTAGGTCTTGCTTGATTGTGATTCGATCTTGACCCAGACTTAATCCTATTAGGCTGATCAATTTAGCATTGTGATCCATCTAAACCCAACTCTTGATTCGGTTTGATCAATCGCTTAGACCTAATTGAGCTACCAAGTCTGAACCCCAATATTAATGAATATGTCTTAGATCTAAAATTCTCAATTTTAGATCTAATTGATATTTCATAATCTTAATTTTTAAAATAAGTAGGGTTCATAAATAAAATATGCATAATAAATTCTAAAGGTTTCAGGATCTAGGATTTTGCAGAAATTAAGTTTTGGATTTCTGATTAAGGACGAATACGCAGCACCCCTACACATCATAAGAACACCCCATGAATGGAAAGAGAGGGCCTTTAACCCTTCTTCATTCTTATGACCAGACGGTCAAGAGGAATGCCTTAATCAGGAACATGCAATACTACAAAATAGTTTTAGATCTATATCATATAATACATATACAAATTAGATCTCATTCAATGGCATTTTTGGCATACATCTCATGTATCGTATACATATTTTCAGATCTAAATTATTTCATAATAATCTAAAAAATTAGATTTAAATTGATCTAATCAAAATAAATTCTAATCTAGATAATTATGTAGAACTATTCTACAACTAGTCTAGACATGCATCAATCATATCTCATATGATATTTAAAATTAAATAATTTTATTTACTATTTTCAGATTTCATTATAACCATTATAATATCAAAAAATAGTAAATAAATAGATCTAAAATATAATTTAATCAGATTAAATCAAAAATATGCAAGACTATTCTATTTTAGAACTAGTCATGCATATTTCCTAATCTTAGATCCAAATAATTTAATTTTAATTTTTTCTGATCTCAGATCTGATCACATCTCATGTGACATCTAAAATTATTTATTTTATAATTAAAATAAATTTAAAATTAGATCTAAATACTTTTAGAACCTTGGCTCTGATACCAGTTGAAGGAAAATCCTAATTTTTCGGATCAGGTTCATTCAGATCTGATCAGATCAAGAGATATGTTTCAAAAATTTTTCTCTTTGATCTAGATTAGATCTAAGATATTTTAGATCTCATTATTATTATTTTAAAAATTAAAATAAATTTAGATAAATTAAATCAAATTTAATTTACCTTGATATGGGTAATCCTATTACCCATTGATGATCCTGTATGCAGCGGAAGGTTCTGGATCTAGCCACGCAAGTGTCTGGCCTCTATCGATATCCACTCGAGCTAGATTTGGAGATTCTCTTCTTCTCTATCATGTCTCCAAAAATTAGATCTAGTTTGATCTTCAAAACTCTTTTCAAAGATCAACAGTCGTCCTTTGCAGCAGTGCAGCATTCTAGCTTTCAGTCGCCTTTCTTTGATCTAGATCGCACCAACCAAAAATCCAAAACTCATTTTGGACATGGAGAGGAAGGGGAGAAGGTGGTTTGGCATGGAGGAAGAGGGGAGAGGCAGCCTTGGGGCATGGAGAATTGTGATTCAATCATTCTTTCAGTTGGGCGCACGGTCTTATTTATAGACTAAGCGTGATCCAACTCCTCTTCTTCCCAACCAATCACAACCCTTTGTGAAATCAGATCTAAATCTGATTGGTGGGAATAGAGTCCCTTAGATTCCTCCTTAGAGGGCGCCTAAGACCAGTCAAAGTTGGTTCTTAGGAGAACTCTAATTGGAATCCAAAAAGGAGATGGAGTCCCTGTCCAATAGGGACTCCTAGGCGCCTCCAACTTGGGCACATGCCAAGGGTGGTGTGCGCCCTCTTTCTTGCCAGGTTCTAATAGGAGGACAGGCCCCCACTAGCTCTCCAATAGGTGCATGACATGTGGCCAAAAGTTAAAGTATCAATGGTCAACATTTGACCAATCAAAGGTAGACTTTTGACCAAAGTCAAAGAACAAAGAAATGGTAGGTGATCAAAAATGGCAGGTAATGTCTTACAAAATAAGACAATCTTTTCTAACATAGACAACCTCCAGTCAGACCATATGAAGGCCTCTGATTGAGCACAAACTCCTTTAGTTCAGTCAGGACAATTAATTTATGATAGCAAAAGAAGAACGTTAGGTTCAATCGACTGCTAGCACGATTTTCTTGAACCTAATTGAATCTCATTCAGATCAATTGAATTGGATCAGTTCAATTGATGATCACCAGATTCAAACCCTTGTTTGTGTGATCCAGTTAGGTTCAGTTCTATATGGTAATGGGATATGTCATGATCTCTATCATTGACATCATCAAAACTCCTTTCGATGGATCAGAACTCTTCTGATTCGAACAGGTAGAATGATCGACCATCTAAATCATTCTAATTGCTCCCAAAATTCACCAGTGACACCTAGCAGTATATGATGGCAACCCATCAGAGCTGAATGCGAACCTCTTGGTGCAGCTACTTGTGTTACTAAGTCCTTCTATCTTGAGCCCCGATCAGATTAGGGTTAAGGTAAACTCGTCAAACCCTAGTTTCTATCATACGATGTAATCATTCAATTCGAGTCCAATGTGAAAATCTAAATAGAAACTCTTTCAATTATTTCACTCTGCCATGGTCATGGACTTCTGGACTTGATTCTCATGATTATCATAGGATTGCTCCTCTACCACCAAGGTAGATAGATTCCATCTTGATGCAATCCAGTTCCTACAATGAACATGCTACAGCCAACATACACCTCAAGGTTCTGAATCCTAGTAGATAAATTGAAGTTGACAATGAGTGTCCCCCAAGGAAATCAGGAAGGTTTGTGAAGCTCATCATGGATCGAACCATATCCAATAGGGTCCGATTTTTTCATTTTGAAACCTCGTTGAGTTGAGGTGTTCCTGGTGGAGTCCATTGAGAGACTATGCCATTTTCCTTTAGATAGTCTAGGAATTCTCGGCTAAGGTATTCACCTCCTCGATCTGATCGAAGAATCTTAATGGGTTTTTCAGTTTATTTTTCTACTTCATGTTTGAATTCTTTGAACTTTTCAAAAGCTTTAGACTTATGTCTCATAAGATACATATACCCATACCTAGACAAATCATTGATAAAGGTAATGAAGTAGACAAAATTGCCTCTAGCCGGCACATCAAATGGGCTGCACACATCTGTATGTACTACGGCAAGGAGATCTGTGGCCCTTTTCCCATGTCCAACAAAAGGGAGTTTAGTCATTTTGCCTTGAAGACAAGATTCACAAGTTGGATATGACTCGGAAGTCAATGGACTCAATAGCCCATTTTTCTCCAATTTGTTGATCCTATCTTCTGCTATATGACCTAATCTTAGGTGCCATAGATATATGTCATTTGGACTATCCTTAGGTCATTTGGCATTCACATTTGCTCGATAGTTAGAACAGGTACATCAATATGTAGCTGATAAAGACTATTAATAAGGAAACCATTTGCAATTTTATTTTTTTCATAAAGAATGTTACAATGGTCCTTAAAGAAGGTAATCACATAGCCTTCTTGTGCTAAGCATGAAATAGAAATCAAATTCCTGCTAGCTGCAGGCACATAATAACAGTCTTTCAAAACTAAGTATAAACTAGATGATAATCGAAGAGGGTATGTTCCCACGGCTACTGCAGCAACTCTTGCTCCATTACCGATCATAGGATCATGTCTCCATCCCTCAACCTCCTGCTATCCTGAAGATCCTGCATGGAAGTGCACAGATGAGCACTAGAACCAGAGTCAAGAACCCAACTGGATGCAGAAGAAATCGTAAGGTTAGACTCAATAATGAGCATACCTCCAGAAGGACCTTCCTTCTTGTTCTTTAGGGTGGCCAGGTAAATATGGCAGTTTCGCTTCCAATGGCCATCGCTGTTGTAATGAAAACACTTTCCTTTGACATTGGCCTTTTTCTTCAATTCTGCCTTCTTCTTCTTTGTTCCTTCCACATTCTGCTTTTTTGCAGACTTCTTTTTCTTTCCATAGAACTTTCTTTTGGAAGAAGTCCATTTCATAGGAAGAACTAAGCCTTTAGAACCTTTCATAGAAAGCTCAGTAGTGACCAGCATATTCATTAATTTGGCCAAAAAATTTTGAAGTTTATGCATATGGTAATTTATGATGAATTGTCCGTATGCATCAGTCAAGGATTGCAGAATAACATCGTTCTGCAGATCCAAGTCCAACTTCACACCGAGCTTCTCAAGCTCTTTCAAGTTCTTGATCATCATCAGGCAATGATCTTGGACTGACTGCCCATCATGCATCTTAGCTTTAAAAAGTCATTTCGTGACTTGATATTTGGCTGTGTGACTCTGTTCACCAAACATCTCCTGCAGATGAGCCAACATTTGGTGAGCTATCCTGATATCCTCATGTTGGCGCTGGAGCTCATCAGATATCGAGCCCAACATGTAATATCTGATCTTATTATCTTCGTCTATCCATTTTTCCAGAGACGCTCTCTGTTCAATAGATGGATGGGCTGGTAAGGTGGGAGGGTCTTGGTCCAGTACATGGGTTAACTTCTCGAAACCCAAAACTATTTTATAGTTTCTGAGCCAATCTTTATACTTGGGTCCAGTCAGTCTATGTGTGTCTAGGATACGTGCCAAGGGGTTAGACGCAGACATTTTCCTATAGAGAGTCAAAGATTCTAGTTAGATATTGTAATTATGACTTGACCAATTTATTTAGAGATTTTTTTTTAAACAAATTAGCTCCCACTATTTTCTTGGATCCCTACACTCCCTCTGTAGAGATGCAAAAATCTTCATGATTAATGATTTCTAGTGGGTGGTGCGGTCTCACCAATCGACTCATCACCTCACCTAATAGTTATTGATGATGGGTTAGCCAATGAGTGAACAACTCTTGTTCAATGATTTTCTAATCATGGTGCACCCAAACTTGGTCTCTAATTCATGAATCTCACCATATCCAGAATACTGATCCACTCCTTAGTTAAGTCAGACCCACCATTTGCATAAACTGGGTTTCTAATTGAGTCTCTCACCATATCTGAAATATTGAGCCCAACTCATCCTACAGCTTATAGCATCCAATACCTAATAGACATGGTTGCGTCTTCCCGGTGCAACTGAGCCACTGTATCCAGTCGAGAACAATCAACCTTGAAAAGGGCCCGCACGTCTACAATGGTGGAAGACCTCGGACTTAATCTTTTCTTAGGGAGAATTGATTTAGGTCTCATTAAACTAGACTTATCATAGTCATAACAATTATGACTAACCTAGTGGCATATTAGCTTGGATTATTGACCACCTCAGATCAGAACTGTGTCAATAGATATGGCCAGGTAAGTGAGACTGGTGGAAGGAATATGCCACTAACTCATACAAGAATGCATTCAGATCGAGTAGCTTCCAATTAAAAACCAATCGGTCGTATGTGCCAAATTTACCTTAGACACCAAATTATTGAGCCAGAACTAATTGGGTTAGCCTACAATCCAGACTCTAACCTCTGAGCCTAATTAGGTCTTGCTTGATTGTGATTCGATCTTGACCCAGACTTAATCCTATTAGGCTGATCAATTTAAGCATTGTTGATCCCATCTAACCAACTCTTGATTCGGTTTGATCAATCGCTTAGACCTAATTGAGCTACCCAAGTCTGAACCCAATATTATGAATATGTCTTAGATCTAAAATTCTCAATTTTAGATCTAATTGATATTTCATAATCTTAATTTTTAAATAAGTAGGGTTCATAAATAAAATATGCATAATAAATTCTAAGGTTTCAGGATCTAGGATTTTGCAGAAAGTAAGTTTTGGATTTCTGATTAAGGACGAATACGCAGCACCCCTACACATCATAAGAACACCCCATCGAATGGAAAGAGAGGGCCTTTAAACCCTTCTTCATTCTTATGACCAGACGGTCAAGAGGAATGCCTTAATCAGGAACATGCAATACTACAAAATAGTTTTAGATCTATATCATATATCTCATATACAAATTAGATCTAATCATGGCATATTTTGCATACATCTCATGTATCGTATCATACATATTTTCAGATCTAAATTATTTCATAATAATCTAAAAAATTAGATTTAAATTGATCTAATCAAAATAAATTCTAATCTAGATAATTATGTAGAACTATTCTACAACTAGTCTAGACATGCATCAATCATATCTCATATGATATTTAAAATTAAATAATTTTATTTACTATTTTTTAGATTTCATTATAACCATTATAATATCAAAAAATAGTAAATAAATAGATCTAAAATATGATTTAATCAGATTAAATCAAAAATATGCAAGACTATTCTATTTTAGAACTAGTCATGCATATTTCCTAATCTTAGATCCAAATATTTAATTTTAATTTTTTCTGATTTCAGATCTGATCACATCTCATGTGACATCTAAAATTATTTATTTTTAATTAAAATAAATTTAAAATTAGATCTAAATACTTTTAGAACCTTGGCTCTGATACCAGTTGAAGGAAAATCCTGATTTTTCGGATCAGGTTCGTTCAGATCTGATCAGATCAAGAGATATATTTCAAAAATTTTTCTCTTTGATCTAGATCAGATCTAAGATATTTTAGATCTAATTATTATTATTTTAAAAATTAAAATAAAATTTAGATAAATTAAATCAAATTTAATTTACCTTGATATGGGTAATCCTATTACCCATTGATGATCCTGTATGCAGCGGAAGGTTCTGGATCTAGCCACGCAAGTGCCTGGCCTCTACCGATATCCACTCGGCTGGATCTGGAGATCCTCTTCTTCTCTATCACATCTCCAAAAATCAGATCTGGATCTGATCTGGAGGATCTTCAAAACTCTTTTGAAGATCAGCAGTCGTCCTTTGCAGCAGTGCAGCCTTCTAGCTTTCAGTCGCCTTTCTTTGATCTGGATCGCACCAACCAAAAATCCAAAACTCCTTTTGGACGTGGAGAGGAAGGGGAGAAGGTGGTTTGGCATGGAGGAAGAGGGGAGAGGCAGCCTTGGGGCATGGGAATTGTGATTCAATCATTCTTTGAGTTGGGCGCAGGGTCTTATTTATAGACTAAGCATGATCCAACTCCTCTTCTTCCCAACCAATCACAACCCTTTGTGAAATCAGATCTAAATCTGATTGGTGGGAATAGAGTCCCCTGGATTCCTCCTTAGAGGGTGCCTAAGACCAGTCAAAGTTGGTTCTTAGGAGAACTCTAATTGGAATCCAAAAAGGAGATGGAGTCCCTGTCCAACAAGGGACTCCTAGGCGCCTCCAACTTGGGCACACGCCAAGGGTGGCGTGCGCCCTCTTCCTTGCCAGGTTCTGGCAGGGGGACAGGCCCCCACCAGCTCTCCAATAGGTGCATGACATGTGGTCAAAAGTCAAAGTGTCAATGGTCAACATTTGACCAGTCAAAGGTAGACTTTTGACCAAAGTCAAAGAACAAGAAATGGCAGGTGACCAAAAATGGCAGGTAATGTCTTACAAAATAAGACAACCTTTTCTGACTTGGACAACCTCCAGTCAGACCATATGAAGGCCTCTGATTGAGCACAAACTCCTTTGGCTCAGTCAGGACAACTTATTTATGATAGCAAAAGAAGAACGTTAGGTTCAATCGAGTGCTAGCACGATTTTCCTTGAACCTAATTGAATCTCATTCAGATCAATTGAACTAGATCAGTTCAATTGATGATCACCAGATTCAAACCCTTGTTTGTGTGACCCAGTTAGGTTCAGTTCTGTATGGTAATGGGATATGTCATGATCTCTATCATCGACATCATCGAAACTCCTTTCGATGGATCAGAACTCTTCTGATTCGAACAGCTAGAATGATCGATCATCTAAATCATTCTAATTGCTCCCAAAATCCACCAGTGACACCTAGCAGTATATGGTGGCAACCCATCAGAGCTGAATGCGAACCTCTTGGTGCAGCTACCTGTGTGATTAAGTTCTTCTATCTTGAGCCCCGATCAGATTAGGGTTAAGGTGAACTCGTCAAACCCTAGTCTCTGTCATATGATGTAATCATTCGATTCGAGTCCAATGTGAAAATCTAAATAGAAACTCTTTCTATTATTTCACTCTGCCATGGCCATGGGCTTCTGGACTTGATTCTCATGATCATCATAGGGCTGCTCCTCTACCACCGAGGTAGATAGATTCCATCTTGATGCCATCCAGTTCCTACAATGAACATGCTATAGCCAACATACACCTCAGGGTTCCATATGGCTAAGGAGACCGAGTAATGGTGTAGTCAAACTATAACACCCTCAAGGTGAACTGCCGATGCATCTCAGGTCAAAGAACCAGACACACTACTGCAGCATCGAGTCAGTCATTGACGAGAAGGTAGACTCCCTAATGACTACTCGAGGTGGTCACGCTCAGTGCCCTCGTTCTCTAACGAGTACCTGTACTCTCGCTCCGGTGTCTCCACACCGTAGACTCAAGACTCATCTACTAAAGAGAAGCGATTGTACACCAACCTTCCGGATCAATCACCATCCTCGTGATGATCCTATGGTCGGGAGCATTTTATGAGTTAATAATGATTATTCATGTCTTAAATTTTCAACTCTTGAAAATATGAATTATCATTACCATTAACTCAAAGGATGTATCACAGACACTAAATACACATATGTGATAGAAAATAACCCATTTTATTGATTTAGTCAAAATTATAATTTTGCCCCTAGAAGTGTATTACAAGTGTCAGCCAATTCTGGCTTCTAGGGCACATATATCTAACAATCTCCCACTTGTCCTAAAGCCAATTGGCTACAAGTCTAAGTCCCATCTTCTCAAGGTGGGCTTCGATCTTCTGCTGGCCCAACGGCTTTGTAAGTGGGTCTGCCACATTATCTGTTGAGTTGACTCTCTTGACCTCGACATAACCCTTCTCGAGGTAATCATGATCATTCCCAATAAGGAGGATGTCATCATTACACGTTCTTACAATACGATGCAGAAGACAACAGCTGCTCCCACTGACCTTTTTGAATGAACACATGGTTCCTCTTCATTTTTGTATGAAATTTCCAAACAGTTTTGATCTATATCATCATTGAAATGAGTGTTCCAGCTCCGAGATGCTTGCTTAAGTTTTCCATATATCTTTAGGACCTTTGCAGCTTATTCGCAAACCTTAATTCCTTAAAGGATGATCAGTATCACTGGATGTGAAACCTAGCGGCTGTTCCATATAGATATCTTCCTCAAGATATCCATTTAAGAATGCCATTTTCACGTCCATTTGCCATATTTCATAATCGAAATAGGCTGCAACGGCAAGCAATGTGCGGATGGATTTTAGCATAGCCACTGGGGAAAAGGTATCCTGATAGTCAATGCCTTCGCATTGACTATAACCTTTTGCCACTAGTCTAGCCTTGAATGTCTCCACATTCCCATCTGCACCAATCTTTCTCTTGAAGATCCATTTACACCCAATAGGTACTATACCTTCTGGTGGATCTACCAAGGTCCAGACTTGGTTTGAGTGCATCGAGTCAATTTCTGACTGCATTGCCTCTAGCCATTTCTCGGAGTCGATATCTGATATCGCCTCGTTGTAGGTTTTGGGATCATCACCATGAGCACCATTACCTACGAGGAACATTTTCCTCTACTTCCTCTGAAATAATACCTAAGTATCTTTCAGGGGGATGGAAAACTCTTTCCGATCTACGAGGTGGAGGAGGTAGTGTTCTTATTGGCTCAACCTGATTTGGTTCCAATTGGTCCTTAGCTCGTTGTACTTGTGAGACTTTCTCATCAAGCTTGAATCTGCTTTCCAATGCCGCTATCTTGAATAAACTATTTTTCAAGAAAGATGGCATGTCGACTCACAATCACATTGTGGTCTTCTGGAATGTAGAAATAGTATCCTAATGACTCTTTAGGATATCCTATGAATCGAGCTCTAAAGGACCTAAACTCTAACTTGTCCGCTTGTTGTCTTTTGACATGAGCCGGACAACCCCAAATTCTGAGATGACTCAGACTTGGTTTCTTACCGTGCCATATCTCATACGGTGTGGTAGGAACGGTTTTAGAGGGAACCCTATTCAGTAGATAAATTGAAGTTAACAATGAGTGTCCCCAAAGAAAATCAGGGAGGTCTGTGAAGCTCATCATGGATCGAACCATATCCAATAGAGTCCGATTTCTCCATTCTGAAACCCCGTTGAGTTGAGGTGTTCCTGGTGGAGTCCATTGAGAGACTATGCCATTTTCCTTTAGATAGTCTAGGAATTCCGGCTAAGGTATTCACCTCCTCGATCTGATCGAAGAACCTTAATGGGTTTTTCAGTTTGTTTTTCTACTTCATGTCTGAATTCTTTGAACTTTTCAAAAGCTTCAGACTTGTGTCTCATAAGATACACATACCCATACCTAGACAGATCATCGGTAAAGGTAATGAAGTAGACAAAATTGCCTCTAGCCGGCACATCAAATGGGCCGCACACATCAGTATGTACTAGGGCAAGGAGATCTGTGGCCCTCTCCCCATGTCCAACAAAAGGGAGTTTAGTCATTTTGCCTTGAAGACAAGATTCACAAGTTGGATATGACTCGGAAGTCAATGGACTCAATAGCCCATTTTTCTCCAATTTGTTGATCCTATCTTCTGCTATATGACCTAATCTCAGGTGCCATAGATATCTGTATCATTTGGACTATCCCTAGGTCGTTTGGCATTCACGTTTTGCTCGATAGTTAGAACAGGTACATCAATATGTAGCTGATAAAGACCATTAATAAGAAAAAACCATTTGCAATTTTATTTCTTTCATAAAGAATGTTACAATGGTCCTTAAAGAAGGTAATCACATAGCCTTCTTGTGCTAAGCATGAAACAGAAATCAAATTCCTGCTAGCTGCAGGCACATAATAACAGTCTTTCAAAACTAAGTCTAAACCAGATGGTAATCGAAGAGGGTATGTTCCCACGGCTACTGCAGCAACTCTTGCTCCATTACCGATGCGTAGGATCATGTCTCCATCCCTCAGCCTCCTGCTATCCTCAAGACCCTGCATGGAAGTGCACAGATGAGCACTAGAACCAGAGTCAAGCACCCAACTGGATGCAGAAGAAACCGTAAGGTTAGACTCAATAACGAGCATACCTCCAGAAGGACCTTCCTTCTTGTTCTTCAGGGTGGCCAGGTAAGTAGGGCAGTTCCGCTTCCAATGGCCGTCGCTGTTGCAATGGAAACACTTTCCTTTGACATCGGCCTTTTTTCTTCGGCTTCTGCCTTCTTCTTCTTTGATCCTTCCACCTTCTTGCTTTTTCACAGACTTCTTTTTCTTTCCATAAGACTTTCTTTTGGAAGAAGTCCATTCCATAGCAAGAACTGAGCCTTTAGAACCTTTCATAGAAAGCTCAGCGGTGAACCAGCATATTCATTAATTCGGCCAAGGAATTTTGAAGTTTATGCATGTGGTAATTCATGATGAATTGCCCATATGCATCAGTCAAGGATTGCAGAATAATATCGTTCTGCAGATCCAAGTCTAACTTCACACCGAGCTTCTCAAGCTCTTCCATGTCCTTGATCATTGTCAGACAGTGATCTTGGACTGACTGCCCATCACGCATCTTAGCCTTAAAAAGTCATTTCGTGACTTGATATTTGGCTGCGCGACTCTGTTCACCAAACATCTCCTGCAGGTGAGCCAACATTTGGCGAGCAGTCCCGATATCTTCATGTTGGCGCTGGAGCTCATCAGACATCGAGCCCAACATGTAATATCTGGCCTTATTATCTTCGTCTATCCATTTTTTCCAGAGACGCTCTCTGTTCAATGGATGGACGGGCTGGTAAGGTGGGAGGGTCCTGGTCCAATACATGGGTTAACTTCTCGAAAACCAAAATAATTTTGTAGTTCCTGAGCCAATCTTTATAATTGGGTCCAGTCAGTCTATGTGTGTCCAGGATACGTGCCAATGGGTTGGACGCAGACATTTTTCCTGTAGAGAGTCAAAGATTCTAGTTAGATACTGTAATTATTGACTTGACCAATTTATTTAGGGATTTTATTTTTAAACAAATTAGCTCCCACTATTTTCTCGGATCCCTACACTCCCTCTGTAGAGATGCAAAAATCTCCATGATTAATGATTTCTAGTGGGTGGTGCGGTCTCACCAACTGACTCATCACCTCACCTAACAGTTATTGGTGATGGGTTAGCCAATGAGTGAACAACTCTTGTTCAATGATTCTCTAATCATGGTGCACCCAAACTTGGTCTCTAATTCATGAATCTCACCGTATCCAGAATATTGATCCACTCCTTAGTTAAGTCAGACCCACCATTTGCATAGACTGGGTTCCTAATTGAGTCTCTCACCGTATCCGAAAATATTGAGCCCAACTCATCCTCCAGCCCATAGCATCCAATGCCTAATAGACATGGTTGCATCTTTTCCGGTGCAACTGAGCCACTGTATCCAGCCGAGAACAATCAACCCCGGGAAGGGCCCGCACATCTACAATGGTGGAAGACCTCAGACTTAATCTTTTCTTAGGGAGAATTGATTCAGGTCTCATTAAACTAGACTTGGCTCATAGTCATAACAATTATGACTAACCTAGTGGCATGGGTTAGCTCGGATTATTGACCACCTCAGATCAGAACTGTGTCAACAGATATGGCCAGGTAAGTGAGATCCGGTGGAAGGAATATGCCATTAACTCGTACAAGAATGCATTCAGGTCGAGTAGCTTCCAATTAAAAATCCAGTCGGTCGTATGTGCCAAACTTACCTTAGACACCAAATTGTTGAGTCAGAACCAATTGGGTTAGCCTACAATCCAGACTCTAACCTCTGAGCCTAATTAGGTCTTGCTTGATCGTGACTCGATCTTGACCCAGACTTAATCCTATTAGGCTGGTCAATTTAAGCATTGTTGATCCCATCTAACCAACTCTTGATTCGGTTTGATCAACCGCTTAGACCTAATTGAGCTACCCAAGCCCGAACCCAGTATTATGAATATGTCTTAGATCTGAAAATTCTCAATTTTAGACCTAATTAATATTCCATAATCTTAATTTTTAATTAAGTAGGGTTCATAAACAAAATATGCACAATAAATCCTAGGGTTTCAGGATCTAGGGTTTTGCAGAAAGTAAGTTTTGGATTTCTGATTAAGGACGAACACGCAGCACCCCTACACATCATAAGAACACCCCATCGAATGGAAGAGAGGGCCTTTAAACCCTTCTTCATTCTTATGACCGGACGGCCAAGAGGAACGCCTTAATCAGGAACATGCAATACTACAAAACAGTTTTAGATCTATATCATATATCTCATATACAAATTAGATCTAATCATGGCATATTTTGCATACATCTCATGTATCGAATCATGCATATTTTTAGATCTAAATTATCTCATAATAATCTAAAAAATTAGATTTAAATTGATCTAATCAAAATAAATTCTAATCTAGACAATTATGTAGAACTATTCTACAACTAGTCTAGACATGCATCAATCATATCTCATATGATATTTAAAATTAAATAATTTTTATTTGCTATTTTTTAGATGTTATTATAACACTTATAATATCAAAAAATAGTAAATAAATAAGATCTAAAATATGATTTAATCAGATTAAATCAAAAACATGCAAAGACTATTCTATAGAACTATTCTATTTTAGAACTAGTCATGCATATTTTCTAATCTTAGATCCAAATCATTTAATTTTAATTTTTTCTGATTTCAGATCTGATCACATCTCATGTGACATCTGAAAATCACTTATTTTTTAATTAAAATAAATTTAAAATCAGATCTAAATACTTTTAGAACCTTGGCTCTGATACCAGTTGAAGGGAAAATCCTGATTTTTCCGGTCCAGGTTCGTTCAGATCTGATCAGATCAAGAGATATATTTCAAAAATTTTTTTCTTTGATCTAATCAGATCTTGAGATATTTTAGATCTAATTCTTATATTTTTTAATAAAATTAAAATAAAATTAAGATAAATTAAATCAAATTTAATTTACCTTGAAGTGGGTAATCCTATTACCCGTTGATGATCCTGTAAGCAGCGGAAGGTTCTGGATCTAGCCACGCAAGTGCCTGGCCTCTACCGATATCCACTCAGGCTTGGATCTAGGAGATCCTCTTCTTCTCTATCACATCTCCAAAAATTAGATCTGGATCTGATCTGGAGGATCTTCAAAACTCTTTTGAAGATCAGCAGTCGTCCTTTGCAGCAGCGCAGCCTTCTAGCTTTTGAGTCGCCTTTCTCTTGATCTGGAATTGCACCAACCAAGGTCCAAAACCCTTTTGGACGTGGAGAGGAGAGGGAGAAGGTGGGTTTGGCATGGAGGAAGAGGGGAGAGGTAGCCTTGGGGTGTGGGATTTCAATTCCTTTCAATCATAATTTGAGTTGGGCGCAGGGTCTTATTTATAGACTATCTGTGATCCAAATCCTCTTCTTCCCAACCAATCACAACCCTTTGTGAAATCAGATCTAAATCTGATTGGTGGAAATAGAGTCCCTTGGATTCCTCCTTAGAGGGCACCTAAGACCAGTCAAAGTTGGTTCTTAGGAGAACTCTAATCGGAATCCAAAAAGGAGATGGAGTCCCTATCCAACAGGGACTCCTAGGGCGCCTCCAACTTGGGCACACGCCAAGGGTGGCGTGCGCCCTCCTCCTTGCTAGGTTCTGGCAGGGGGACAGGCCCCCACCAGCTCTCCAATAGGTGCATGTGACACATGGATAGAAGTCAAAGTGTCAATGGTCAATGTTTGACCAGTCAAAGGTCAACTTTTGACCAAAGTCAAAGGAACGAAGAAATGGCAGGTGACCAAAAATGGTAGGTATTGTCTTACAAAATAAGACAACCCTTTTCTGAATCTAGGACAGGCTCCAGTCAGACCATAGTGAAGGCCTCTGAATTGAGCACAAACTCCTTTGGCTCAGTTAGGACAACTATTTATGATAGTAAAAGAAGAACGTTAGGTTCAATCGAGTGCTAGCACGATTTTTTTGAACCTAATTGAATCTCATTCAGATCAATTGAACTGGATTAGTTCAATTGATGATCACCAGATTCAAACCCTTGTTTGTGTGACCCAGTTAGGTTCAGTTCTGTATGGTAATGGGATATGTCATGATCTCTATCATCGACATCATCGAAACTCCTTTCGATGGATCAGAACTCTTCTGATTCGAACAGCTAGAATGATCGATCATCTAAATCATTCTAATTGCTCCCAAAATCCACCAGTGACACCTAGCAGTATATGGTGGCAACCCATCAGAGCTGAATGCGAACCTCTTGGTGCAGCTACCTGTGTGATTAAGTTCTTCTATCTTGAGCCCCGATCAGATTAGGGTTAAGGTGAACTCGTCAAACCCTAGTCTCTGTCATATGATGTAATCATTCGATTCAAGTCCAATGTGAAAACCTAAATAGAAACTCTTTCTATTATTTCACTCTGCCATGGCCATGGACTTCTGGACTTGATTCTCATGATCATCATAGGGCTGCTCCTCTACCACCGAGGTAGATAGATTCCATCTTGATGCTATCCAGTTCCTACAATGAACATGCTATAGCCAACATACACCTCAGGGTTCCATATGGCAAGGAGATCGAGTTATGGTGTAGTCAAACTATAACACCCTCAAGGTGAACTGCCGATGCATCCTCAGGTCAAAGAACCAGACACACCACTGCAGCATCGAGTCAGTCATTGACGAGAAGGTAGACTTCCTAATGACTACTCGAGGTGGTCACGCTCAGTGCCCTCATTCTCTAACGAGTACCTATACTCTCGCTCCAATGTCTCCACACCGTAGACTCAAGACTCATCTACTAAAGAGAAGCGATTGTACACCAACCTTCTGGATCAATCACCATCCTCGTGATGATCCTATGGTCGGAAGCATTTTATGAGTTAATAATGATTATTCATGTCTTAAATTTTCAACTCTTGAAAATATGAATTATCATTACCATTAACTCAAAGGATGTATCACAGACACTAAATATACATATGTGATAGAAAATAACCCATTTTATTAATTTTAGTCAAAATTATAATTTTGCCCCTAGAAATGTATTACAAGTGTCAGCCAATTCTGACTTCTAGGGCATATATATCTACAGTTTCTTGATTTGAGATGGTAATCCCATTGAACTCGATGAGAATGATGAGGATCCGATCACCTACATGGATGTGATGTAGAGACCTGATTCCAAGAAATGGTTTGAGGGCATAAAATTCGAGATGAAGTCTACGAAGGCCAATGATGTGCGAACATTGGTTGACCTACCAGAAGGGGTTAAATTCATTGGTGTAAATGGGTCTTCAAAAAGAAGAGGGGCACAGATGGAAAGGTGGAGACCTATAAAGCCTATTTGGTTGCCAAGGGGTATCATCAACATTATGGTATTGACTATGATGAGACGTTCTCCTCTGTGGCAATGCTCAAATTCATTCAGATTATGCTTGTGATAGCTGCTCATCTGGACTATGAGATCGGATAGATGGATATGAAGATAGCTTTTCTAAATAAAGAGCTGACCGAAGAGATGTATATGATATAACTTGAAAGGTTCATATCCAAAGACGAGTCCAAGATATGCAAGCTTTGAAGATCTATTTATGAATTGAAGTAGGTATCTCGAAGTTGGAACATACGTTTTGATAAGGTGATCAAAATGTATGGATTCATTAAAAATAGAGAAGAGCCTTGCATATACAAGTGGACAAATGGTCCGATAATGATATTTCTTGTTCTATATGTGGATGGCATTCTCTAATCAAGAATGACGTCCCTGTACTGCAAGAAATACAAATATGGTTGTTGATAGGAATGCGATGTTGTCGTTAAGACACCATGTTTATCAGTTTAATCCGACTTCTTAAAATCATTAAAAATGCGTAGATAACAGTGAGTCGAGTCGAATCCATAGGGAAGGTAGTATTTTTAGATTTGAAATCTTTAATTTTTTTTTTTGAAAAGGAAAAAAAAAGGATTTGAGTTTTTGGAATTAGGAGTGAAGTGGGAAGATTAAAAATTAAAAAATGCAGAAATTTAAACTTGGTACTAAGATCTACTAATTAGATCTTAGCATCTACTTGCAATAAAATAAAAAGTAATAATTAAAGTGTAGAAATTAAATTTCAATAAAAATAAAAAATAAGAAATTGAAATATAAAAATAAAATTTTTATTAATTAAAATTTTAGAATTTAAATACATAAAATTTTAAAAAAATAAAATAGCCTGATCTCTGATCTTGGATCGGCATTGGTAGAAAGATGGTGTAGAAGCTCGTCTCTTTTTCTCGGCACCCATTACTTCGAAGTAGCCTTTAACCCATAGCCTGGCTTTGCCCTATACCAAAGCTTCACCTTGATAGGAGATGTTGATTTCTGGAGGCCTGGGATCCTTTTTATAGAGCTAGGAGAGTTGGATATTTTTTCTAAAGGCAATATGGGACTAATAGCCTTTCTAATCATCAAAATACAAAGAAATTTAGATAAAATTTGAATCAAATCAGCTCTGATATGACTCTGGTATATCTGGTGAAATCTGACCATTCAATAGGAATCCAACGGTCCAAAAATCATCAAAATCGGATGCATATCAGCCTAGATCGAGTCGGATTAAATTCTGGCCATCCGATCGTGCGTTCATGGAGAAAATCTGGTCGCAAATCATGCGTCGGGTGTCTTAATCACCATCAGGAGCATTCTAGACCGTTGGATCTTCATCTCTTGGTTTTTTGGCCATCGGATCGTGCCAGATCGCTGATAGAATTTGAATCAAGCTTGAAAATCACCACCACCGTCCGATCTTGACCGCAATCAACCGCAGCCGTCCGATCGTGCAATTACTGTTCCCATGGACTGCGTAGACCGACTACACCGCACACCGTATCCAATCAGCACTCTTGTCACTAGGTGAAAAGACCAAAATACCCTATGAGCCGCGATAAATTTCTGTGGATCCTTTAAGGGTCTAGGTCCGCCACATGGCAATCTCTGATTCGTCGGTTTCTGCTGAGTTGATGGTCCACGCCTGGATCGTGGATCGGTTGATGGCTTAAATGGTTGAGTTAGTTTTGATGGCTTGGCTTGGCTTTGCTTGGTGGCTCGGCTTACGAAGTCGGCTGAGCCAATTTTTTTTATTTAATTTTTATTTATTTTATATATTTAAAAATTTATATCTTTTCCGTTTTAGCTTCGTTTTACTTAAAATTTATTTTGTTGTGATCAAAAAAATGAGTTCTTTCCATTGATAATAAAATTTTATTTTTTAATTTTTATTATTTTAATTAATTTTTTAATTAATAAAAATATTAATTTTTTAAAAATTATATATAAATTGATTAATAATTTTTAAAAATTAATATAAATTAATTAATAAATTAATACTTTTATTGGTAAATTTATGATGCTTATCACACCTCCCAATTTAAGCTTTGCTCGTCTTCGAGTAAAGAAAGAATTTAGTTTTAAATACCTTTTAACTTTAGAATTTTGAATTTTACCTAAGCAATTTTTAAAATGGCCATTGATATTCAGTAGAGCTTAAATGAGATATATCATTGGGGTATTAATACTTATCAATAGAAAAATTAAGTAAAGAATATTAAATTTTTCAGAACTTTTTCTAAATTATCCTACCTTTATCTCTGATTTGTCTAAACTTTCATATAGGCAAGTGTATTGCTATTTCCATCCTTCATTTATTGATTTTTATTTTTACATTGCCAACTTTTTGACGTAAATATCATTGCTTACTTAGGCAACAAAACCCGATTACTCGATGGAAAATCAATATTTTTTTTTTTTTAATGTTGTACCACTATTGAGTGTCTTAACTCCTTAAGCTTTCTATTTGATCCATGTAGCGAGTCTTGGGCCAATGACTCCCAAACCAGTTGGCTTTAGGGCACTAGGTATAGAATACCCCTCGGGCTTACTAGCTCGAATCAAATAGGCTACGAGTTAAGACTAGCTTTACAACGAGCTTCTTTGCCCTTCCCACCTTTTGATGCGAAACTCAATGCTTGCTTAGGCAAAGAGGCCCGATTACTCAGTGAGAAGTACTTGAAAACTATTTTATTAAAATAATTTTTTATATGAAGAAACGTATAGTTATCCTACACAAGCCTATAAAAAGTAGACTTTTCTTTGATGCTAGTAGAAATAATTAGAAATGCTCCAAGGAAAAACTTTTTATGTTCTAGACTTAACTCTTTATTGAATTTTCTTAATACTTGATTCCTCAATATCTCACAGATTCTCTGATCTATGCATCAATTTTCTTTTAAAAATGCTTAGTTTAATTCGATTCTTAAGCATAATCAGGTGTCTAAATACTAAATACTAACTTTTTTGAAGGACTTAAAATTTTAAAATTTTTATTTTTTTCTCCCCCCAACTTAATCGACATTGTCCTCAATGGAGAAGAAAAAAGAAAAAAAAATAAAGGGTGTAATAAAGAACATGAAAGAATACACCTGACTATATATTTTTGGTCCAGCACATGCCTTTGAAAAATTTGAGCTCTTCCCTCCAACTTATTCAAATTATCCTAAAAAAAAAATAAACTAAAAAGATAAATTAGATAAAAACTAAATATTGGGTTGCCTCCCAACAAGCGCTAAGTTTACCATCTTCAGCCAGACACAATGCAGCTTACTATCCTGTGTCGAATATTGGATTGACAAATTCCAATGGTTTTGGATTGCCAATCTCAGAAAGTTGATTTATAATCCCATTATTGATATATTCATTATTAATTTTAGGGATATAATTTATGATTCCATTCTCAGACCCATGTTTATTAAGAATTTCTCCTATTTGTTCTTCTAAAATGCTCATGAATGGAGTTTTTGTATTAGGAGTTAAGTTTGATTCAATGGATGTTGGAATGGTGACTAAAGGCGATTTTAATTCTGGAGGTAAATTAATGTGATCTTGCTTAAACAACTCCATTGATATTTCATTACATGCCTCTTGATTTTTGTAAGAAGAACCAGCTTCTTGGGTTGAAGAGAATAGGACATTAGGTTTATAAGTCTCGGGTAAATCATCTATTCTCTTTTCCCTTTTTCTATCTTATTTAAACTAGAACTAGCATCAGTACTAATTCTTGGCTCGGGTTCTTCTATGTGGTTAGTCTCAGTACTAACCAGTTCCTCTAAATTTTTATTTTGGCTAGCATCAGTACTAGCCTCTCTCACCTGGTCTTGGTATGGGTCCATAAGAATCCTATAGCTTTTAAGTTCAGAAATTACTTTGGCATTCTCAAATTGGGGATTCTTAAGTGAGACATTAAATTGATAACTTGGTCCAGGTGATTGGTGGACATTAGATGGGTTGTTTGAAATTGGTAGGTTCGGTAGTTGATCTAGTTCTCTCCTCATGTTAGACTCAACTAATTATCCTATTTGAGCTTCTAGTCTGATGATAGATTGCTGTTGAGTCAGAATCAATTATTGAAGTTAGTTAAATCTATCACTAGCTAGATTGGTCTATTGAGGAGGTGGGTATGAGGGCTGATTATAATATGATGGCTGGATAAACTGACTTGGATGACCATTATTATAGGCATAATTTTGATATTGGGTTCTATTTTGATAATTTTGCTCAAGTAAAATTTGGGTCTAAGCCTGAGTCTATTGGAATGTCCAAAAAAAAATTAAAGTTACTCCAATATGAATTATATGAATTTAAAAATGGGTCATTAATCAATTTGGAGTATCCTTGAGCAGCTTGAACTTGTTCTTGGATAAAATGTGGAAACTATGCAGTCATAGGACATTCACTCACATGATGGGTTGGGCTAGCACAGTTTGAATAAGTCTCCTGATAATTAGAAGATGATGTGAATTGTGCAGGAGATTATTGACCTAGGATTAGGAGTTGATCTATTTTCTGAGCAAGAAGGTCAACTTTATCTAATTTTTGGACAATTAGATTCATATTAGCCATTATTATGTTTAATGTGAATCAACCATTCAATTAAGTTCAACTAAATCAGAAAAAGCGATTTCCTACCATGCATGTATTAGTGTAACTCTAATGTATGGTTCAAAAAAAAATTTAGAATTTTTTTTTAATTTTTTTATTATTATTTTATTATATTAAAAATTATTATTTTTTAATTATTTTATTTTTTAATTTTAATTTAATTTAATTTAATTATCATTTTTAATATTTTTTAGTTAGTTTAATTTAATTTTTACTTAATTTTATTTTATTTTATTTTTAGAGGAGTAAGGAGAAGAAAGAAAGAAGAGTTCTAAAGAAGAGGTCCTAAGGAGTCCTAGAACTAAGAAGAAAGAGAAGAATTAGGTTTAATTAGATTTAATATTGGTTAGCAATCAAGTTGGTCAATCAATCCTGACTAAAGGTTATCCTAGATCTAGACAGCTCCTAACTGCCAAGGTCACCTTCAAGCCCTCCAAGTGTAGGATTAGCCAATCAACTAGCCAGGTAAGTGTAAGGTCGGTGGGAGTCCCCCCGTTGCTTGCCTTAGACACCAATTGTGCTTGGCCAGGTAAGCAAACGGAACCAATTAGAAACCACCTTCCTTCGGGCCCAGTCATCCCTGAACCACTTTCCTAGACACCAGTCAAATTGACTTATCCTAACCTGATTCAACTCTTAGGATTCTTTGTCCTATTAAGCTCAAGTTTCTAGGGTTGATGTCTAATTGATTTTAATTTAAAGGCTTAGGTCAATGTAGGATGTTGGTTGGTTGTTTGTGGGCTAAAAAAGGGTGATCAAATCCTCACCTTATCTTATTTCATTGGGTTGTGCCCTTAATTTGGTTTAATATGAATATGCATAAAAAATTTTTAATTAATGGGTTCTATGCAATTTAAACTAGATGCATGTAACTAATTGTATTCTTAAAGACTTACCTTACCTCCAGCAATCACCAAAAAATAAATAAATAAATAAATAAATAAATAAAACTAATATGATGCATGCTCTAAATAGTTAGGATTTCTAATCTTATCATGAGGCTTTTAATTAGATTTAAATGAATATTTTTTAAATTAATTTAAAAATAAAATAAATAAATAAATAAATAAAAAGAAAAGAGTACTAGGGTTAGGATTGATCTTACCAAGCAAAACTTCTGATTCTTTTTGTTGTTTAATTTTTTTTTCTATAAAATAATAAAAAAAATTAGTAAGCAATATTTATAAAAAAAATAAAAATTTTATTTATAATTTATTTATAGAAAAATCAAAGAGATCAAAAATTTAATATCCATACCTTCCCCGACAACGGCGCTAAAAATTTGGTGCGTTTGCCGAAATTATTTTTAATAAATCAAAGAAATCAAGATAAAAAATTAAAAACATTCTCCGATAACGGCGCCAAAAATTTGATAGGGATGCATTGCTGTCGTTAAGACACCATATTTATCAGTTTAATCCGACTTCTTAAAATCATTAAAAATGCGTAGATAGCAGTGAGTCGGGTCGAATCCACAAAAAAGATAGTGTTTTTAGATTTAAAATCTTTGATTTTTTTTTTGAAAAGAAAAAGAAAAGGATTTGAGTTTTTGGAATTAGGAGTGAAGTCGGAAGATTAAAAATTAAAAAATACAGAAATTTAAACTTGGTACTAAGATTTACTAATTAGATCTTAGCATCTACTTGCAATAAAATAAAAGATAATAATTAAAGTATAGAAATTAAATTACAATAAAAATAAAAAGTAAAAAATTAAAATATAAAAATAAAATTTTTATTAATTAAAATTTTAAAATTTAAATATATATAATTAAAAAAAAATAAAATAGCCTGATCTCTGATCTTGGATTGGCATTGGCAGAAAGATGGTGTAGAAGCTCAGCTCTTTTTCTCGGCACCCATTACTTTGAAGCAGCCTTTAACCCATAGCCTGGCTTTACCCTATACCAAAGCTTCACATTGATCGGAGATGTTGATTTCTGGAGGCCTGGGATCCTTTTCATAGAGCTAGGAGGGCTGGATATTTTTTCTAAAGGCAATATGGGACTAATAGCCTTTGTAATCGTCAAAATACAAAGAAATTTAGATAAAATTTGAATCAAATCAGCTCTGATATGACTCTAATAAATCTAGTGAAATCTGGCTATTCAATGGAAATCCAACGGTCCAAAAATCATCAAAATCGGATGCATATCAGCCCAGATTGAATCGGATTAAATTTTGGCCATCCGATCGCGCGTTGATGAAGGAAATCTGGTCGTAAATCATGCGTCGGGAGTCTTGATCACCATCGGGAGCATTCTGGATCGTTGGATCTTCATCTCTTAGTTTTCTGGCCATCGAATCATGCCAGATCACTGATAGAATTTGAATCAAGCCAGGAAATCACCACCGCCGTCCGATCTTGACCGCAATCAACCGCAGCCATTCGATCGCGTAATTACTGTTCCCATGGACCGCATAGACCGACCGCACTGCACACCAAAGCCAATCAGTGCTCTTGTCGCTAGGTGAAAAGGCCAAAATACCCTGTGAGCCGCGATAAATTTTTATGGACCCTTTAGGGTCTAGGTCCGCCACGTGGCAATCTCTGATTCATCGATTTCTGCTGAGCTGGCGGTCCACGCCTGGATCATGGACCGACTGAAGGCTTAAATTGCTGAGTCAGCTTTGATGGCTTGGCTTGGCTTGGTGGCTTAGCTTACGGAGTCGGCTGAGCCATTTTCTTTTTTTATTTAATTTTTATTTATTTTATATCTTTAAAAATTCATGTCTTTTCCGTTTTAGCTCTGTTTTACTTAAAATTTATTTTGTTGTGATAAAAAAAATGAGCTCTTTCCATTGATAATAAAATTTTATTTTTTAATTTTTATTATTTTTTTAATTAATTTTTTAATTAATAAAAATATAAATTTTTCAAAAATTATATATAAATTGATTAATAATTCTTAAAAATTAATATAAATTAATTAATAAATTAATATTTTTATTGATGAATTTATGATGCTTATCAGTTGTCATCTCATTTCTTCATGAAAAACTTGAGAGAAGCATCCTACATCCTAGGAATGAAGATCTATAGGGATAGATCTAAGAGGATGCTTGGGTTATCCTAGTTTACGTACATAGATACTATACTGAAGAAGTTCGGTATGGAGAATTTTAAGATAGGCTATCTTTCGATAAGCCATGAAATGACTCTCTTTTAAAAAAATTGTCTGATAACTTATGAAGAGAGAGAGTGTATGATAACTTAGTAGGATCTATCATGTATGCCATGTCATATATGAGATAAGATGTGGCATATTCACTTGGAGTAGTGAGTAGATAACAATCTAATCTTGGAAAGAACCACTGGAAGGTAGTAAAAACCATCCTTAAGTATTTGAGAAATGCTAAGGATCAATGGCCGATCTATGGTGAGTCAGATCTGAAACTTATGGGATTTACATACTCTAGCTTTCAATCTGACCATGATGATAGTAAGATCATATCAGATTATATCTTTATCCTAAATGGTAGAGCAATCTGCTAAAAGAGTTCCAAGCAACACACTATAGCAAACTCAGTTTGCAAGAAGGAGTATGTTGCAGCATCTGATGCTGTGAAGAAAGTTATGTGGCTGAGAAAGTTCATCACCAAGCTCGAAGTAGCATCCTCCCTGGATGGTCTAGTCTTGCTCTACTATGAAAGCACTGGAAATTACTCAGGTGAAGGAACAGAAGGCACACTAGTGGATGAAGCACATACTGCGCCGCTACCACCTGATCTAGGAGATCATGGATCGAGGTGACATCGACCTTCAGAAGATTGATAGAAAGGAAAACTTGGCTAACTCCTTCACTAAAGACTTGGTAGTAAAGGAGTTCAGTAATCACAAGCCGAAGATGGATATTAGATATTATATTGAGTGGCTTTAGGATAAGTAAAAGTTATTAAAAAATGTAACCCAAAGCAAATCATCAGTAGACGGTTATGCTAATTTATAAATATAAATAATTTATTAATAAATAAAATATTTATTTTAATATTTTTCATCATAAGTCTATATTTTTTAATGAACTTTTATGTTGTAATAAAGTCCTTAAACTAGTTAGATTCGATAAAGAGAGAATTTATCAATTAGTTCTTAAAATTATTCACGATCAAATGATACATTGTTAATCAGGATGATAACATTTCTCGAGTGTAGGTCATTGTATGTCATATAGGTTGGTTGTCCTCTTAACCAAGAAGTATGAAGACACTGGTATGGCATACAGGTTGTTGTGACATCACCATGGCCTCACCTAGCTTTGATATCAATTATTGTTCCATGGTACTGCTCTGATGCCATGTTATGAAAAACCCCTGATCTTTAGCATGGATATGGAGAGACCTTCATTCTCTAAGGACAGCATATCATAGATCCACCACCTAGATCTATGCTGGGGTGCCTCCCTCCTAGGGCTTGAGTGCGGCACCCCCTCTCTCTAGGGCTTCTTTAAGAATCTCAGGCAACAACACTAGAGAGAAAAAAGAAGAGAGATTGAGGAAGAAAAGATCTGTATTCACTGCTTCAATGAAAATCCTAATACAATCTATGTATTTATACATAGCCATTAGGCCAGACCAAAAACTCTTCTGGCTAATCCAATGCATGAAAGCACTCATCGAGCCCATGTACATCCATGTCTCTCATTCTCTCATCCTTTGGGTCTAAACTTGACCCATACATGAGTTAGTCTCCTTAAGACCACTCAAACTAGGCCTTAAGACCCTTAGGATAAGTCCCTATCCTAGTCCCAAATAGACCCTCCATGTAACTCTGCCTGTGTAATGAGCCGGCTCAGTCTTAGCACCGAGCCGGCTAACCTGAGACTAGGTCAGCTCAGTTAGACTAAGCCAATCCAGTTGCATACCTTGCCTATAGTCCCGAATACACCTTTCTGTTTGGACTATCCACTGAGACTTAGCTGACCTAATTTTAGACTAAGCCAGCTAACCTATTGAAGAAGTCCTTCTCTGCAATCTTCATTCCCCAGCTTTGGTTTTGTTGGGGGTAAAATAATTTCTGCCGAAGTCCTTAGTCGCCGACTCCCATTCTGAAGGAAACTATCGATCTTCTCAACAACAAGTCCAAATCATGGAACTCATTGAAGACACATGTAATCTGGCTAGACAGTCCTGAATGGTAAAGGAGAACTGCTATTTAACTAACCTTGCTTCTTAACTTAAAATGAATAGCAGGACCAAAGTTCAGCCCTCCTGACCTTGATTGATGATGAGCTTGGAAGATAGTTGAAGTCCTATATTGCGGACGACGTGCCCCCTCTAGATGGACTGCTTTAGTAGCATTCCTTCTAGATGGACTCCTCCAATCGGACTCCTTCAGCAACACTCCTAGATGGACTCTTCCAGTCGTGTTCCTTCCAAGTGGACTCCTTTCGGATGCACCCCTTTCAGTCATGCTTCCTTCAGCTAAAGTCTTTCTACTCGAATAACCTTCAAAATGAGCTTCTCTTAGTGAGTTGGGGACCTACTTAGCCCATGTTACGCCTGTCAGCTGGAACCACCAAAAAGACCTCATCAAATCGCTAATTGGACCTCGTCAAACTACTGACTTGTGACAACTACTCCATGAAGGATAGAGCATGGTACTTTAGATCTCAATCTAATAGGCACCTGCCTGCACGTTAGTCAGGAGGCTTCTGAATTTCTTAAAGTCATCAAGCATTACCCCTGCAGACCTTGGCTGGTTGTAGGTTCACTACATATACCGAAGTCCTCAACCTACGTCCGAACTCCAACAAATAGATCTTAACCATCTATAAGTCATGACAAACGATAACTCATCCTCTGTAACAAACTCCATGTGGCCTGAGCAGCCCACTATCAGATGGTTATGGCTGTCACTATCATTTTACTACATGCTCTATCTATAAAAAGAACCCTCCAGATATACTTTTCTCTAAGCTCTCTTCTCCTTTTTGTTACTCAGCTTCTCTATTTTTTGAGCACTCCATTCCAATTGATCGGAGAACTGAATTGAGCATCGAAGGGTCCTATCGGAGCCACCCACCTCTAGTTTGGACTTTATTTTGTAGGTTCTATCAGTAGCCTTACCTTTCCAACTTCAGCTACCTCCGGCATCCTCATAGATTTCTGCACCAATTGGATTAGTGCTAAAGGAAGGGCTTTTGAACTTTTGTTCTAAAAGGAGTGCCAAATCATTCCTATTTGCCTTCTTTTCCTCCTAATCTCTTGAATCCATTTTTGCTTAACCTCCTTTTGCTCCAGAAATACCTCCAAAGAAGACAACCACCCGACGGTCTACTACTTTTGCCAACAGATCCGCTCGCTCCTGCTTCATTGCTAGCACCTTAATGTCCTCCATCGATGATCATGGTGGATCCAGAGTAGTTCAACCTATTGATGCAGCAGGTTCGAGGCCTCATTGAAATAATGTAGGCCATACAATATCCTCCAGCAGTAATCCAACCGAAATGACCCACACCAAAATTTCAAGAACCAACATAGAGAAGAGCAACTTGGGTTAGCAGGCTTGTTATCCTTAGAAAAGGAAAGCAGAGAGTAGGGAGTCCCTGCTCCAATCATAATTCTTCTCCAAAGGAGACTTTCCTTATCTACAAACGACGGCCTTCTAAGATCCATGATCAAGATGACAGTCTTGATCCAAAGCTTTGGAACATAAATCGATGGATTGAAGAGCTCCATCATGCCGCCCCATCCATCGTGATGACATCTACACCGACCCCCCTTTTTCGTCAAGATCATGCAGAAGCCGATCCTGCCAAACTTCAAACTCTCCCAATTTGAGAGTTATGATGGAACTTTTGATCCAGTCGATCATCTTGAGATCTTCTAGATAATGATGCTGCTCTATATCGCATCGAATGTAATTTTATACCGAGCTTTCCCATCTACCCTAAAGGGAGCAACAAGAAATTGGTACTCGAGTCTTAAGCCAGGTATGATCTTTTTTTTTATCAGATAAGCCATTAATTTGTGCCTTATTTTATATGCAATCGACACTCAAGATGAGGTTCGGACTTCCTCATCAACATAAAATAGAAGGAAGAAGAATCTATCCAAGCTTACGTCAGTTGCTTCAATGCTGCTGCACTGGAGGTCTGAAACTTGGATCAATCTATAGCAATAGCCATGCTGAAAGGTTGTCTTCAGAAGAATGATCTTCTATCCTCACTGAAAAGAAAATACCCTAAAAATTTTGCTGATATGTTGGTCCGGGCTGAAGGTGACACCCGAGTTGAGAAAGTCTTCAAATTAAAGAATGATTAGGCTGCAAGAGAGCGGCAGGTGGTGAATCCAGCAAGCTTGCACCAGAAGAAAATTTGAGTAAAGCTTGATCGCGCTCCTAAACTCCTTTTGAGCATAGATGAGCCCAAACTCCTCGAGCTCGTTGATAAAAAATTTTGGATCAAAGAATCTGATGAAACTCCCCTTCCAGAAGATTCAATAACTATGCTCCCTTGAATGTTTCGAAGACCCAAGTACTGATGGGAATAAGGGAGTAGCTACCAAGGCCAAAGAGGATACGAACTCAGCCAACCAAGTGCAATCCCGACAAGTATTGCCTCTACCATTGTGATCACAGTCATAATACTAAAGAATGTATCCAGCTTCAAGATGAGATTGAGACGCTGATCAGAAGAGGTCGATTGGATCGATTTATCAGGTGCTGGTCAGACCATCTTGGAGACATGAATAGCAAGGAGATCGGCCACCTCTCAGAATCATTAACACTATTATTAGGGGACACTGGCAAGGGAAAGCTAGTAGGTCTGCAGAGCTAGTAAAAAGGTAGTGGACTGAAGAATCGATCATCTTTTCCAAAGAAGATGCTCAGAGAGTTCAGCTTCCATATAATGACATGATTGTAGTTACTTTAAATATCACTGATTATGATGTATGCTGCATTTTAATTGATAATGGAAGCATTGCAAATGTCTTGTTTTATGATGCTTTTCTCAAAATGTCTATACCTGATAGTAGAATATGATCGATGAACTCTCTGTTAGTGGAATTTACAGGTGATGTAGTACTAGTAGAAGGAATAATGATATTATTAGTGGTAGCAGGATAGAAGCCAAGACAATCTAGAGCCCTAGTCGATTTCTTAGTGGTGAAGGCACCATCTGCCTATAATGCAATCCTCGATCGATATGGTTTGTATGCACTATGGACTATAGTTTCAACTTATTACTTGAAATGAGGTTCTCGATAGAGCATAGAGTTAGAGAGGTCAGAGGAGACTAGGCACTAGCTCGGCACTATTACAATATTGCCTTACAGGAGGAAAAGCAAGCTGACCCTTATCCGATGGGTGGGCTTGATGCCCGTGATGATCTATCTGAAGAAAGAGGAGAACCCATCGACAACCTCGAAGAGATTCCTTTAAATGATGGGAATAAAGAATAAACCATGAAGATTGGCTCCGATTTGAAAGAAAAAGTCAGAAAGTAGCTCATCACCTTCTTGTAAATGAATGTAGATGTTTTTGCTTGGGTGCCTGCGGATATACCTAGGATTGATGCAGAGGTCATGGAACACCACCTGGGAGCAGATCTAAAATGCTGGCAAGTGATGTAGAAAAAGCGTAGCTTTGCACCTGAGAGGCAGAAAGCTATTGCAGATGAGGTCGACAAGCTCCTTAAAGTAGGATTCATTTGAGAAGTGCTTTATCCAAACTGGATCGCAAATATCATTCTCGTCAAAAAGGCAAATGGCAAGTGGAGAATGTGCATAGATTTTACAGACTTAAACAAGGCTTGTCCAAAGGACAGCTACCCCCTATCCAGGATTGACCAACTAGTAGATACAACTTCGGACCATGAACTTCTCACTTTCATGGATGCCTTCTCCGACTATAACCAAATTTGGATGGCATTAGAGGATGAAGAGAAGATTGTTTTTATTATTGATCGTGGTCTTTATTATTATAGGATCATGCCCTTTAGACTTAAAAATGTAGGTGCAACTTATCAGCATCTGATGAATAAGATCTTCAAGGAGCAGATCGACCGCAACATGAAGATTTGTGTAGATAACATGCTGGTCAAAAGCCGATCTTCTCCAAATCATATTGTCGATCTTAAAAAGACCTTTAACATCCTTTAGAAATACAAGATAAAGCTAAACCCTACAAAATGTGCCTTTAGAGTAACCTCAAAAAAATTTCTGAGATTTATTGTGTCAAGGCACAGCATTGAAGCCAACCCAGGGAAAATCAAAGCCATCCAAGAGATGATAACCCTAAAAATAATAAAAAAAGTTCAACGCCTCACAGGCAAGGTAGCATCCCTGAATTGCTTCGTTTCAAAGTTGGCGGAACGTTGCATGCCCTTCTTCCAAGTCCTAAAACAGCCCAAGAATTTCAACTGGACTCTTGAGTGCCAGTAGACCTTTAAAGAATTGATGAACTATTTTAGTTCGCCTCTGCTCCTAGCTAAGCCCAAACTTGGAGAAGAGATGTTCTTATATCTTGCTATGTCTCTAGCAGCTATTGGAGCCATCTTGGTCAGAGAAGAAGTGAAGGTTCAGAAGACAATCTACTACATAAGCAGAGTCTTGAGCGATGCAAAAATAAGGTACGCCAAATTAGAAAAACTAACTTATGTCTTATTGATTATAGCCAGAAAGCTCCGACCTTATTTTCAGGAAGACACAATCACTCTTCTCATTGATCAACCCATTAAGGCAGTCTTGCATCAGCCTAATACCTTAGGAAGAATAGCAAAGTGGGCGATCATGTTAACTGAGTTTGACATTCATTTCTAACCTCGACCATCCATTAAAGCTCAAATACTGGTTGATTTTATAGTGGAGTGCACTATTCTAAAGGAGACTAAACTAGAGTACCAAGAAGTTTGCATCCCTACCTCCCCTGAAGAGAGGGGTGATCTCTCTAAAAACTTCTGGGCATTATATGTGGATGGTTCATCTAATGCTTCTAGAGTAGACACGGGCTTGATTCTTATCAATTCGAAAGAAGTTGTAGTGGAGTATGCATTACGCTTCAACTTTTCTGCCACTAATAATGGAGCAGAGTATGAAGCCCTATTTGCAGGACTAAGAATAGCCAAAGAACTGGAAGTAGAACATCTGATGATTTATAGTGACTCTCAATTGGTTATGGGGCAAGTCAGTGATAATTATGAAGCTCAGAAGGAAAGCATAAAGAAGTACTTAGAAAAGGTAAGGAGCTTGATCTTAGCCTTTAATAATTTTGATATCCAGTAAATCCCTAGGGTGGAGAACACTAGAGTCGACCTCCTCTCTAAGCTAGCCACCTTAGCCCTAAATAAACTGCCAAAAGAAGTCCTTTTTGAAGTCCTGCAGCACCCAAGTTCGGAAGAGCCCAGAGCAATAATGCAAGTTGATCGATCCATTGATTGCTTATCTTAGAGATGAAATTCTTTCCAAACACCACCAAGAAGCTTGGAAGTTAAGAAATCAAGCTTCCTACTAAATTTTATATGAAAATAAGCTGTACAAGAAGTCGTACTCCCTACCACTCTTCAAATATCTCGGACCTTCAGAAGCTGACTATGCCTTGAAAGAAGTTCATGAAAGAATTTGCAAAAATCATCTATGGGCGAGATCCTTATCATATAAGTTACTTCATCAGGAATACTATTGGCCAATAGTGCACCAAGATATGGTGGATTATGTGAGAAAATATGATAGGTATCAGGGAAATGCAAACCTTTAGAGACAGCTGGCTTCATAGCTCACACCATTAGGCATCCCTTCACCATTTGCACAATGGGGGATGGATATACTTGGACCTTTTCTTATGATGTCTGGATAGCAAAAGTTTCTGCTGGTGGTAGTAGATTATTTTACTAAGTAGGTTGAGACTGAATCTCTGGCGAAGATCACTGAAGTCAAAGTGCAGAACTTCATCTGAAAGTCAATTTCTGTAGGTTTGGTCTACCATGAACACTAATCACTGATAATGGGCGTCAGTTTGTAGATATAAAGTTCGCTGAGTTCTGTGAAGATCTGAACATATCTCACCACTTCACAACAGTAGCCCATCCACAAGCGAATGGTGAGGCAGAAGTAACCAATAGAACTTTGCTTCAAGGGATAAAGGCAAGACTGGAGAGGGTAAAGAGCACATGGGTAGATGAATTTTATCATGTACTCTAGGCTTACCAAATTACCCAAAGATTGCTTACTGGAGAAACCCCCTTTGCATTAGCCTTCGGGATGAAGGCAGTTATTCCAATCAAGCTCCAGCTTCCTTCAACATAGGTTAAGGCCTTTAATGAAGAAAGTAACTCACAGGATCTCAGAGCAAATCTCGATCTATTGAAAGAAAGGCAAGAGAAAGTTCAAATCTGAATGGAAGCCTACAAGCAAAGGGTAGCCCGCTACTATAACTTCAGGGTTAGAAGCAAGACATTCAGAGTAGAAGATCTGGTGCTCCGACGAGTAGATATTTTGCAATCTCAAAACCAAGAAAAGCTTGTCCCAAATTGGGAAGACCTCTATGAAGTCGTGAAAATCATCCAACCAGAGATGTACTATCTGAAGGAACTTGGAGGGCCAACACTCCCATGATCTTGGAACTCGAAAAATTTGAGAATGTATTATCAATAATCTTGTCTCAATAAAACTTTCTTATTTTCAATACCCTTGCTCTTTGTCGCAAAGTTATATGATGGTAGGAAACGACTTAACCAAATATCATCCTTAAATAAAGTAGAAGACCTTCGATTATTTAAGACAGAAAGAGGGGAGAGGCCCTTTCAATGATCCTTTTGTGCCCCAATGATTTTGTTAGGGATAAAGAAGGATCTCATCCTAATAAAGGTAAAGGCCAACCATGTCAGGAATAGGAGGAGGACCTTGTCCTGACATGAGTCAAAAGGAAGAGGCCCTTTCAATGATCCTTTTATATCCTGATGATCTTGTTAGGAATAGAAGAAGAATCTCATCCTAACAAGGACAAAGGCCAACCATATCAAGAATAGGAGGAGAACCTCATCCTAACATGGATAAAGACCTTCGATTATTTAAGATAGAAGGAGGAAAGAGATCCTTTCAATGATCCTTTTGTGCCCCAATGACTTTATTATGGACAGGAGGAGGACCTTGCCCTAACAAAGGTAAAGGCCAACCATATCAAAAATAGGAAGGGGACCTCATCCTGACACGGGTCAAAGAGAAGAGGCCCTCTCAACGATCCTTTCATGCCCTAATGATCTGATTAAGAATAGGAGAAAAATCTCATCCTAACAAGGATAGAGGCCAACCATGTCAAGAATAGGAGGAGAATCTCATCTTGACATGGATGAAGACCTTCAATTATTTAAGATAGGAGGAGGAGAGAGGCCCTTTCAATGATCCTTTTGTGCCCTAATGACTTTATTAGGAATAGGAGGAGGACCTCATCCTAACAAAGGTAAAGGCTAACCTCATCAAGAACAGGAGGGGGACCTCATCCTAATAGGAAACAAGATAAAAGCCAACCATATTAGGAATAAGAGGAGAACCTCATCCTGACATGGATGAAGATCTTCAATTATTTAAGATAGAAGGAGAAAAGAGGCCCTTTCAACAGTTCTTTTATGGACCAATGATTTTGTTAGGGATAGGAGGAGGATCTCATCCTAACAAAGATAAAAGCAAACCCCATCAAAAATAGGAGGAAGACCTCGTCCTGACAGGGGGACAAGATAAAGGCCAACCATATCAGAAATAGGAGGAGAATCTCATCCTGACATGGATGAAAACCTTTGATTATTTAAGACAGAAGGAGGGGAGAGGCTCTTTCAATGGCCCTTTGGTGCCCTAGAGATGTTGTCAGGAACAGGAGAAGGATCTCATCTTAATAAGGATAAATATCAACCATGCTAGGAGCAAGAGGAGAACCTCATCCTAACATGGATGAAGATCTATGGTTATCTAAGATAGAAAGAAGGCATTTTTCGATGGTCATTTCGTTAAAAGATGAGATGAAGAAAATGAAAAAATCAATAGATATCGAATCCATGCAAGATAAAGAGACAATTGAAGAAAACATTATTCTATTAAAATTGAAGTTCATTATAAAATAAAGGTCTGCAAGATCATATACAAAAAGGTAAAATGGATGAAGTCCTAAGAAGCCCCAGATTCTTTAGACTTTGGATTGCTAACCCTTGCCATCACCAAAGAATACTTCAAGCTAGTAATTTCTTCTTCAAGTTCCTTCCTTTTCAACAAGCTCTCTACAAATAACTTATTAGCCTACTGATAATTATCTTTGGACTCCCGCAACTATCTTCTTAGGATCTCTGACTCGGCCTCTGCATCCTTAATAACTTGTCACTCATAAGTCAATTGGATCGTCAGCTGTTGAAGCTCGATCAATTCTTTTGCATATATCACTGATCGGGTCTTCAAAGAATTTCTAAAGAAAAGAAGTTCATCTGATTTTCTGTTCGAGCTAGCCTCTGCCCTCTTTGCCAATTGCCTTTTAAGATCAGCTATCTTCTCATCCGTTTTTTGAAGTCACTGCTGGAGATCGGCAATTTCATCATTCCAGTCGAGCTCGTAACTCTTGTATGAAGTTTTGATGGCGTGAAGTTGATTTTAAAGTTCTGAAAATCTCTTGGACCAATCCCAGCCATACTTCTCTCGATTGGTGGACCACGCCGAGCTTTCCTCCAATAATTAGATTTTTTTCTTTACCGCATTGAGTTCAACTTTAGGGGAGAAAGCTTTGGCTGTTAAACTTCAGAACTTCTCACTATCACGCTTCTTGATATCCTCGAGCTCTTCATTTAGGTGGAACTTCTTGGTATTATATTCTTTGAATAGTTCTCTGGATGATTGATGCAAGTGGTTAATTTCAGTAGTGGCACTGGCATAGTTCTACTTTAATTTTTTAAGCTCATCTTTAGTCTTTTCCAACTTTTTCTTAAGATGATGAATCTCCCTCCTTAGGCTCTTTATATGGGCCTTCAGGGGAACACCTTGACGCAGGGGGTTAGCTTTGACAGGAGACTGCACTTGGAGCATGAAAACATCACAACATAGATTTTGCAAAAGAAAGAAATTCACTCTAAAAATAAACTTGTCTTCACTGATCAAAGTATTCTTTAAGTATAGGAAAGAAAATAAATTAAAAAATATATATATAAATTAAGAGGTCTCAGACCTCTAGGAGAGCTGACGAAGAGTCCAGCATACCATCAGTCGGCCCCGACTCTTTGGCAGTAGGTTCAACGGGGGGAAGGTTGGCCATGGCAATAGATGGTTTGGCCCCGTTGATAGGAACTCCTTCGACCAAAAAGCCAAGGTCGAGCTTAGAAAATTTGTTAGCCATCCTATCCTCATAGAACTTAAATCCCTTGATTAAGGCATCCTAGCTAAACTTAACGTTCAAGTCTCTCATTTCAGAGGAGATCTTGAACTCCTCTATTGCCTGATCCTTCGCCTTCGAGATCTACCTCGAGACTTGCTCCTTCAATTTGGCGATCTCGACTTTGACCTTCTTCCTCCTCTCCTCTTCTAAGGCCAAAGTGGCCTTCAGCTCTACCGATGTTTGCTCCTCCTTCCTGAGCATCTCTTAAAGACCTTCAACCTCGACCACCTCCTCTATGAGGCGGTCGACCTTGGTGGCTTTCTCCCCCTGGAGATGGCTGACCTCAACCTGATGATCCTCCTTGACCTTCAGTGCTTCCGCCCTTAAGCGATTCACCATCTTGATGTGGGCAAGCAATTAATGATCCAATTGCAAGAAGTAAATTAGGTTACACACATATAAGAAGAATAAATTGAGAAAAGATAAGGTGATAACCTCAAGAAAAGTCCTAAGGGAATCCTAAGTGCGCTGCTCGTTATCAAAGTTGGCAATCCAGTCTATCACTTCAGAAAGTGTGAACTTATCAACCAAGTCCCTGATAATGTCCTGATTGTAGAAGGGATTTTCTTCCGAGTCTTCGTTGTCATCAGTAGACCCGTTGGGACAAGCCTTGCATCAAACTTTCACAGTGGCCGACTTCTTTTTCTCCTTCTTTTTCCCTCTCCTCTTCCCTCCAGTAGGAAGCTCCAGAACTTGAACTTTAGCAGGAGGACTCAATGATATGAGAGGCACTATGGCCCCATCAATAATGCCAACCTCGATAGCAGGGGCAACCTAGGCGCCATCAGCCACCTCAAGGGTGGTAGTGACACTGGTGGGTGCTGTAGGACTCAGAATATCAATTCTCACCCTTTTTGAACTCTCATCCGGTGCCTTTTCTTTCCTCTTGTAAGCCTGAAGCCCCTTGGCGAGCATCTCGATCACTTTGGCATCCATCTTTGCAATAAAGAGGGAGTCACGATCAAAAGGTAATAATAATAATAAAGAAGGAAACTTGCAAAGTATGGAAATATACTAGTAGGATTAAGAGGACTTAAGCTCATATTGAACAAAGTCTAGTCATTTAGAAGTTTGGGTAGGAGGGGGATCTAGTAGCTTCTTAGTCTATTGGCAGAATCAAGGTCATCTCTCTCTAAACTAGGAGCTCGACGGACTGACTCTCTAAGAATATCCCAAGGAGGAAGCCCTAACTCTAGAGTTGGGCAAGACACGAAGAAGAACTTCTTCTTCTAGTTATGAATAGAGAAATGAGCACATTTCAGCAATCTTTTTTTACCAAACTAGGAGGAGAAGTACCACTAGTCCTTTACAAAAGGATGATGCCTGAAGATATAGTAGTTTCAGAGTAGAGAAATGGTTGGACAAACTTTAGTAGAAAGATAAAGAGAGATGAACCTGATGATAAACCTAAAGAAGTTTGGCACCATAGAAGCAAAAGAGATGTTCAAAAAGCGAAACAGGATAACTACAAAAGGAGGAAGAGAAAGTCTAAGTCTGGCATGAAAAGCCTCTAAGTATAGACAAAAATGGCTTGGAGGAGGGGAACAAGCCCAGTCACTCGATCTAGGGAGTTCTAATTCATACTTGAAAGGAATTCCGTATTGCATCCTAATTAAGGAAAGGTCATCTAAAAATAAGTAACTAGGAATGGTGCCAGGAATTAAGGTCAGATAGGGTACATCCCTAGGTTGGGTCTCTTCTTTAGAATTAGGGTTTTGAGAGGTCGAACCAAATGGACTCCTAGAACCAGACGACCACTAGGTTTTGGAAGACATATTAAATCAAAGGAAACATAAAAATCTCCATAAAAATGGTAAGAAAAAGGGTATAAAACCTTATGCGAAGGACAACGAAACTTGTATTGAAGACTAAAAGGCATGAAAATAAAGAAAAAATGGAAAGAGTGATAGAGGACTAACCTAGATTGGTGGTAGGATAGAAGGAGATGATCGGAAAGGCAAGATGCAGCTGAGAGGCATTTCGGCAGTCCAAAGGATCGTGGATGAGAAGAAACAAGGCACTTGAAGAACTAGAGAGACGGCCGAGAGAGCAGGAACCAGTTGGAAAGAATGTTGATGGCTAGAAAATTGATGGAAAGGATGGAACTCTTAGAGACAGATAAGAATGAACAAAGGAGAAAAGACAGGTATAGGTGGAGTGGGAAGTCGAAAGGAAGAAGAAGACTTTAATAGAAGGGTGAAGCCAGAGGAGGTTATGATTGCAAGATCTCTTCAATCAACCCCAACCCACCATGCGTCCCACTTGCTTCTGATGCTTGACAAAAATATTAATGCACCATACATCGAGCTCTGTGCCAGACAAGTCTTCGAGGAAATTAGTCATTTCAGGTTATTCAGCATTAAACCTCAACGCCAGTTCAAAAAAGCCAAAAAGTTTCATTCTCTGAGTGTGGGAAGCTGATGAAAGACTTCGACTCTGATGATTTTTCTATACTTCCTTCATTCGAAATTCAAACTTGAAAGTAGGGGGACAAGTATTGGGGGTAAAATAACCCCTGCCAAAGTTCTTAGTCACCGACTCTCATTCTAAAGGAATCTACTAATCTTTTCAACAACAAGTCCATACCATGGAACTCGTTGAAGACACATTGAAGTCTAGCCAAACAGTCTTGAATGGTAAAGGAGAACTGTTATTTAACTAACCTTGCTTCTTAACTTAAAATGAATGGTAGGACCAAAGTCCATCCCTTCTGACCTTGATTGATGACAAGCTTGGAAGACAGTTGAAGTCCTATATTGCAGATGACACGCCCCCCTCCAAATGGACTCCTTCAGCAGTGCTCCTTTTGGATGGAATCCTCCAGTCGCGCTCCTTCTGATGGACTTCTTTCAGACGCACTCCTTTCAATCATGCTTCCTTTAGCCAAAGTCCTTCTATTTGAATAACCTTCAGAACGAGCTTCTCCCAACGAGTTAGGGACCTACTTAGCCCATGTTATGCCTATCAGCTAGAACCACCAAAAAGACCTCTTCAAATCGCTTATTGGACCTCGTCAAACTACTGACTCATGACAACTACTCCATGAAGGATGGAGCATGGTACTTTAGATCTTAGTCTAAAGGTCACCTGCCTGCATGTTAGTCTGGAGGCTTTTGGATTCCTTAAAGTCATCAAGCATTACCACTATAGACCTCGGCCGATTGTTCACTACGTATATCGAAGTCATCAACCTATGTTCGAACTCTAACAAATGGATTTTAACCACCTGCAAGTCACAATAAATGATAACTCATCCTCCGTAACAAACTCCATGTGGCCTAAGCAGCCCATTATCAAATGGTTATGGCTATCACTATTAGTTTGTTATATGCTCCATCTATAAAAATGACCTTCCAGATATGCTTTTCTCTAAGCTCTCTTCTCTTTCCCATTACTCTGCTTCTCTATTTCTTGAGCACTCCATTCTAGTTGGCCGAAGAACTGACTTAAGCATCGAAGGGTCCTACTGGAGCCACCCACCTCTGGTTTGGATTTTATTTTGCGAGTCCCATTGGTGGCCTCACCTCTCCAACTCTAGCTACCTTCGACGTCCTCATAGATTTCCGCACCAATAGGTTTCTTGCTCAACCTTGTGTCCTAGATCTTCGAAGCACTAATGAAGTCTCTCAAAGTCCTAAATACCTGGACCTCAAGCCCACAGAGGGCTAAATACTATCTTCACCCTAGAACAACTCCTGTCCTAACCCTAGGACCACACCTATCCTAGAATTCTTGGAGCCAATGCCCTGGCTTCTTCTGTGGCCTCCCAAGGCTTGGAAGCACCACACCATCTACACAAGTGAGATGTAGGAATACATTATCACATTTACAAAGATTAGCTCTAAAACTTCAAAATTATTTTGGATTCTGAAAAGCTGACTCATGTATTCGACTAGGACCCCCCCACCTTACCAGTACATCTGATAATTACTATAAATATACCAATAAAAGTATTAATATATTAATTAATTTATATTTATTTTTAAGAATTAAATATTTTTATTTATCTATTTTAGGAAATATATTTACTATTGGAAAGAGCTCATTTTTTTGGTCAGAACAAAATAAGTTTGGAGCAAATCGCAGCTAAAATGGATTCGATACGAACTTTTTTAAAAAAATAAAAAATAAAAATAAATAAATGTTTTAGCTAGCTCCGCAGCTCAGCCAATACATCCAAATGCGCTCAGCCAAGCTGGTGCACCACAAGCCAGTCCAACATCCGAAGCCGATCCGAAGTCGCTGACATCAATTTTATCGTGGCTCATGGTAAACCTCTAAAAGAGGGTATTTTGGTCATTTCATGCCCATGCCACTTGCTGATTGGCTCAGGTCTACGAAATGCCTGGTCCACCATGGTCCATATGCATAGTAAGGTGTGATCCGATGGCTATGGTCACTATCGGTGAAGATCCAATGGTTGCTATTTTTTTCTCATTTTGATTCGATTCCTTAGCTCCCCCAATGCATGAACGAATGGCTCTGAAGGCTCCAACATTGATCGGATGGCTGAAAAAGCTCCCAACAATGATTAGAATTACCAGCGATGATCCAACAGCCTGATCTTCTCCAAATCAACTCCATCCAATGGTTAAAACTTAATCTGACTTGATCTGGGCTATTACACATCCATTTTTGACGATTTTGAGACTGTTTGATCCAGATTTGATAGCTAGACTTTACCAGAAGCATAGAATTCGATCCATGGGCTATTTTAATCCAATTTTTGCTAGGATTTCTTTATATTTTTCAATCAAAACTCCTCTTTAATCCCATATTGGCTAGAAACAAAGGATCCAGCCCTCCTAACTCAATTTAAAGGACCCCAGGCCTCCAAAATCAATCATCTTCGATCATGGAAAAGCTACAATCCAGGATGGGAGCAACGCTTGGGTTAGAGGCTACTTCAAGGCAATAGATACTAAGAAGAAGAACTGTCTCCTACACCATCTTCACGTCGACATCTATCCAAGATCAAAGATCAGCTTGTCTTTAATTTTTATTTTCATTTTTTTTAAAATTTCATGTATTTAAATTCTAAACTTTTAATTAATATAAATTTTATTTTTCAGCTATTTAAATTCCATGCACTTTATTTTTATTATAAATTTAGTTATTGCTTTTTATTTTTATTGCAAGTAGATGCTAAGATCTAACTAGTAGATCTTAGTACCAAGTTTAAATTTTCACATCATTTAATTTTTACTTTTTATTTTTAATTTTATTTTTTGACTTTAATTTTATTTCTAAATTTTTTTTATATAAAAATTAAAGATTTCAATACTAAAATACCGCGTTCTCTATGGATTTGACTCGACTCACTATTTTCTATCTATTTTTAACTAATTTAAGAAATTAAAATTAAACTAATAAACATGTTGTCTTAATAACAATATTGTACTCTTATCAAGCTTTTGGCATCATTGCCAGGAAAGGCAAGAGCATTAAATTTTTTTAATTTCATTAATTTTTTTATAAATTAATTATAAATAAAAATATAATTTTTTTTATTTTTTTATAAATATTGCTTACTAACTTTTTTTTCTTTATTTTATAGAAAAAAAAGAGAAGATAGAAAAAGAGAGCAAAAAGATTAGGGTAAGAAGAATGCTTCCAATTTTGCTTGGTGAGATCAACCCTAACCCTAGATCTATTTTCTTGTTTATTTTTATTATTTATTTTATTTTTAAATTAAATTAAAAAATATCCACTTAAATCTAATTAAAAGCTTCATGATAAGATTAGAAATTCTAATTATTTAAAGCATGCATCATATTAGTTTTATTTTTATTTTCTTTTTGGTGATCACTAGAGATAAAGTAAGCTTCTCAAAATTTAATTAATTGGATGCATCTAGTTTAAATTGGATCGAACCCCTTGCTTGAAAAAATTTTTTTGTGCATATTTATATTAAACCAAATTAAGGGCACAATCCATTAAACAAGATAAGGTGGAGATTTGATCATCCTTCCTTGGCCCATAAATAACCAACCAACATCCTGCATTGACCTAAGCCTTTAATTTTAAAATCAATTAGACATTGGCCCTAGGAACTCGAGTTCATTAGGATAAAGTAATCCTAAAAGTTGGACTGGATTAGGGTTAGTTAGTTTGACTGCTGTCCAAGGCAAGTGGTTCAGGAATAACTGGGCTCGAAGGAAGGTAGTTTATAATTGGTTCCATTAGCTTACTTGGCTAAACATAATTGGTATCTAAGGTAAGCAACGGAGGGACTCCCACTAACTTTACACTTATTTGGTCAATTGATTAGCTGATCTTACACTTGGAGGGCTTGAAGGTAACTTTGGTAGTTAGGAGCTGTCCAGATCTAGGATAATCCTTAGTTAGGATTATTTTTCTAACTTGATTGCTAACCAATATTAAACCTAATTAAAACTAATCTTCTCTCTTTTCTAAGCTCTAGGACTTCTTAAGACCTCTTCTTTAGAACTCCTCTTTTTCTTCTTCTTTTCTCCTTTTCTCTTTAAAAAAATTAAAATAAAATAAATTAAAAATAATAAAAATTAATAATTAAATAATAAAAATAATTTTAAAAATAAAAATAAATAAAATTATAAATAAATAAATAATTAAAATTATAATAAAAAATAATATTATTAAAAAATTACTAAATTTTTTAAAAAATATAATAATAATAATATAATAATAATAAATAAAAATAAAAAATAAAAAAATTTAAAAATTCTAAAATAATAAAATAATAATATATAAATTATAAATTATAAAACATATAATAAAATAATAAAATAATAAAAATAATTAAAAATTTTAAAAAAATCTAAAAAATTGAACCACACATTAGGGTTGCACTAATACATGCATGGTAGGAGATCACTTTTTTTGACCTAGTTGAACCGAATTATAAAATTGAATGACTGAACTATATTGAACCAGATAATCAAATGGTTGAAAATTTTAGGGATCTACTTAGGCAGATGAAGAAATATTTTATTTCTTTCATCTATAATCTATCAACTTGTATCCAATTACCTGATATTCATGCTACCCACTATGAGATCAAGCTGACCATAATCCAGATGCTTCCATCTTTCTATGGGAACAATAGTGAAGATCCTTTTAAGCATCTGGATGAGTTTTTAGAAATCTGCACTATAATGAAAATTCAAAATTTAACTAATGATGCACTTAGACTAATCTTATTCTTCTTTTCATTAAAAGATAAAGCCAAGTACTGGCTTGGTACAATAGGAAGATCAATTAAAACTTGGGCTGAATTATAACATGAATTTTTTAAGAAATTTTATCCTATAGGCCGAACCTACATTATGAGGCAACCTATCATTAGATTTGCTCAGCTTCTAGAAAAATAAATTCATGAGTCATGGGAGAGACTTAAGAAACTTATTAAAAAATGCCCACACTATGGTCTATCTAAGTATCAAATAGTTCAAGCTTTTTATGAGGGTTTAGGAGACCATTATAAACAGATGGTAGATGCATCCTATGGAGGTGCATTCATGAATAAAAGTGAGGATGAAGCCTATGCCTTATTTGAAATCTTGAGTGAAAACATAATTAACCATGCTTTGTTATTTTTCTACCAAAAGTGGGCAGAGATCCATGAATTTAAACATCCAGCATTTAATTCTAAGGCTAATTTGAACTTGATAAATAAAGTAGACCTTCTTGCCCAGAAATTTGATCAACTCCTGACCCTAGGCCAACAAACTCCTACATAATTCACAGCACCCTCTAATTACTGGGAGATTTGTTCAATCTATGCTAGTCCAATACATCATATGAGTGAATATTCTAGGGCTGCACAATTTTCATCTTTTATCCAAGAGCAAGTCCAAGCTGCTCAAGGCTACTCTAATTCGAAAAATGATCTATTTTCAAATTCATATAACCTAGATTGGATGAATCACCTTAATTTCTCTTGGATATCCCAACAAACTCAGGCTCAGAACTAATATCAAAATTATGCCTATAATAAAGGTCAGCCTAGTCAGTCTATCCAGCCATTCCATTACAATTAGCCATCATATCCATCTCCTCAATAGACCAATCTAGCCGATGATAGATTTAACCAACTACAGTAATTAGTTCTAACTCAATAACAATAGATTTTGACTCAATAATAATCTATCGCTAGGCTAGAAGTATAAATAGGATAATTAGCTGAGTCTAACATGAGGAGAGAACTAGGTCAATTGTTGAGCCAACCTATTCTTAAAAATAATCCATCCATTATCCACCAACCACCTAGACCAAGTCATCAATTTAATATTTCACTTAAGAATCCCCAGTTAGAAAATGTCAAAGTTATTTTTGAACTTAAAATTTATAGGATTCTTATGGACCCATGCCATGACCAGGTGAGAGAGGCTAGTATTAATGCTAGCCAAAATAAAAGTTTAGAAGAACATGTTAGTACTAAGACTAACCACATGGAAGAATTTAAGCTAGGAACTAATGCTAATTCTAATTTAAATGAGATAGATAAAAGAAAAAAGAGAATAGATGATTTACCTGAGACCTATAAACCTAAAGTCCTATTTTCTTCACCCCTAAAAGTCGGTTCTTCCTACAAAAATCAAGAGGCATGCAATAAAGAGCCAGTGGAGCTATTTAAACAAGATCATATTAATTTACCTCCACAACTAAAACCATCTTTAGTCATCCTTCTAATATTCAATACATCAAACTTTACCTCTAATCCAAAAACTCAATTTATAAGCATTCTAGAAGTACAAATAGAAAAAATTCTCAATAAACAAGGGACTGAGAATGGGATCATAAACTATGTTTCCAAAATTATAAATAAATTTATCAATAAAGAGATAACAAACTATCTTTTAGAGATTGACAATCCAAAATCATTAGAATTTATTAATCTAATATTTGATACAGGATAGGTAAGCTACCTTGTGTCTGGCTGAATGTTGATCCACTGATTAATTTTGATAATTTTAAAATATTAAGTATAAATGATACTAATCATGTATTTTAAAAATATATGTAGATCTTTTTAGATATTCAAATTTAAAAAGATAATCCAAGAAAAGATCCACACAAAAATCTCCAAGTCAAGAGTCAAGAAAATTAAATTGATAAAGATCCTTGAAGAAGAAAAAATTATAATTTCATCAAGTTAGAATAAAACATATTTTGAAAGCTTCAAGAGTAACTAGAGAAAAATTTTGATTTTTTGGAGGTAATTTCATATTTTTTAGATGTCAAATTTAGAAGAAAATCAAGTTTTAGCAAAAGAATCAACCCTAGAGTCGACCCCTAGATAATCCCCTTTTGAAATGGGCAGCTTGGCATGCTTCGGCATGTTATTTTTGTAAGACCTCACAAAAAGGTCGATCCATGGATTGACCCTTAGTAAAAGGGTCAACCCATGCATCGACTTCTATTACATAAAAATAGAAAATAGAAGCTGAATTTTTGAGTGCAGTCCAAGTACTGACACATAAGCACAAGGTGTCAATCCCAGATCATAAGGTATCTACCCCATATCAAAAAGTGTCAATCCCTGAAGAAAATGTATCGATCCCAATGTCGGGATAGGCATAATGGCTAGTTTTTTTGTAGCTTTTCAAATGGCCATTTTTCCACTCTAACGGCTAGTTCAAGGCTTCCAATAGCTAGAACTAATCCTCCAACCATCACCAAGAATATAAAAGGCAAGAAAAATATTTAAAAAGTAAGATTAAATGATTTTAAAGTAAAATTATTTTGGATTTAAGTGATTTTCATTGCACATCAAAAAGAGATGAAAAAGAGAGGAACTAAGCTTTGATTTTAGAGGACATTCAAGAGTAATCTTCCATAACATCTCAAACAACCTCTCAGCATCATTTGAAGATAAGTAAAGCTTTAAAAGAGCATATATTCAGCCACTTCTTCGAGCTTCAAAAGAGTTCTTTTTCATTTTTATTTTTATACTGAATTTTTATATTTGTATCTTTGTTTCCTTACAAGTTTCTTTAGGAAAAGATACTTAGGATATTAGCTGGTCCAAGTTGGTAATTGGATAGTGTAAAGATTGTGGTTGGTGATCCTAGGTTAAAATAAATTGAGTTGATAGTGAACCCAAGAAAACTATCGATGTAGGGTTATGGTTGGTGAGTCCGGCAAAATCAACTAAATTTGTTTGTGATCTCTGGTTAAAATAAATGTACTGTAATCTAGAAATTATAGTAGAACTTTTAAGGAGAGCTTGGAAAGTGGACGTAGATATGGGGTTACACCGAACCACTATAAAATTCTTGTATGTTTGTATTATATTTTTACTTTTCTTGCCCTCATTACTTGCTTTTCATATTTGTATTATCTAGTTAATTTTAATTTTACTATTGTATTGCATATCCACCATAAATACTCAAGTTTTATTAATTAGAAGCACATATTTACTTAGAGTTTAATTTGGCTAAAATTTTAAAAGAATCCAATTCACCTCCCTTTAGGGTTGCTACCTTTGGAGAATAAGTGGTATCAGAGCAGGTGCTCTGTTATTAATTATTGACCTAACTGTCAAGTACTAAAGATCTTGGTAATCTAAAATAAAATCTCATTTTAATGTAGGCTATTTCATTGATCGACCTTCATTATTTGATGGCTCAAATTATACTTATTGAAAAGCTAGAATAAAAATCTTCATTCAAGCACATGACTATAATATATAAAAGATTATTATCAATGGCCTACATACACCCAATGCATTGATTCATGATAAGAACATGGCTCAACTTAATGCTAAGGCCATGAATATACTTTATTGCTCTATAGATATTAATTTATTTAATAAAATTTCTTGATGTATTTAAGTGAATCAAATATGAAAGAAATTAAAAATTACTTTTGAGAGAACAAATCAAATAGAAACACTAAGCTCCCAAGAAGAAAAGAAAGTTCACCCTAATTCATGCCTCACGGTGCATGAGAATGAAAATAAGAAAAAGAAGAAGAAATAAGGAAGAAAGAAAGCAATAATTAAGGAAGAGCAAAGCAAAGAAGAGAATGAGAAAGAGGAGGAGGGTATAACAAGTTGTTGCCTTATGGCTCAAAATAATGAGATATATCATAAACACTTCTCTAAATTTATTTTTAATGAATTATATGAAGCTTTCAATGAGTCAATGGATGAACATAAAAAGATAAGACTATATAATAAAGAACTTAAAAAATCTAATCTATCTTTGGTTGAAGAGAAAGACAAAACTTTGAGTGAAAAAGAAGATCTTTTGAAAAATATAGAAAACATGGCCAAAAAATAAAGAAAATTTTGGGAAACAAATAGAAGTCTTAACTAAGAAAAAGGAAAACCTTGCAAAATCTAAAAAATTTCTAGTTGAGAAAAAAGAAAAACTTTTAAAATCACAAAAATCCTTAGAGGATGAGAAAGATAAATATTTGAAATTTGAAAAATCTTTAGCAAGAGAAAAAGAAAAGTTTTTAATTTATGAAAAATCTTTTTTAGAAGAAAATATTAAACTAAAGAAAGAGGTTGAAATCTTGAAGTCCATAATTGAAAAGTTTATAACTGGATCTCACAAGCTTCAAGCTATATTAAACAATCAAAGGGCTACTTTTGATAAAAATAAAATTAGCTATAATTTATTAAAAAAAGTAAAAATTTATCAAAAATATGTCTACAAAAGCATCATTTAAAAATTCTTCAATCAAGTATTTTAAATGTAATAAGGTTAGCCATAAAATTTTTGAATGCAATATTAAAAGAAACGACCAAACTTCTATCAGACAAATTTGGATTCTAAAAAAAACTGTGAGCTCTAACCTCCATGGACCTAAGATGACTTGGGTACCAAAAACTAGTAAACAATTTTGTAGGTGTACCAAGAATCTAATGGAATGAAATAAGAAAATACTTGTAGTTGGATGCCTTGGGAATGGACTTGGATGGATGATGATGTTGGTAAAATCAAAACTTTCTTCACATCATACCATCAATATTTATTGAAGTTATTTTGATTAATTTTATTATTTCTAAAGATCTATCAATATGGTTTTATATCCTTGCTTGAGATACTTTTCAATATTCTCATATATTGGTATGATTAGTTAATTTTGATGTATACTATGATTTGAATGCTTTGATTTTTAAAGATTAATATGTGCTCCTTTATATATCATGTTATGAATAAAATGAAAGTATTTTAAAATTCAACATAATATTTAAGCTTTTCCATATCAATTTTGCTATTGAGAAACTTAAATTAAAAGAAGTTTAATTATCTATAAATCCATTTGATTGTAAAATATTTAAGTGAAACTAATTTTTGGCATTACCCCATAAGATGCTTAAATACTGAAATTTTTCAAAACATTGCATGATCTAAGTACTTGAAGATAAAACATCTATTCATAAAACTAAAGTGCTTGATGTTGCATTGCATCTTAGTTTTATCTTAAGGATTCGAAACTTTCCTAGCTAAAATAAAAAATATAGAGCCTACATCTAGATTTTTCCTCTTAATACTCTTGATTATCTTACTCCAATTTGTAGGGATTGATTCAGTAGAGATTAGAAGATCTAGATCAGCAACCAAAAACTTCTAACCAGAAGGAGGCGACAGCCCTGATGAATAGACACCAAGAGATGGGCAACAAATCCAAAAAGAGAGAGGAATAGGGTTTTCAATGAGAAAAGGAATTTCTGTATTCTCTTCTCTTCAAAAAATATTACATACACAAAATATATATAAACGCTCTGAGTCAAGGAGAAAAGGAATTTTTGTATTCTCTTCTTGTCAAAAAATATTATATATACAAAATATATATAAATGCTCTGAGTCAACATGACTCAGCCCTAAAAAACTCTCCTAGGCTAACTCATAGAAGAAAGCACTCACCCAAGCCCATGTCTTGTATGCTCTCATCCCTAGGACTAAAGATCCAGCCCTATACATAAGTTAGCCATCTTAAGATCTCTCAACTCAAGCCTTAAGACCTCTTGGATTAGATCCAATCCAAGATCAAACATGGATTAGATCCAATCCAAGATCAAACAAAAAAACCTGTGCTCATCTATCCACCTGTTCGAGCTGGCTCGACGAACACTCGAGCTGGCTCGATTGCCTGTCAAGCCATAGATTTTCAAATACATATTCTCTATTTGTTTGAGAGAGCTAGCTTGATCTTGGCCCGAGCTAGCTTGATCTCATCTCGAGCTGGCAAGACCTATATCCGAGCCAGCTCGATAGTGTATCAACCTTTCTTCTCAGTTGATACAACTTCAATCGATCCAAGCCTCCAGGAGCCACTATTTTGATTTCTTCATGATCTCTCAAGCCTTGGGAGAACCACCCTTGCTATTTCAATCTCCACCTTGGTGCCCCAATGATTGGAGCAACTCCTTCCTATCCATCAAATGCATCAGTGCCACACATCTATGAAAGCTGTCCTGCGGAAGAACCTTTGTTAGTGCATCTGCTAGATTCTTTTTGGTATGAACCTTTACCAGCACCACCTCACCATCCTCCATGGGCTCTCTAATCCGATGGTACCTAATATTGATGTGCTTCATCCTTACATGATAGACTGAATTCTAAGCAAGTAATAGTGCACTCTGGCTATCACAATGCATCTTAATGGCCTTATGAGCAAGACCCATCTCTAACATGAATTCCTTCAGCCATAAAGCCTCTTTTGCAACTTTTGTAATATCGATGTACTCTACCTCAGTGGTGGATAAGGCCGTGATGGGCTGCAAGCATGATCTCCATGAAATGAGACCTCCATTCGAGCAAAACATGAATCCTATCATCGAACGTCAAGTGTCCACATCTCCATCAAAATCTACATCCACGAACCCTTCTATCAGCCCCTGAGCCTTCTTAGACATGTTGGAGCAACCCTCGATACCTTCCATAAATAATACCTACTCCAACTATATCCACCAAATACCTGAATATGTTCTTCAGTGCTCGCCAGTGCTCCCTGCCAGGTTGCGCCATGAATCTACTCACCTGACTCACTGCACGGGTTATGTCCGGCCTACAACACACCATGGTGTATATCAAACTTCCCACACCAGTAGCATTTGGGACTCTCTCCATATCTAGAATCTCCTCAGTTGGTGGTGACATAGTCTTCGAAAGTCTGAAATTATTAGCAAGAGACAGTGCTGCCAGTTTGGCTTCTTTCATCCCAAATTTTTCTAAGACCTTACAAATATAACCACCCTAGGATAAATGCAGTACCTTCTTATCCCAACCTTTGAGAATTTTTATGCCTAAGATCTTCCTTGCAAGTCTGAAATCATTCATCTCGAACTTCCAAGATAATGCAGCCTTCAGTGTCTGTACAACTTTCTTACTCTTGCATGCTATCGACATATCATGTACATACAAGAGTAAGAATAGCCTAGACCTATCCTACAAAGATGGAGCATACACACAAGGGTCAAATTCACACCTAGAAAGGCCGATGCTCCTCATGAAGGTATCGAAGCGCTAGTACCACTACCTCGGCAATTGCTTCAGCCCGTACAGCGACTTCTATAGCAAACATACCTTTTCTTCTATTTCAGGCTCTATGAACCCTAGTGGCTACTGCATGTAGATGCTCTCCTCCAGATGTCCATGGAGAAATGTTGTCTTAACATTCATCTTCTCCAATTCTAAGTCCTGAGCTCAGTGATGCTCAGCAACATCTTGATAGACGTATGCTTGACGATCGAAGAGAAAACTTCGCTGAAGTTGATGCCATTCTTCTGGGAGTACCCTTTAGCCACCAATCTTTCTTTGTACCTGATACCTTCCTGCTCTGAAGGCTCCTCTTTTCATTTGCATTGGAAAACCTATTCGCATCCAATGGGTTTCTTCTCCTGTGGCAGTTGCACCAAATGCCACGTCTGATTCTTTTGGAGAGATTACATTTTTTCAACCATAGCTTGAATCCACCTATCTCTATTTTGACTTTCTACAACCTCCACATAGGTGTAGGGGTCTCCATTCACTATCACTAGGGTGTATGACACCAAATCTCCAAAGCCATATCGATCTAGCTGTCGCATGTTCATCTTTGGCTTGTGTAGTGCAACTTCGATGTCGGTCCTTGATCCAGCAAGCTCTTGCTAGTCTTTCTGGCTTCTAACCCTTATTTCAGTCTTCTTCACTTGTGGAGATTTCTTTGAAGAATCTTCCACCTGAAATTCAAGTCCTCTCGGTGCACCTTCAAGTGGCAAAATAGAACAAGAGATTAGTTGTCCAGCATAGCCTTGCTGGACTGTTTGCTACTCCTGCTATCCTTCCATGCCACCTCTCCTATATAGAATTGAGTTTTCATCAAAGATCACATCCCTGATGATGACCTTTTGCTCCAAGAGATCTCATAGCCGGTATCCCTTAACACCTCATGAATATCCCAAGAACACCATCTTCTTTGTCCTGGCATCCAATTTGCTCAGCTCACCAGCACCGATGTGCACGAATGCCGTGCCTCCAAACACCCTTAGATGGTTTAGATTTATACTCCTTCCAGACCATTTCTTCTCTAGAATTTCTCCATCTAACCTAGTGTGAGATGATCGATTCACTAGATAGCAGGCTGCATCCACTGAATCTACCCAGAATACCATAGAAAGCCCTGCCTACAATCTCATGCATCTTGCTTTCTCCATAAGGGTCATGTTTATTCTCTCATCCATCCCATTTTGTTAAGGAGCCTCCTTCACCGAAAAGTATCTTTTGATGCTACACTCCTTATAAAAAACTTGGAACTCCTTGCTGGTGTACTCTTCATCATTATCAGAATGCAAACACTTCACACTTCAGCCCTATTCCTTCTCCACCTCGACCTTCCAAACTTTAAATTTGGTGAAGACTTCTGATTTCTCCCTTATAAAGTAGACCCAAACTTTTCTTGAGAAATCATCTATCAGGATCATGAAGTATCTTGCTCCATTTTTGGCTAAAACCAGAGCCGGTCCCCACACATCCATAGAAACTAGATCTAATGGGGCTACCATGTGGGCTGTGCTAACCACAAACTAAACTCTCCTCTATTTACCCATCTGGCATGGCTCACAAAGCTCAGAAACTCCTTTACCCAAATTAGAGATCAATCCCTTTTTGCTCAACTCCTTCAGTCCTCTATCTTCCATATGGCCCAGACGATAATGCCACAAACGATAAGCCTCCTACTGATCCTGCATTACTGCTGCTATATAGGATCCTCCAGTCACCACAGATCTCTCCATCTTGTAGAGATTATTTTTCAGTCTTCTATCCCTCATCACTATCATGGCTCTATTGGAGATATTCAATACTCCACTCCTGGCATGACTGCTAAAGCTATAACTGCTCCACTCTAGGTAGCCCAATAACACAAGGTTCTTCTTTAGTTTTGGGATATGCTTCATATTCGTGAGAGTCTGCACCATCCCATCAAACATTGTCATCCTAATTATCCCAATACCAGCGATCTTATAAGGGTGATCATCCCCAAGTATCACACTCCCCCCATCAATCTCAGTGTATGTAGAAAACTAAGACTGGTTTGGGGTGTAGTAATGCGAATAGGTTGAATCTAGGGTCCAAACTTCTGTGCTTTGCCTGTGACCATCAGACACCACCAAGAGATCATCCTCTACCTCCTGATCAGCAACTATACTCAAAGAATCTGATCCTCCATTTTTTTTCCTTTTGATTCTTCAATTATAGGCAATCACGACAAAAATGCCCAATCTCGTTGCACTTGTAACACTTTACTTATTTTCTACTTTTTTGGAACTTTGATCACCCCCTTGATTTTTCTCTCACCCTTCCTCTTCTAGATCTCTCCCCTACAGTCAAATCCTCTTGGAGAATGCCATCCTTGGTCATCTTCTCTCTCTACTCATTTGAGCATAGCACCGAGATAATATCTTGATAGTATAGTATCTCTTTTCCACAGAGCAGTGTCATGATCAGCGGATCATAGGAAGGAGGTAGTGAACAAAGTAATAGCAATGATTTATCTTCCTCCTCATCTTTATCCCAATATTCCGTAATTCATTGCTCACTTGATCAAACAACTGTATGTGACTGAGAACATCTCCACTTTTAACCATGTGAAGGATATATAGCCTCTTCTTCAACATAAGTTTATTGCACATGTTCTTTCCCATATAAAGATCCTGCAACTTTGACCAAAGTCTCTTAGAGATTTTCTCTTCCAGCATCGAATAGAAGGCTGAGTTTGCCAAATACCCTCTAATCGTAGAATATGTTCGTTTCTCCATCGGCATCTATTATTGATCTGTCATCTCTTCCGACCTATTCTCCAAAGCTTAATCTAATTCATGCTGCACAAGAAGATCCTCTACATGAATTTTTCACATGGAAAAGCTTTCTTTTCCATCAAACTTCTCAAAATCTATCTTTATGCTACTTTTCATGACCGAATCCAAGTCACACAATAGCAAAATCGTAAAGATAGATGAGAAATACCTCGATAGGATCCCACTGAAACTTCAATCTTTGTAGATCTCTGCCTTCTATGATCTCCTTCTTCCTCCACATGACCCAAGCTTTGATAACAATTATAAGGATCAATTCATTGAAGATTAGAAGATCTAGATCAGCAATCAAAAACTTCTAACCAGAAAGAGGTGGCAGTCCTGATGAATAGACACCAAGAGACGAGCGGCAAATCTAGAGAGAGAGGAATAGGGTTTTCAAGGAGAAAAGAAATTTCTATATTTTCTTCTCGTCAAAAAATATTGTATATACAAAGTATATATAAACATCCTAAGTTAACATGACTCAGTTCTAAAAAATTTTTCTAAGCTAACTCATATAAAAAAGCACTCATCCAAGCCCATATCTTATATGCTCTCAATCATAGGAGTAAAGACCCAGCCTTATACATAATTTAGCTATCTTAAGACCTCTCAACTTAGTCCTGAAGATCTCTTGGATTAGATCCAATCTCAGACCAAACAAAGAAACCCATGCTCATCTGTCTGCCTGTTTGAGCTGGCTTGATGAACACTCGAGTTGGCTTGATCGCCTATCAAGTCATAGATTCTTGAATATACATTCTCTATTTGATTGAAAGAGCTGGCTTGAGTTCGGTCCAAGTCGGCTTGATTTCATCCCAAGCTAGCTCGACCTGTATCTGAGCCAACTCGATAGTGTATCAACCTTCCTTCTCAGTTGATGCAACTTCAGTCGATCCAAGTCTCTAGGAGCCACCATCTTGACTCCTTCATGATCTTCCCAACCTTGGAAGAACCACCCTTACTCTTTCATAATTGCTCAAATTTTTTTATTCTAAAATTTGATTTGAATATTATCTTTGATTTCTAACTTATTTGCATATTAATTTTTATCTAAATTGATCAAATTTTCTTGAATTGAAACTCCTTGAACTATTGATCTAATCCTTTTTGAAAAAAAATAAGAATATTTGATGATGTTATTTGTTTGATTTGTATGCTTATTTAATTGATTCAATATATGCTCATTTTATAAAACTATGAAAAAGATATTAATGATTAATTAAATTTAAAAAAATGATGAGAGAAAATTAAAAAGATTAAATTTTTTGGCATAGAAAATATCATTAAAATATTAAAGATAAATTATTTTTGAAACATAGAAATTATTTAATATTTTTTAAGAAAAAGGATGAAATGATTTGTTTTAGGATAACTAAAAATCTTTTAACTTGAATGATTTGCTAATAGCAATTCAAATTGATTTTTCTTCAATCTTTAAGTGGTATCAAACTTTTAAGAAAATCATTAATTGATCTAAATTTTAATTTTATTGATATCATGAAAACTTCTAAGCAAATTATCTTTGATTCAAAATTATTGTTTGATCTGAATTTTAGTTCAATTAGTATCATAATTTGTATCAAAAAATCTATTTCTACCATGAATTCCATTGCATAGATTATATGATATCATTTGAGATAAAATCAAGAATTGCATATCTTTTTTAAACTTGACTAAATTATATTTCTTAAGAAAAGAAAGATCTAAGTTCAAACAAAATATTTCTCAATGATTTATTTTGTATGATTTGTTGATATCAATTCAAATTAACTTTTCAAGATAATTTGATCTAAATTTTAATTGATTTATCATTTTCGATCAAAAATTTTAAAGATTGATATCAAATAAATCATTATTATCTTATATTCTATTGCTTTATCTTTGAGAAAAAGAAGAAAATATTCTTGTGCATGAATATATTTTTGACATTATACCTTGAATAAACTACAAGATTGGTACCTTTATGCTTCAAATTGATTAATACTACATAAGAAAAGAAAGAGATATTTTTTAAAAAAAAATTCTTATGATATATCCAAATTCTTAATTTTGAAAGGATCTATATATCTCAGTTTTATAAAGTTCAGAGAAACAAATAAAAAATTTCTTTCAAATGGCACAAACAAAAAATTTCTCAAAAAATTATCATAATTATTATTATATTTTATACCAAATAGTCTATTTTTTTCTTGAATTCTATTGCATTATATTTGGACAAAGGAAAAGTATGCTATGTCTCAAATTTAAATTTTCATGATCATATTCTTGCTATTATATTATTTGAGATAAATTCTTGTGATATATTTTTGAAATATTTGCTTCAGTATTAAAAGAAGAGGTGTATTTTTAAGACTATATTATTCAAAATTTTTGAAGTGCAAAATTTTTTTAATTAAAATTAAGAAGTATGTATGCATCTATATTTTTGAGAAATGGAAGAACTCTTGATCTAAATTTGAAAGTAAAACCCATAATATATATTTTTTTAAAAAAAATAAAAAATACTAAAGAAGATATAATCTTTTAATTGAAAATATACTTAAATTTAAAAATCTAAATTTAAAAATTAAATAATCAAAATTTTTAAATTTGGCATCAGTTATGTTCATATTAAATATGCTCAATTTAAAAGATAGGAAGAGAAAGCAAAATTTTTACTCTTAAAAGGCTACTTGATTGAAAATATCTTGATATAAAGAGAAGAATTTATTTAAGATGAATTGATTACTATATTAATATTAATTAAAATTTAATATGGTATCAAATTAAAAATGCTTAACTTGAAAGAAAAAGAAGGAGTAACAAAAATTATAAAGCTTAATTATGCAAATTTTGAAAAAGAAAAAGAGAAGATAATGCTAAAGTATGAATATGTATATTTCAATTTGATAATCTAAATTTAAAATATACTTATTTTGAAATAAAGAGAAAGAAAAAATTAAAAAATAAATTAATCCAGCTATTAGTATGAAAATCAGGGGGAGAGATATTTTTTGATTTGATTTGATTGAAAATATTAATGAACTTTTAATGTAAAATTCTTAATCAATTACCTTATTTTGAGCATTATTGGTTTTAAACTTTCCATCAAATACTTTATAGCCTTTTCAATTTGTACTTTCATACTTTTATTCAATTTGATTTACTTGATTTAAAGTATTATTAATTTAAAGTAGTATCAAATAAATAAATTATTCTCCAATGTTAAAAATTATCTAAAGTGGTATCATTAATATGTTGGTTTCATATTTTGATTTGCATGATTATTCTTGATAATTGATTGGAGTTCAATTAAATTAAAAATATATTGTTACTCTAAAAAATAAATTTTTAAACTTAATTTTAAAACTCATTTGAAAATTTAAATTTGATACTATTTATTTTGCTTTACTCGATATATTTTTGATACATACCTTTTCCAAATTTAATTGACTAAAATTTTTTAAGAAAAAAAATTAAATATTAAAGTACATATTATACTTGATTTCATGATTAAATCTTTTGAAAAGCTCTATTCCTCTTAAAGCTTAAAAGTATATATTTAAAAATCTAATTGAAAGATCATATTCATTCAAAAAGGGGGAGAGCCTTTAATATTTGACTTCAAGCTAATTTTTGAAAAGAAAGAAATATTTCTTCAAAGGAGAGAGGATTAATTTAAATTGATCTTCTCAATTGGATACATCTCTACATTGATACAATTCTTATATCTTATTGATTTTGATGATAATTTTTGATTCTTCCCATGAGCTTTTTGATGTTATCAAAAAGAAGAAGACGTATATTGAGTATATCCTTAAAGAATTAATACTTAAGAAACTCAATGAATTTCATGAAGTGCAACCTTAATACTCATTGATATGAATTATGTGAAATATTATTTGGAGATTTTAGGAAGTGCGCATTTATATTTGTGTACATTCTCACTTCATATTTCATACTACCCAGTTAGTTGAAACATATTAATTTTATTTTTGTGCATATACTCAAAATTTTAGCATCATCAAAAAGAAAGAGATTGTTGACCCACTGATTGATTTTGATGATTCTAAAATATTAAGTATAAATGATACTAATCATATATTTTAAGAATGTATATAGATCTTTTTAGGTGTTCAAATTAAAGAAATTAGTTCAAAAAAAATTCACACAAAAATCACCAAGTCAAGAGATTCAAAAAAATTGAATTGATAAAGATCCTTGAAGAAGGATGAAATCATAATTTTATCAAGTTAGAAGAAAATATGTTTCAAAAGCCTCAAGAATAACTAGGGAAAAATTTTGATCTTTTGGAGTCAATTTCATATTTTTTGGATGTTAAATTTGGAAGAAAATCAAGTTTTAGCAAAAGGATCAACTCTAGGGTCAACCCCTAGGTCATCCCATCTTGAAATGGGTAGCTTAGCATGCTTCGGCATATTGTTTTTGTATGGCCTTATAAAAGGATTGATCCATGGGTCAACCCTAGTGAAAGGGTCGACCCATGCGTCGACCTTTATTGCATAAAAATATAAAATAGAAGCTGAATTTTTTAGTGCAGTCAAAGTGCTGACACCTGAGTACAAGGTATCAATCCCAGATCACAAGGTGTCGACCCCAGATCAAAAAGTGCCAACCCCAGATCGAAAAGTGTTGACCCCTAAAGAAAAGTATCAATTCTAATATCGGGACAGGCATAACAGCTAGTTTTCTAAAGCTTTTCTAATAGCCATTTCTCCACTCTAATGGCTAGTTCAAGGCTTCCAACAGCTAGAACTGATCCTCTTGAAGGAAATCAAGTAGGATTTAGGCATGCTTTTTGAAAAAAATTTTCAAATTAATTATAGTGGAAGCTAAAATTAATTTAATATTAATTCTATAGCATGTATTGATCTAATCAATTATCCTACTCAGGATCTAAACATGCTAATATGTAATTTAAAATTTAAATGCGATCGATCAGCAAATCATATTTGCTAACCGATTCGAGTTCAGAACTCAATACCTATGCACGAATAGCTAATCTCCATGATTGAAATCCATCAAAATAAGCCACTGGTGTCATGCTATAGTTGCACACTCATCCAGCCTCTACAATTGGTCCACACGGAGCTTCTGGTCCCGACCAACTCCACCAAAGTGCTAGCTCCTGACTAAGGCCTTCGATGACTGATCTCAATCGATCTAATTAATCACCTTCTTCCTAGTCTCTCAGATGCTCCAAAAAATCAAAAATTTCTTTTCGAAGGATGATGTGGTGGTGTTTCAAATTTGGTGGCGATCCGATGCTCACAGCACTTGATCTCTCCACCCGAACCCAGGGTCCCAACCCTAGGGTTTTTCACTCATCGAAAACCCTGACGCTCGAAAACTCTCTCATGCCCACTCCTTTTTGAATTTTTTGATGAAACAATTTTTCATAGGTAAAGAGACTCTCCCTCTCCCTTACACTCACTTTCAAACCCCTTTTTAAATGAGTGACAATAAGAGAAAAAAGAGAAAAGTTGGCATTAGGAAGGATGTGGTGCAGGAAATAATATTTGACTTTTCCACCCCAGAAAGCTACTCCCCACTCAGATATTCTCTCTAAGAAACCTTCCCATGCCCCTTTCTAATCCTTCACATTAACCCATGGATGCCCAAAGAAAAATCCATTTTAAAAAGTGTGACACAATGGGGAAAATGCGTGGATAAGGGAGGTTAGTGGGTTTTAACCATCTCCACTTGAATTCAAAATTCAAGTGTATTCCTCATCCAAATCCAACACCTCCTAAAGTAATTGATGCACAGAAGGACTCTCCTTCTGTGTGCCCACACCCAGAAATGCACAAAAATGTGCATCAAAAGCATAAGGGGCATGGAGAAATAGGTCAATAGATCATCATCTTGAATGATATTTACCTTATTATCATTCCCAATGATGAAACCATATCTTAGAGGTGCATGATGTACTCTCTCTGACCTATGGGGAGGAGGTGTATATAGTGGATGTACCTCATCCTTGGATATTTTTGGTTGAGTCGTTTGATATTTTTGAAATAGTTTGTAGGTCCTAAACTTTCTTAAATTCAATATTCCTCCCACTGCCTCCTTCTTGGATGAATTCCTTGTCCAAGAATATGGCATGCCTACTAACAATTATATTTTATTTAGTAGGATGGTAGAAATAATATCCTTTAGTTTTCTTAGGATATCCTATTAACAAATATTTGTCTAACCTTGCACTTAGCTTATGTCTAAAAAATTTTCTGACATAAGCAGGACTGCCCCATATCTTAAGATGCTTAAGATTACGCTTCCTTCCATTCCATAATTCATAGAGAGTGCTAGGAACAAACTTAGAAGGTACTTTGTTAAGAATATAAGTGATAATTTCTAGGGCATATCCCCAGAAGGATATTGGAAGATCAGCATAGCATATCATAAACCATACCATTTTCATAAGGGTACGATTCCTCCTTTCCACTACACATTTAATTGTAGCATATAAGAAGGTGTCCATTCAAAAAAAATTCTTTTTTTCTTAAGATGATCAAGAAATTCACTGGATAAGTATTTGCCACCTCAATCAAATCAAAGGACTTTAATACTTCTTCTAATTTGATTTTTGACCATCTTTTGATATTCCTTGAACTTATCAAAAGCCTTGGATTTGTATTTCATAAGATATACATATCCATATCTTTATAAGTCATTAGCAAATATGATAAAATAGAAATATCCTCCTCTAACTTTAGTTGTCATTAGCCCATATATATCTGAATGTACTAAGACTAATAACTCATTTACCCTTTTTTCCATGTCTAGAAAATAGAGACTTGGTCATTTTCCCCATGAGGCAAGATTCACAAATTTCATATGATTCATAATCATAAAGTTCAAAGAATTTTTCTTTGTATAACTTATTAATCCTCAATTCACTAATATGACTGAGATGGCAATGCCAGAGAAATGATATATTAATGTCTTCTCTCTTCCTCTTCATATTTTTACTAAAGTAAAATATATTTTCATTAAGTTACAAAATTAGAAGACTATTATTAAAATGCCCATTGCAAACAAATTCATTTGCATGAAAAATAGAGCAACCAGTGCTCATAAATTTTATTTGATAATTATTTTGTAACAAAAGGGGTACAGATATAATATTTTTTATAACATTAGGCATATAATAATATTCTTCTAATTTGAGAGTTCTTCCAGTTGGTAGCTCCAGTAGGTAAGTTTCCATAGCCTTAGTAGAGATAATTTCTCCACTAGCACTGAAAAAATTGAACTCATCTTCTTCAGCCCTTTGGTTCTCTATAACCTTTGCAAAAAATTATAGATATGAGAACCACATGTGGTACCCAAAACCCATGAATTACTAGCTGAAGTACTTAATAAAAATACTATATGTATCATGTACATATCCTTTTGTGCTACATTTTTCTTTAATATTGTAAGATAACTCTTGCAATTCTTCTTCCAATGTCCCATCTTGTCGTAGTGATAACAAGTCATGTTTGCAAGAACATTCTTTGCCTTCTTCTCGAAGGTATTTCTTTTAGGGTTCAACTTATTTCTTTTCTTTGAACCCTTCCTGCCAATCTTTTTCTTGTCCACCTATAGAAGTAGGCCTTTCTCTCCCTTAATGTGATTTTCTGGTACTTTTAACATATTTAGTAGCTCTGGCAAGAAAGTATCCAGTTTATTCATACGATAATTCACCATAAATTGGGAGGAGTCTAAGAGAGACTGTAGTATGAGATCTTGATTGAACTCTATATCCATGGTAAAATCTAATTGATCCAATCTAATAATTAAGTCAATTAGTTTAAGCATATGGTTATGAACCAGAGTTACCTTAGCCATTCAAGCTCGGAGCAACTACTTAGATAATTCATACCTAGCAGTTTGGCTTTGTTCTCCATAAAGCTCTTTTAAATTGAGCAATATAGAGGAAGCATCCATACTTTCATGTTGCCTCCATAATTCATTACTCTTGGAGGCCAACATGATGCACTTGATAGTCGTGCTGTCATTTTGTCACATCTTGTATATGAATTTCTCTCTTTTAAAGCATCTTCATTGACTGAACTTAGGTCAGGAGTGTCCAGAACATAAGACAACTTTTCTTGCACAAGCACTATATGCAAATTCCTCAACCAATCCATGTAATTGAGACTAGTCAATTTATTTGTATGAAGAATGCATCGCAGTGAGAGTAAAGAAGCCATTTATGTAGATATTTTAATCTACATGAAATAAGTGTACTAATATAAGCAGACCACTCTAGATAACATATATAACTAGATAAGGTCTTTCATTCTAGTTATTTTTTCTACTATTTTACCATATACCATAGCCCTTTCTATGGTATACAAGAAAATCCTAAATTGATTTCTTAGTGGGGTAGAGATTCTTATCCCTTAAGAAAGTCTGGTGGATAGCACAACAAACTTCAATAAGTTTAAAGATAGAAAAACCTATCCAATTGCATTTTCATGCAACTCTCAATGTAACCTGCCTCTAAAATATTTAGGGGGTGCTTGGTTCACGATTGGACTCAAAATTGGAATGAAAATTGGAATGGATTGGAATCAAAATTGGAATGGCCTAATCTTTTGAAGTGTTTGGTTTATAACCAGAATCAAAATTGGAATGAAAATGGGAATGAAAATTTAAATCCATAGGAAAGAATGAGGATTGAGTTTTAGGTAGATTAGGCCATTCCTATTCCATCCTAAAATTGGAATCAGAATGGAACTCCCCCCAACTAAGCGGTTGAAATGGGAGTCATACATTTTCATTCTGATTCCGGACCCTACTCCCTCCAACCAAGCATCTTTTTATAGTCTTTTGGATAGCACAACAAACTATAATATTTTAGTTAAGTCAAATCCTTCATTTTCATATGGTCGTATTTGAAATTAATATTTCTCTTATGGATAGCACAATAAAGCAATAATAAATCAAATATACCATAAGCTTTTTTAAATGCACCAAGATATCATTATATCAGTCCCTAAGGTAAGTCTTATGGATAGCATAATAAACTTACTATGATTCATGAAATAACAATGATCTTAGCATGAAGGAAGGCATTTTATAGTATTTTTTATCAATATGCAATTCCAATTCAAGACTTCAATTGAATTGAATTAGCTAGGTAAGTGGGAGAGAGGTGGGAGGCCTCCCATTCTTATCTTAGACACTAATGAAAATTGGCTAGGTAAGTAATAGACCGAATTAATAAATCATGTTCTCTTTACCTTCCTAGAACCACTTTCCTAGACACCAATTAACTAATTTATATCAAGAATGGATTTGCTTTCTGATCTTTAACACTACAACTTAATATAATTTTTAAGAGAGCTTTAAAGATCTCATGCACATCCTTAAAACATTTATCTATATGTTGTGCCATGTGAAACATAAAACATTCATCATTCTAGGACAACCTTATAGCATAACGAATAAGTGCTGATTATGCTAGGACAATCTTATAATCAAAAACATGAATTAGTGCAACATACATCAAAATATCTAATCTAAGACAATATATGAAGTTGCAATAATAACATGATCACTAGCATATCAAATATGATTGGAGAACAGAGCCACGAGGAAGTGCCAGCAAAGAAAAAAAATGGCATACAAAAAGAGATGTTTTGGTCCTAGAGGAGACATCTCGATTCCCACCAAGTCATCTCGGTTATGGGCCAAGACATCTCGATCTCAAAATTCTTCCAAATAGAAAGTGCCATTCGGCATGGACCCAGCTTGAGATGACTCGGTTCTCATCGAGTCATCTCGAATGCAAGCAAGACATCTCAATCTCAATTCGAGACGTCTCAATCTAAGTAGATAGAAATGCATGGGAATTTTGTTTGATCTTCAAAACCAAAAAAATAATATTAAAAATATTCATGCATATGATTAAATCAACAAGGCTTGCTCTGATACCATTATAGGGTTTGATCGATGCAGTAGAAGTAATAGATTTAAAAAATTGGTCTATCAAACCCTTAATCCAAGGATCGACCTTGATGAAATTCAAACATATACTTGCAATAAGAATAAGATAAGGAAACATGCTCTTCTTTTTATTCTCTCTTAACCTTCTTAAATAATCTTCTTAACCCTTATTTTAATGAAGACTCCTTGTATTCATCAAGACCTTGTCTAGAGGAAGACTTCTTGTCTTAACCAATACCTTGTCTGAAAGAAAGGGAGGAAGAAAATTAAGATAGGCTTCTTAATATTGAATTACCCGACACCTCCAATCTGAATCCTATTTATAGGTTTAGATGAGGCACCAAAGACACCTTTTCCAAGCACTTATCAGCCATCCAAAAGCCTTATTAAGGGATCAGATAAGTCTCTTAAGGCAAAAGGATACTTGGAGGCACCTAAAAATCACGTAAAAACTGATTTTTGCCTTTGGAATGTTGTATATATGACTTCCAATCTTTTATTCCAAATTTCATTGATTTTTCCTTCTAATATGGCATGGGATAAGGTGAGAGATAACTAGATAAGATGCCAACTAAGAGCCTTCATGCAGAAGGACTCCTAAGCACCAATTAATTTGAGACTACGTGACTCTTCGCATATTTTTCCCGAGAGAAGTAATCCTGCGCCCCATTATTTGACTTGGTCAATAATGTTGGGCACAAAGAGAGAGAGGGAGAGTCAAGGGGATGTTTACCTAGTCAAAGACCCAAAGCAGAAAGAGTCTTACTCCTTTTGTACGCTACTTATAAGCATGTGCCACCCTTTTGTGCACCAACTCTAGGAAAGAGTTTGGTGCGCCAAGGACTCACCCATATAAAATCCAGATAATGCCAAGTGACAAATATCTAATGGCCAACTCTTTTAACTTAACCAAAATTCAGAATAAAATTGGTTAGCCAAAAAGTGCAAGGATTCAAACCAAAACTGATTTAGCAAGAAATTGGGTTAGCTAACATGTGCTAGCATGCCAATTAGCTATGCAATTAGGATCCAATGATCCTAAAAATATTTTTTTACCGATTCCTTTATGCGTGTGACCCATTGGGCTCTACATCTAGCCAGCAATAGGCTTGGGTGCATTTTAATCTAATCCGATTGGATCCAATCTCAATCGATTAGGATTAATGCTAATCCGATTTCACCAAATAGAAGAGCCATCTAGTTATGGATCGAATTAATCACATTAGTTCAATCAAACCTACAAGTCAATATTGACATTTAGCAATATATTATGACTATCCAGAAGATGTGGAATTTGGTGGAAATACCAAATATATCATTTAGTGGCAATTTTCCATGCAATTCAATCCTTCGATCTTCCTACATTCCGAATATGTTTATAAGCATGGATAAATGTCAAACTCAAATGCATATGCATGTTGATTCTCTATCAATTAATAATAATTTTAATAAATAATTAGAAGCCCTATATAATCTTCATTCTACTCTGGCCAAAGTCTTATTGAGTTATCAATAGATGAGAATACATAGGATATCATCTCCTCTTATTAGGAGTGATCCATTTCTTGTTGACCTACTCATAACTTTCATACACTATTGACCATATCCAGAACATCCTATTCATGACTTAATGTCATGATAGAGTATGAACCAAAAATATGGACTTATGTATATAAGGTACCATGGTGATCTCAGGTCTAAGGATCACTTGCACAACTTTCACTTAGAGAACCATATTTTGACACACAAATAAGGTTCCATAAGTTGTTCTCTTTAGCGAGTCAATTTAGTAAACTCATTCCTCAATGAACATCCATATTCTTATATTAGTGTTTCCATACAAGTAGCTTGTGAGATCCGCCATCCTCTTCAACAAGCATACATAGGACGTGCCAGTTTATCTAGAACATTGATCCCCGACTCAATATTCCTTTAACTAGGAATGCTTAAGATTAGGATTTTAGAATTTTAAATCTCATAGGCATGACTCATTCATGTCTCCTAATATCATTGCCATAATCTTTGGGGTTCATGATAATCTTTAAATATAAATAATGCAATTGAAATGATGAATCAAATACCTTAATTTTATTTATATTAGAATAAATATCATTACATGAGTTGGAGATTATATAGAAAAAATTCATCACACCACATATGTGAGTGGCTTATAGGGCACTTATTCTTTCACTATATGCATCCTTTATGCATCTTAATCGAAACTAGGCTCTGAAGGGTTGGAGGAAGCTGGATCCATGAATGTAGAAGTATGTTGTTTGGCAAACACCTTCCTCATAGCATTTTCCATCATTCAAGGAAGACCACTAGAAATCCTATCATATACTCTATCAGACACATGCTACACAATATTCTCAATTTGATCTTCATCGAGTCTAACAGTGGACGAAGATGGAGCAGGCGTAGGATGCTGTGGCATCAGTTCTGACACATTTCTTTCTTCCCCTTCCTCATCTAACTTCATCCAGTTACCATTTATCTTTTTAAATTTCATCTTTTGCATTAACTTCAGATTATATGTATCATAGTGCTATAGTTCTTCCTAGGTTCTTCCTCTAGGCTAACTCCAAAATCTTGAAACACTAAGGTCAGAAACATTCTATATGGCAGAGCAGGCTTTCCCTTTTGAGATGCTTCTTGCATCACCTTCAAAATCAAAGCTAGAAGATTAAACTTTTCTCTCATCAATATGTGATACATAACTGCTACATCATTTTTATTCAAAAAATCAAATCTTCCTACTTTAGGGACAAGAATTCTGGCAGTAATGTTATGTAAAAGCCTATGCTCCATAGATAGGTCTCTAGCATGAATCTCTTCAAAATGCATAGCATCATCCCTTCCAAATAACAAATGCAACCCACTTGCTCAATCATCGAATCTTTTAGCTCCTTCAATGGGTGCCCTAAGCAAACTACCTAGTTATTCCATATTTAAATTTATCTTGACTTTCTTTACTTTCATTTCAAACAAATTTGGTCTAACACTAGCATTTCCATAAAATTCCCTCACATGATTTGGATATGTTAGAAGATTGATTCCAGAATATAGGTATTCTCATCATTGATACTTCAGACACTCTCCGATCTCAAATCCTTCTCTGTCCAAAAATTCAAAATCCACACTTCTATCGGTTGTTATTGCCCTAAAGGAGAGAGGAACAGGTGTAGATGATGGAGATGGTGGGGATTTCAAAGAGGGAGGCAGAGGAGGTTGAGTGGATGCTACCAGAGGAGGTGAATATGGCTGAGACGACCTAGATGAATGGTCTTTATGGAACTTTATTTGCCATTCTTCACCATGAACCCTTCTTCTTAGTGGTGAAACATGATAGGCATGCTTAATCCCAGGAGTTACCAAATGTTTCTTGAGTTCCATGGATCCAAAATCTCTCCCTAATGCAGCGAAATAGGTTTCTAAGGAAGGGTTTTAGGGTTCCTATGGTTTGCTTGATAGATGGCTAAGAAACAAATCTTGAAAAGGCCATCGGTAATTCCATTTAAAAATAGGGTTCTCAACAACTTAGCCAGCCTAGATTTTTTGTGAAGAAGTCAGCCCAATACTAGGTCGACTAATTTTTTCAAAAGAAAAATAGTGGGTCGGCTCAGTTTGGTACTGGGCTGAATTTTCTATGTTTCAAAGCCAAAAATTATGCAATTTAACATGCCCTTTTAAATGAAATAAAAATGTGAACAACTTCAAGAAAATTCATCATATGAAAATCAATCAATCTGGTACCATAAAAATGCTCATTTAAAAATACTCATTTAGTCATTTTAAAAAATTGGATCAAATAAATCTAATTATTTTCTTATTGTATAAAATCTTTCTTCATTCAAAGGTTTAGTAAAGATATCTAGAACTTGATTTTTTGTTGGCACATATTCAAGAATTATATTATTATTTTGAACATGCTCTCTAATAAAATAATGTCTTACTTTTATATATTTTATTCTTGAATAAAATATAGGATTTTTGGTTAAATTTATGGCACTTGTATTGTCACATTAAGTAGGAATATTATTACAAGTAGTACCATAGTCTTCTAGTTGTTGTTTGATCTATAATAGTTGAGCATAACAACTTCCAGTAGTAATGTATTTGGCTTCTACCGTAGATAAGGCTACTGAGTTTTGTTTCTAGCTAAATCAAAAGACCAAGTTCACTCCTAGAAATTGATATGTACCACTTATACTCTTTCCATCTAAGCAATAACTAGCAAAATCTGAATCACTATCCAGTTAAGTCTAATGAAGTTTGATTAGAGTACCATAAATCAATATCTTGAGTATTTATTAAATATTTAAAAATTCTTTTAACTGCAACTATATGTGATTTCTTAGGATTTGATTGATAACGCGCATACATGTATACACTAAATATTATGTCTGGCCTACATACAGTTAAATATAATAAAGATCCAATCGGACCTCAATATAGCTTGGGATCTACTATTTTTTCTTTTGGATTTTAATGAAGCTTGCAACTTGTAGTCATGGGGGTGCCACTTTCTTTGACATTCTCTATCTCAAATTTCTTTAATATTTTCTTGATATATTTATTTTGGTTGATGAAGATCTTCTCATTTGATTGCTTGATTTAGAGTCCGAGGAAAAAGTTAAGCTCTTCCATTATGCTCATCTCGAACCCACCCTGCATAAGACTAGCAAACTCTTAACACAAAATATCATTAGTTGCATCAAAAATAATGTCATCAACATATAATTATTCAATCAATAAATCACTCAATTTTATTTTAATAAATAGTATTTTATCTACATTACCTCTTTTAAAATCATTGTTTAGTAAGAACTTACTCAATCTATCATACCAAGCCCTAGGTGCTTGTTTTAATCCATATATAGCTTTCTTAAGTTTATATACATGATTAAGTAACTCTTGATTTTCAAAGCTTGGAGGTTGTTCGACATAGACTTCTTCCTCAATTAACCCATTTAAGAATATACTCTTTACATCTATTTGAAAAAGTTTAAAGTTAAAGAAATATGTAAATGCTAAGAGCAATCTAATAGCTTTAAGTCTAGGTACGGGTGCAAAGGATTCATCAAAATTAATATCCTCTTCTTGATTGTATCATTGTACAATTAATCTAGCCTTATTTCTGATTACATTGCCCTTTTTATCAAGTTTATTTCTAAAGACTCATTTAGTACCAATTACAAGAAAATTTTTAGGTCTTTCAACAAGTTCTCAAACTTTATTTCTTTTAAATTGATTTAACTCTTCTTGCATTGTTAATATCTAATTTGGATCCTTTTCAGCTTCAATTATGTTCTTAGGTTCTAAATAAGATACAAATGCAACATGACTCATAATTTCTGTCAGAGATGATCTAGTTTTAACTCCATGAGATAGATCACCTATAATTAATTTCTTAAGATGATTTTGATCATACCTCTATTCTTTTTGTAAGTTGGATGTATCTTGTTCATCTTGAGATTGTGGCAACTCATATTCAACCTCTTGCTCTTATCGAAAATGCATGCTCTTCCCACAAGGATCGACGTGGCCGTCGGTGATTAGCCAAGCAACAAGGAAGTACTTCTTAGAGATTTAATGCGGAAGCACGATCAAATAATTCAAAGAATAGAGATGAAGAGAAAAAGAGATTTTTGAGAGAAAAGAGCTTTTATTCGGTATATTTCAGCACTTTTATAACCTTGATCTATTTTCAACATATGTACCTTTCAAATGGTCAAGCCCAAGCTCATAGAAAAACTCTCCAAACCCAAATAACCTACGTACACAAAATAATAACTTGCAAAAACTGAGTCGGCCCAGTTTTAAACTGAGCCGACTAACTTGTGACTGGGTCAGCTCTGTCCCAGACTAAGCCAACCTAGTTGTGTATCGTAACAATATTCCAAAAATGCTACTGAGATGACCAGTTTCCAACTTAGTCGTCTCAATCTCAGGATAAGCTGGCCCAGTTTCTGAACTTTCCTAGGAGAGTTGATTTTTCTTCCAGCTCACTCCTATCTTCTCATGACCTATCTTCTCATGTTTCCAAGACTTGGGAGTGCCACTTTTGAGCTTACATTCTCGATCTTGGTGCTTCCAAATTCTTATGAACTCATCTCTTCTCAGTAAATCCATCTATGCCACACATCTCTGAAAGCTATCACTGGAGAGTACCTTCATGAGTGCATCAGACTAATTCTCCTTGGTATGGACCTTCATCAGCTCTACTTCATCTTTCTCCACCAGCTCTCTGATCCTATGGTACCTCACGTCTATATGCTTTGTGCACGCATGATAGACTGGATTCTATGCCAATAGTAGAGCACTCTGAATATCACTGAATAGTGTAATCTTGCTCTGCTCCACCCCCAACTCATCAATCAGCCTCCTAAGCCAAAGGGCTTCCTTTGCAGCCTCTGTTATCCCAATATACTCGACCTCTATGGTAGACATGGCTATGATTGACTGAAGGGTTGATCTCCAAGACACCGATCTACCATATACGTAGAAGAGGTATCTAGTAGTAGACCTCCTTGTATCAAGTTCACCAGCATAATTTACACTAACAAACCCTTTCAGAGGACCTGAACCTTCACACATCTTCATAGATTGTTCTCCAAATCCTCCTGACTGCCCACCAAATATCAAACCATAATCCCTTGCTCTGTGTAGATATCTCAATATCCATTTTAATGCTTTCTAGTGTTCCTTCTCAGGATTAGCCATGTATCTACTAACCATGCTCACTGCATGTGCTATATCTGATCTACAGCACACCATAGTGTATATTACACTGCCTACAATATTTGCATAAGGAACTCATTCCATGTACTCTCTCTCCTCTTCTGACTGGGAGCTTTGTAACTTGGAGAGAGACATATGACTCGATAATGGCATCCTACAGGTTTGGCCTTCTCCATCCCAAATCTTTCTAAAACCTTTTGGACATACTTTTCTTGTGATAAATGAAATACTCCTTTGCATCTATCTCTACAATTCTCCATTCCAAGGATTTTCTTAGCTGGATCCAAATTCTTCATCTCAAACTCAGATGATAATGCTCTTTACAACCTTTTCGCAGCATCCATGCTTCTACTGGCTATGAGCATATCATCTACATACAATAATAGATATAGGGCATCCTCTTCATCTACATTCTTGATGTAGACACAATAATCATATTCACATCTACTGAAACCCAGGCTTAAGATAAAGCTATCAAACCTTCGATACCACTGATCAGGGGATTGTTTCAAGCCATACAAAAACTTTCTGAGTAAACACATCTTTTCTTCCTATCCCATCTCTATGAAACCATTTGGCTGCTTCATGTAGATTCTTTTCTTCAAAGTCCCATGAAGGAAGGCCATCTTTACATCCATCTGTTCACACCATAGGAGAGAAAATTTCTATGTAGTCAATCCCTTCCCTTTGTGAGTATCCCTTTGCTACTAGCCTTGCTTTGAATCTGACTCCACCTTGTTCTGAAGGTGCTTCTTTCTTTGTGAACACCCACTTTGAGCCAATAGATCAAGCACCCTCTAGAAAATCCACTAGCTACCATGTCTGATTCTTCTTGAGTGATTCCATCTCCTCCATCATGGCCTGTATCCATGAATCATGATCCTCACTCTCCATGATTTTTGCATAATTCTCTGGATCTCCATTATCAGTGATGAGTGCATAATTCTAACCGATCTTCTAATAGTATGCTGGGGCTTGTGCAAAGCCAATCCTACTGGCACATCTTTGTCTGATGTCTGTGGCTGCTCCTGCACATCTGTTTGAACTGTCGATCCTCTATGTTGATTTTCAATCCGAGACAATACTTTTCTGCCCAGCTCCACCTCAATAGAAATACTCCTTTAAGTGGATGTAACATGCATGCCATCATTCTCTTACTGACCATCGCTGTTCACCTCTGTTTCCCTAATTCCATCTATCCTAGACTTTCTCAAGATGCTCTTCTCATCAAAGATAACGTCCCTACTGATCATTGACTTTTGTGCCTAAAAGTTTCATACCAGGTACCCCTTGACTCCCTGTGGATATTCTATGAATGTCATCTTTTGAGATTTTAGATCCAACTTACTCCTTTCGGTTGCCTTCACATGTGCATAAACTATGCAACCGAAGACTTTCAGATGGCCAAGCTTCACCTTCTTCCCACTCTAGATCTCCTCTAGAATGCCTCCATTCAGCTTATAATGAGGAGACCTATTCATAAGAAAATAAGAAAAAGTTAGAGCATCACCCCAAAAGAACTTTGGAAGTGATGTCTGCAGCCTCAAACTCCGTGCCTTCTTGATTAGTGTCTATTCATCCTTTCCATGACACCATTTTGTTGGGGAGTCATCTTCACCATGTAATGGCGTTTGATGCCTTTTGCCTCATAGTACCTCCTGAACTCTAGGCTAGTATACTCTCCTCCATTATCCGACCTCAAACACTTCACCTATCTTCCTGACTCCTCTACTTCAACTCTCCAGGCTCTGAACTCGGTAAATACCTCTAATTTTTTTCTGATCAGATAAACCCATACCTTCCTTAAGAAATTATTAATAAAAGTGATAAAGTATTTTGGCCCACCTCTAGCTGATACAGGAGCTGGTCCCCACACATCCGAGTGCACTAAACCAGCACTCCCTTGCTACACTTGATACTTCTGGCAAACTTCATCCTATACTATTTGCCAAAGATGCACGGCTCATAAAGATCTATGCCCTCCTTCTTCAGGGATAGAATCATACCTCTTCTGCTTAGTTCAGTGAGCCTACGATCACTCATATGATCCATCTAATGGTACCATAGCTGATATAAAATCTGCTCCTTCTGTGCCGCTGCTAGCACCTCTGCACTATCATTTACCATTAAGCCTTCCATTCTGAAGATTGTTGCTCAATCTTCTACCTCTCATCACCACCAAAGCTTCCTTGGAAATTTTTAGACATCCACTCCCAGCCTGGCTACTAAAAGCATAACCCTGCTCCTCCAAGTAGCCCAAAGAAATCAATTTTTTTTTTCAACTTCGGTACATGCCTGACATTTGATAATGTACGAATGATCCCGTCATACATCCTCACTCTGATAGAGCTAATTCCAGCTACTTTGCATAGATGATCATCTCCAAGACTGATACTTCCACCATCGACCTTCTTATAGGTAGCAAACCACTTCCAATGAGAAGTATAATAGTGTGAGCATATTGAATTCAATATCCACATAGTATCATACTTTATGGATCCATCTGATATAACTAGCAGGTCTTCTCCACTGCTCACAGAAGCTGCATCATCTTCCTTACTGACCTTCCCTTTTTCTAATCTTAAAAAGAGACAATCTCTCCTCAGGTGTCTAGGCTGATGACATTTATAATATTTCAATGTCATCTTTCTCTGATCACGAGACTTTGATCTGCCCTTGGATTTTCCTCTTGTCTTCTTTTTTGATCTTTTGTACTTTTTATTCATAGCCAAGATCTCAGACTTAGGATCTTTCTTGCAGATCTTTTCATTTTGTTCTTTTGATCTGAGCACACCAACAATCTCTTCATAGTTTAGGGTCTCCTTTCCATAAACTAAAATTGTTATGAGACCATCATATGAACTTGGGAGAGAACATAATAGCAAGAATGCTCAATCCTCCTCATCGATCTTCACATCCAAACTCATCACCTCAGAACACACCTGATTGAACCTTTGGATATGTGCAATAAGATCTCCACCTTCGGGCATCCTCAAACTATACGGCTGTTTCTTCAATCAAAGCTTGTTCGTCATATTCTTCCCCATGTATGTGTTCTCCAGTCTCTCCTAAAGCCCCTTTGCCATAGTTTTGTTCAAACCTCGGGCAAAACCTGATCGACCAAGCACATCTGGATTATGCTAAAAGTAATTTCCTCCAACTCTTTTCAATCCTCAGTTTTGATCTTTTCTAGCCTTTCTTTTGTCAAGATCTTGTAGATCCTTTGCTGAACCAACAAGTTCTTTACTCTTTGTTGCCATAAAGTGAAGTTTTCCTTGCCATCGAACTTCTCAAAATCCATCTTGAATCCACTTCATCCCATGACTTCAAACAAGTCAAGAATAGATCCCTAACATCCTTCACGATCTCACACACCAGCAAAACTATCCTTCAAAAAAGATCTAACTAGCCCTAGATCCTCTTTCCAAACTTCTATATCACCATTCCTTCATGTAAACAATCTCTACCTCAATCTAGAGACAACCACAAAGCAAATTAAAAGTTTTAGGATAAACCTAGTACAACAGATCCTGGATATAGTAAACCCTAGGTGTCTTCCTTCCTTCCATTTAACACCGCTCTGATGCCAAATGTCGGAAATGCACGCTCTTCCCATATGGATCGACGTGGCTGTCAGTGATTAGCCAAGCAACAAGAAGGTACTTCTCAGAGATTTAATATGGAAGCATGATCAAATAATTTAAGAAATAGAGAAAAAAAGAAGAAGAGATTTTTGGAAGAAAAAAGCTTTTATTCAGTATATTTCAGCACTCTTATAATCTTGATCTATTTTCAGTATATATACTTTTTAAATGATCAAGCCTAAGCTTATAAAAAAACTTTTCAAATCCAAACAACCCATGTACATAAAATAATAATCCACGAAAACTGAGTCGACCCAATTTCAGATTGAGCCGACTAACCTATGACTGGATCGGCTCAGTCTATAAAATAACAACCCATGAAAATTGAGCTGGCCTAGTTTCAGACTGAGCTGGCTAACTTATGACTGGGTCAGCTTAGTCCTAGACTTAGCCGACCCAATTGTGTACCATGCCAATAGTCCAAAAATACTGCTTTTTATCTAATTTTTTCTCTGAGATCTAGCCGACCCAATCCTGGACTGAGCCGGCTCAGTCTCAGGATGAGTTGGCTTAGTTTTTGAACTTTGCTAGAAGAGCTGATTTCTCTTTCGACTCACTTCCATCTTCTTATGATCTATCTTCTCATATTTTCAAGACTTGGGAGTGCCACTTCTGAGCTCACAACTCTTTATTTTCTTTTTCTTTAGAGGGAGTATCTTCAAATATTATATCTTTCAATTTTTTTTTTAAGATTTTCTGCATCCACATCAAATTCTTCTTCTCTTATTTTTAAAAAGTTAGTTTTATCAAAAATAACATGCATGGATTTTTCTAGGATTTATGGCATGTCAAGATGTATGAATAAATCTAAAAAATAAAATAGATTGATATTGATCACATCAATATCCTAGATCTAGAATAATTCAAGTAAATCCTAAATTACATCTAAGTCAAGAAAGAGATCAGATCTCTCTATCTTTGCATGGATTGAGAACATTGCAGCTAAAATTCTTAATTGTCTTTATTGCTTGGAGCTATACAGTGTGCTCAGTCTCTATAGATTATTCACATGAGGTCGCTACATAGATCAGAGGATTATCGAACAAAGATTCATTTGAAGTGCTAGTTTCTTGCAGATTCCTCCTGATGGTTGATCAAAAAAATATTCTTCGAATCTCTTGGACCCTCCAAGAGAGAAAAAATAGATAGAGGATTGAGGGAGAAGACCAACTCTTAGATCTTCCAAAAAGATTGAAAGAAAAGGCTCAAGAAAAATGTTAAGAGAAGATCCATCTTCTCTTCTAGGACATTAACTATTGATGTCTTAAATAGATCTCCATGCCTTGACAAGAGGAGACCCTCTCCTCTAGTATTCTCTCATGCCCTTTCTCTCTTTCTCTCTAATTTTTCTCATGGAATGATCCCTCAAATATGGAAAAGAAAAGGCTCTTAACCTAAGAGAAGACCATCTTCTATTTTTTTCTTCTCAATAAGACATGACAAGATCATGTCCAAAAGAAAACCAAAGCCTCTAAGAAATAAGGTGCCCTATTCCCCATGCCCCAACCTCTCTTTTTCTCTAACTTGTGTGTGTAGTATCTAGGTATTCTCATGCCAACCCCTCCTTAATAGGAGGCACCCCTTAAGAATAGGAAGACTACATCAAAACCTAGTCATAGAGGAGTCATGGTGGCATCCAACTATTAGACGCCTCCAAGACTTATTAAGCAAGAATTTTTCCCATATTAAGAAGGGTGAGGAGGCACAAAATATTCAGCAAAAAAGGGGCACAAAAATACGAAGGCATTGGAACCAATTTGCAAAAGAATAGGAGTTTTAATCCTTTTAAAACTCTATCTCCTTATTCCATGTTTGACTAATTCAAACATAATTCCAAAACAACCAAAGAGAAGGTATGCATGGGCTCTCCTTAGGTGTGATAAAACTCACGCCAAAAGGAAAGAAAGTGACATTGGGAATTATATTTTTGGCACAAAAGAATGGAAGAATTCCAGTCTATTGATGTAGAAATCCATCTCGAGATCGGATTAGTTGGAGTTGTGCGATGGCGGCAAGCCGACGGCGATGGGATGGAGGCGGCCATACCTGCAAGAGAAGTCCTCGATTAGAGTTAGCTCCAGTGGGGACCCTTTGATGCTCAAGTCAGTTTTTTATCAATAGAAGAAAGAAGATGAGCATTTGGAAGAGAAGAGTCTGCATACCTTAGGATCCCTCCTTTATTCCTTTTATAGAAAGGTCTGGAGTTTGTTAGGAAGGGTTGTGGATTGTTAGTCATGGGAGAGTAGTAGATTATAAGAGATATTTTGTTTGCCTACTAGAAAATTTTTAAAAATTATGTCAGGTATCATCCCCTCATGGCATGTAGGGGAAAGTTTGATGGATTTGGTGTACAGGGTGGAAGCATGAATTTCAAAGCAAAAAATATGAAATCAAATAAACCAAATCCAAACCCTAGGACCACCTCATTAGCAATTAAATCATATAACATGCATTTGTAACATAAGAGAAAGTATTAGAACATACCTCTTATCGCTAAACCCTAAATTGACCCTAATCATCGATAGTAGTCCATCAGGGTTTTCACTAGGTCCCACGTGTTCACCCTCCAAAATTGATCCACACAAAGACTTGATCAAGACACCAGCACCTCTGATTTATATAATTAAAGTTCTAATAATAAGAACTTTAATTATAAGGATAAGACCTTCTTAAGCCTTTATGTCACCTTTCTTGCCTCTTCTTATCTATCTTTCTTTTTTCTTTTATCTTCTTAATTTTTCTTTCTAATCTCTTAGTCTTAAGATGACTTCTTGTCTCTATAATGACAAAGTCTAGATAAGAGAAGGAAAGAAAGAAAATTGAACAAAATGAAACTCTTGTAAGAAAGAAAAGATAATGTTCACACACCCCCGGACACTTGATGTGCACCCTTATTTATAATGTACGTAGGGGTGCCATCTAAAAATCTCATGCCCTTTCCATATCAATATCTCACGCCCCATCATCAAATCTCACACCCATCTGAATTTTGCGCCATTTAAAATTATGTAGACTTAGTCCAAGAGGTGCCTTAAAATAGAAGGACTCTTCGGACTAATTCTACGTAGTTTTTCTATGAAGAGTCACGATGCATAAATATATGGCACCATAATTCAAAGGTTTAGATCAGATTAGATGGCCATCTAATGGCTCTTAAAGGGATTCCCATTCATTAAGAAGGTGTGGAGATGTACTTTGAATAGTCAAAATCCCAAGAGGCATAAAGAAGAAGTGGGCGGCAAGGAATCCAAAGCGGCAAGGACTCTTGGGCGACAAAACATCTTGGGCAAAAAGAAAAAAAAAAAGAATTTCATCTGCAGAAGGACTCTTCTACACCCTATATCTGATGTCCATGCCAATATAAAAGTTTATGTGACATAACAATGTTGGAAAAGTCAAAGAAGTTAGGCACCAACTTATTTCATGAGCCAAAGAGTCCTTTGCGCATGAAAGACTTCCCACACATAAGAGAGAGACTCTTTGGCATGTGGGATATAGATATGTGGCACCCAATTTGAAGCCCAATCAATCTAGGTTAATCTAACTCAAGACCAAATCCTATTTGGCTCAAATTGGATCTTAATTAGCCAAAATCGGAAGCTGATTTGAATCCAATTCGAAATCAGGTGCTAGGGTTTGCAACATGTGCTAGCATGTTCATCTTGCAAACATGGTCTAATCCAATTAGACCCTTAGTCAATTCTCATTATGTGTGACCCATTGGATTTCACATCTAACCAGCAGTGAGTCTGGATGTGATTTGACCTAATCTGGTTAGAACTCAACCAAACTGATTTAGGTCAAAACCAACCAACCCAATTTGACTTAATTTAGAAAACTTTCTAATTTAATAATTAAATTAAAATTTTAATTTAATCAAACCCACAAGACATGATTGATATCTAGCAACGTATCATGACTATCCAAAAGATGTAAAATTTTGATGGGAATACCAAAAATATCCTTTAGTGAAAATTACCATGCAACTAGATCCTTCGATCTCCCTGCATCTTGAATATGACTCTGGTTATGAAAATATGTCAACCCCAATATCATATTCATTTCACTTTCAATCTTATGATGATGATTCATTTCATGAAATATTAGAAATCATTTCTAATTTTTCATCATGCTTTGATCAAAGTCTTCCTGAATCATCATTTATTTGAAGCAAATAGGATGCTATTTCCTCTTACCAGGAGAGATCGATTCCATGTTAACCTACTCACAACGTTCATATATATAATCTACCATATCCAGATCATCCCATACATAACTGAGTCATGAATGAGTATGGACCAAAATATGGATTTATATATATATAAGATTCTATGGTAGTTTCAGGTCAAAGGATTACATGCACAAATTCCACTATGAGAACCACATGTAGATAAGACTCCATTAGATATTCTCAATTTGGATCAATTCAGTGAACTCATTCTCTAATGAGCACCTACATTCTTGTATTAGTGTCATACACAAGTTATTATGAGATCAATCACCCTCTCAATCGAGCATACAAAGAATATGCTAGTCTTACTGGAAAACATTGATCCTTAACTCAATGTCCCATCGATTAGGAATATTTAAATTAGGGTTTTAAGATTTTAGGTCTCACTAGTATGATCTTATCATAATCCTAAAATCATAGTCCTAATTTATAGGATTTATCATAATCTTAAATAAATAATAAGACACTGCATATGATGAAATAAATATCTTTATTTATTAAAAAATATCATTACATGAGTCTAAAAGATAAAGAACATTCCAATAAATTGGCTTAAGGGCATATTCCTTTTAATCTCCCACTTGCACTAAAGCCAATCGCCCTTATATTTTAATCCCATACAATCAAGGTTGCAATCAAATAGTTGCAGTGGTAAAGCCTTAGTGAATGGGTCTGTTATGTTGTTCTTTGTGTCCACTCGTTCTATGACTACATCTTGACTTTCAATAATTTCTCGAACGAGATGGAAGCGTCTCAGAATGTGTTTGAATTTATGATGAGACCTTGGTTCCTTTGCTTGAGTTACAGCTCCAGTATTATCATAGTAAAGTGGTACTGGATTCTCAATTTTAGGAATAACTCCCAATTCAGTGATAAACTTCTTCATCTAGACAGCTTTCTTGGCGGCTTCACTTACAGCTATGTATTCTGCTTCAGTAGTTGAGTCAGCTACAATTGGCTGCTTAGTAGTTTTCCAACTCACTGCTCTACTGTTCAGAGTAAATACATACCCTAAAATGGATTTGCTATCATCTGGGTCTGATTGAAAACTAGAATCAGAATATGCTACTAATTTAAGATCAGAACCTCCATATACAAGAAAAATATCTTTAGTCCTTCTTAAGTACTTAAGAGTATTTTTCACAGTTTTCCAATGATCCTCTCCTGGATCAGCTTGAAATCTACTTGCAATGCCTAAAGCATAAGCAACATCAGGCCTTGTACATAACTTGGCATACATTATTGATCCAACAGTTGAAGCATAAGGAATAGAACTCATTCTATTTCTCTCTTCAGGTGTCTTAGGAGACATCTTTTTAGAGAGATGTATGCCTTGACTCATGGGTAAATAACCTCTTTTACTCCCATCCATACTGAATCTTTTCAGTATTAAGTCAATGTACCTTGATTGGGACAAGCCTAGCATCCTCTTAGATCTATCTCTATAGATCTTTATTCCTAGTATATAGGATGCTTCTCCCAAATCTTTCATGGAAAACTTATTTGATAGCCATAATTTGACTGATTGTAACATTGGGATATCATTCCCAATGAGTAGTATGTCATCTACATACAGAATCAAGAAGACTATGGTTCTCCCACTAGTTTTCTTGTACACATATGGTTCATCAACATTCTTGATAAAACCAAACTCTTTTACCGTTTCATCAAAATGGATGTTCCAACTCCTTGATGCTTGCTTTAATCCATAAATGGATCTCTTAAGCTTGCATACCTGATTTGGTTTCTCAATTGACTCAAATCCCTCTGGCTGTGACATATAGACCTCCTCCTTAAGGAAACCATTAAGGAAGGCAGTCTTTACATCCATTTACCATATTTCATAGTCGTGGTATGCTCCTATAGCAAGCATAATTCGAATAGATTTGAGCATGGCAACAAGTGAAAATGTTTCATCATAATCAATCTCCTATTTTTGCCTAAAACCCTTAGCCACCAATCTGGCCTTATAGATTTCTATTTGACCATCAGCTCCAATCTTTTTCTTAAAAATCCATTTGCATCCAATAGGATTTATATCCTCTGGTGCATCCACCAAAGTCCATACTTTGTTGGTGTGCATGGATTCCATTTTGGATTGCATGGAAGCCAGCCATTTGTAAGAGTCCTTACTTTTGACTGCTTCTGTATAGGTCAGAGGTTCATCATTTTCAATGACCCGATCTTCATTATTCTCAATAATGAAACCATACCTCACAGGTGTATTTCGTACTCTTTTAGACCTATGGATAGGAGTTATATGTTCTGATTCTTTTATATGATTATACGGTTAAGAAATTTTTATTTATTTTTCTTGAACTTCACTAAGTTCAATATTTCTGCCACTATCCTTTTCTAAGATAAATTCTTTTTCCATGAAAATGGCTTGCCTACTTACAAATACCTTTTGTTCAGTAGGATGGTAGAATAAATATCCTATACTATTTCGAGGATATCCTATGAATAGACATCTGTCTGATCTAGCATCAAGTTTATGTCTAAAATTTCTTTTGACATATGCTGGGCAACCCCATATCTTAAGATACTTAAGATTAGGTTTCTTACTTCTCCATATGTCATATGGAGTACTAAATACAGATTTAGAAGGTACTCTATTCAAGATGTAAATTGTAGTCTCCAAGGCATGACCCTAGAAGAAAATAGATAAATCAGTGAAGCACATCATGGACCATACCATATCTAATAAGGTATGATTTTTTCTTTCGACTACACCATTTAATTATGGTGTATAAGGAGGTGTCCATTCAGAGAGAATCCCTTTAACTTTAAGATAGTCTAGAAACTCACTAGATAAATATTCTCCTCCCCGATCAGATTAAAGGATTTTTATACATTATCCAGTTTGTTTTTCGACCATACTTTGATACTCTTTAAATTTATCAAAGGCTTCTAATTTGTGTTTCATAAGATATACATATCCAAACCTAGATAAATCATCAGTGAATGTTACAAAATATGAGTATCCTCCTCTAGCTTGAGTTGTCATAGGACCACATACATCCGTATATACAAGTTCTAATAACTCATTTATCCTTTCTCAATGTCCACTAAATGGAATCTTGGTCATTTTACCCATGAGGCATGATTCACAAGTTCCCAATGATTCATAATCAAAAGGATCAAAGAACTTTTCTTTGTATAACTTGTTAATCCTAGCCTCACTAATATGACCTAATCAACAATGCTAAAGTAAAGTATTATTTATGTCATCTCTCTTACGTTTTTTATTTTTATCAATATAAAATATATTGTCATCCAAACATAGAGTCAACAAACCATTACTAAATATGCCAAAACAAATATTTTCATTAGAATATTTGATTGAGCAACCTTCACTCGTTACATTAAGACTATAACCTTATTTTAATAACAAGGGTATAGATATAATATTTCTAATGATCTTAAGCATATAATAATAATTTGTAAGCTCTAAGATCTTCCCATAAGATAACTTCAATATATTTGTCCCTACAGCTTCTGCTTGGATAGACTCTCCTCCAGCGCCATAGAGCTTGAAGTCACCTTTCTTCAAACTCTTAATTTTCTACAGCCCCTACAAAGATTTACAGATATAAAATCCACAGCCGGTATCTAATATCCAAGAATTTGAGATGAAAAAATTTAATGATAATATAGTATGTATCTCATACCTTTTGGTGCATTATTTGCACCAGACTTCACAGTTGCAAGGTAAGCCTTCCAATTTTCTTTCCAATGATCTGTTTTGCCACAGTGAAAATAGGTCATCTGTCCGAAGATCTTCTTCCCCTTTTTCTTCTTATTTATACCACTTTTAGGATTCAACCTTCTCTTTGAACCCTTATTTCATGCCTTCTTCTTGGAGATCCCTTCCACAAGAAGAGGAGGATCCTTATCTTTCTTGATACGGCTTTCTGCTATCTTGAGTATATTTAACAGCTCATGCAAGGAAGAATTTAGTTTGTTCATATGATAGTTCATGATAAATTGAGAAAATGATTCAGGGAGTGATTGCAGAATCAAATCCTGACTTAACTCTCCATCCATAACAAAATCTAATTGACTTAATCGAGTGATTAGGTTAATTACCATCAAAACATGATTTTGTATGGATGTTCCTTCTATCAATCTTGCATGAAATAATTGCTTAGATATCTCATATCTAGCAGTCCTACTATGCTCTCCATAAAGCTCTTTTAGATTGAGTAATATGGATTGAGTGTCCATGCTATCATGCTGCCTCTATAATTCATTATTCATAGAGGCAAGTATGATGCATTTGACAGTAAGGGAATCATTTTGCCACATCTTGTATGTGGACTTATCTTCATCTATGGCATCATTTCCTAATGGCTTAGGATTAGGGGCATCAAGAATATAGGAGAGTTTTTCTTGATTGAGTACTATTTTTAGGTTTCTCAACCAGTCAACATAATTTTGACCAGTCAATTTATTTGAATCCAAAATTGAACGTAATGAAAGTGAAGAAGCCATTTAATCTACATAATAAAGAATAATATATAAGCAAACAACTCATGATGACAAACATAATTAAATTAGGACTTTAATTTAATTATATCTCCCACTATTTAATCAAAAATCATAACCCTCTTATTGATTTTCTTAGTGAGAATAAGATCCCAATTCCTTATAAAAAATCTTGTGGTTGCACAACAAATCTGTTATAAGTTCAAAGGTAGGAAACTCTTTCCAATTGCACTTTATGCAACTCTCAAAAAACTTTTGCCTCTAAAACATTAATAGTCTTGTGTTAGCACAACAAACTTTAATATTTTAGTTTAAGTAGAACCCTTCATTTCTATACAGTCAAAATTGAAATATAACTACTTTTGTAGTTTTACACAATAAAGTAGTATATTCAAAATACTGTAAGCATCTCAATGCACTAGATTAACATTACATCTTTCCTCATGATAGATCTTGTGGTTACACAACTGAACTAACATGATTTTGGACATAATAAGAAACTAGTATGAAGGAAGGCCTTAATATAGTGAATAAAATATTAAGCATTTCAATCTAGAATTAAATTAATCAAATCGATCAGGTAAATGAGAGAGAAATGGGAGTCCCCCTATTGCTTTTCTTAGACACCAATAAATTGGCTAGGTCAAACAACGAAATTAATTAAAAAATCATATTCTCTTTACCAATCAAGAACCATTTTTTCTAAACATTGATTGATCAATTAGACATCCCGACTAATTCAGCTAAAGATTAATTACACTACAACTTAATATAATTTTTTATAGAGGGATTTAAATGGTCTTAATGCACATATTGATTTAAAATAAACTAAATACATAATAGCATTAATTATGATAAAATATATATATTAATAAATATATATAATTATTCTAGGACAACCATCATTATATAGTGAATACTTTTCACTATATCAGGGCAACCTTTATAGAATAATATATACAACATAATCTCATTATGATAAGAAAAAGAATATGATCTCATCATATAAATTAAAATATGCTAAAAATATTATATCATATTTTTCATTTATGCCATTATACTATAAGCAAAGCATTATATGATTTAACCTAATAAGGCTTGCTCTGATACCACTAATGGATTTGGTGTACAGGGCGAAAGCATGGATTTCAAAGCAAAAAATATGAAATCAAATAAACCAAATCCAAACCCTAGGACCACCTCATTAGCAATTAAATCATATAACATACATTTGTATAATATAAGAGAAAGTATTAGAACATACCTCTTATCGCTAAACCCAAAATTGACCCTGATCATCGGTAGCAGTCCGTCAGGGTTTCCATCAGGTGCCCACGTGTTCACCCTCCAATGTTGATCCACACAAAGATTTGATCAAGACACCAGCACCTCTAATTTATATAATTAATGTTCTAATAATAAGAACTTTAATTATAAGGGCAAGACCTTCTTAAGCCTTTATGTCATCTTCCTTGCCTCACCTTATTTATCTTTTTTTTTCTTTTGTCTTCTTAATTTTTCTTCCTAATCTCTTAGTCCTTAAGATGACTTCATGTCCCTATAATAACAAAGTCTAGATAAGAGAAGGAAAGAAAGAAAATTGGACAAAAAAAAAAACTCTTGTAAGAAAGAAAAGATAATGTTCACACACCTCCGGACTCTTGATGTGCGCCCTTATTTATAATGTACGTAGGGGTGCCATCTAAAAATCTCACATCCTTCCCATATCAATATCTCATGCCCCATCATCAAATCTCACACCCATCTAAATTTTTGTATCATTTAAAATTACGTAGACTTAGTCCAAGAGGTGCCTTAAAATAGAAGGACTCTTCGGACTAATTCTACGTAGTTTTTCTATGAAGAGTCGCGATGCATAAATATTTGGTGCCATAATTCAAAGATTTGGATCAGATTAGATGGCCATCTAATGGCTCTTATAGGGATGCCCATTCATCAAGAAGGCATGGAGATGTACTTTGAATAGTTAAAGTCCCAAGAGGCATAAAGAAGAAGTGGGCGGCAAGGAGTCCAAAGTGGCAAGGACTCTTGGGCGACAGAACATCTTGGGAGAAAAGAAAAAAAAAATAAAGAATTTCATCTGTAGAAGGACTCTTCTATGCCCCATATTTGATGTCCATGATAATATAAAAGTTTACGTGACATAACAATATTAAAAAAGTCAAAGAAGGTAGGTGCCAACTTATTTCATGCGCCAAAGAGTCCTTTGCGCATGAAAGAGTTCCTACACATAAGAGAGAGACTCTCTGGCATGTGGGATGTAGGTATGTAGTGCCCAATCTGAAGCCCAATCAATCTAGGTTAATCCAACTTAAGATCAAATCCTATTTGGCTCAAATTAGATCTTAATTAGCCCAAATCGGAAGCTGATTCGAATCCAATTCGAAACTAGGTGCTAGGGTTTGCAACATGTGCTAGCATGTTCATCTTGCAAACATAGTCTAATCCAATTAGACCCTTAATCAATTTTCTTTATGTGTGATCCATTGGATTTTACATCTAACTAGCAGTGAGTCTGGGTGTGATTTGACCTAATCTAGTTAGAACTCAACCAAACCGATTTAGATCAAAACCAGCCAAACCAATTTGACTTAATTTAGAACACTTTCTAATTTAATAATTAAATTAAAATTTTAATTTAATCAAACCCACAAGACATGATTGACGTCTAGCAACGTATCATGACTATCCGAAAGATGTAAAATTTTGATAGAAATACCAAAAATACCCTTTAGTGAAAATTACCATGCAACTAGATCCTTCGATCTTCCTTGCATCCTGAATATGACTCTGGGTATGAAAATATGTCAACCCCAATATCATATTCATTTCTCTTTCAATCTTATGATGATGATTCATTTAATGAAATACTTAGAAACCATTTCTTAATTTTTCATCATGCTTTGATCAAAGTCTTCCTGAAATCATCATTTGTTTGAAGCAAATAGGATGCTATTTTCTCTTACCAGAGAGAGATCAATTCCATGTTAACCTACTCACAACCTTCATATATATAATCTACCATATCCAAATCATCCTGTACATAACTGAGTCATGAATGAGTATGAACCAAAATATGGATTTATATATATATAAGATTCTATGGTAGTTTCAGGTCAAAGGATTACATGCACAAATTCCACTATGAGAACCATCTATTGACATGTAGATAAGACTCCATTAGATATTCTCAATTTGGATCAATTCAGTGAACTCATTCTCTAATGAGCACCCACATTCTTGTATTAGTATCATACATAAGTTATTGTGAGATCAATCACCCTCTCAATCGAGCATACAAAGAATGTGCTAGTCTTACCAAAAAATATTGATCCCTAACTCAATGTCCCATCGACTAAGAATATTTAAATTAGGATTTTAAGATTTTAGGTCTCACTAGTATGTTCTCATCATAATCCTAAAATCATAGCCCTAATTTATAGAATTTATCATAATCTTAAATAAATAATAAGACACTGCATATGATGAAATAAATACCTTTATTTATTAAAAAATATCATTACATGAGTCTGGAAGATAAAGAACATCCCATTAAATTGGCTTGAGGGCATATTCCTTTCAAAGTTGACAATCTAGAACCTAGAATGGG
>QRFJ01000993.1:152791-175659 GCA_006176705.1 Cocos nucifera
GGAAGAATTTAGTTTGTTCATATGATAGTTCATGATAAATTGAGAAAATGATTCAGGGAGTGATTGCAGAATCAAATCCTGACTTAACTCTCCATCCATAACAAAATCTAATTGACTTAATCGAGTGATTAGGTTAATTACCATCAAAACATGATTTTGTATGGATGTTCCTTCTATCAATCTTGCATGAAATAATTGCTTAGATATCTCATATCTAGCAGTCCTACTATGCTCTCCATAAAGCTCTTTTAGATTGAGTAATATGGATTGAGTGTCCATGCTATCATGCTGCCTCTATAATTCATTATTCATAGAGGCAAGTATGATGCATTTGACAGTAAGGGAATCATTTTGCCACATCTTGTATGTGGACTTATCTTCATCTATGGCATCATTTCCTAATGGCTTAGGATTAGGGGCATCAAGAATATAGGAGAGTTTTTCTTGATTGAGTACTATTTTTAGGTTTCTCAACCAGTCAACATAATTTTGACCAGTCAATTTATTTGAATCCAAAATTGAACGTAATGAAAGTGAAGAAGCCATTTAATCTACATAATAAAGAATAATATATAAGCAAACAACTCATGATGACAAACATAATTAAATTAGGACTTTAATTTAATTATATCTCCCACTATTTAATCAAAAATCATAACCCTCTTATTGATTTTCTTAGTGAGAATAAGATCCCAATTCCTTATAAAAAATCTTATGGTTGCACAACAAATCTGTTACAAGTTCAAAGGTAGGAAACTCTTTCCAATTGCACTTTATGCAACTCTCAAAAAACTTTTGCCTCTAAAACATTAATAGTCTTGTGTTAGCACAACAAACTTTAATATTTTAGTTTAAGTAGAACCCTTCATTTCTATACAGTCAAAATTGAAATATAACTACTTTTGTAGTTACACAATAAAGTAGTATATTCAAAATACTGTAAGCATCTCAATGCACTAGATTAACATTACATCTTTCCTCATGATAGATCTTGTGGTTACACAACTGAACTAACATGATTTTGGACATAATAAGAAACTAGTATGAAGGAAGGCCTTAATATAGTGAATAAAATATTAAGCATTTCAATCTAGAATTAAATTAATCAAATCGATCAGGTAAATGAGAGAGAAATGGGAGTCCCCCTATTGCTTTTCTTAGACACCAATAAATTGGCTAGGTCAAACAACGAAATTAATTAAAAAATCATATTCTCTTTACCAATCAAGAACCATTTTTTCTAAACATTGATTGATCAATTAGACATCCCGACTAATTCAGCTAAAGATTAATTACACTACAACTTAATATAATTTTTTATAGAGGGATTTAAATGGTCTTAATGCACATATTGATTTAAAATAAACTAAATACATAATAGCATTAATTATGATAAAATATATATATTAATAAATATATATAATTATTCTAGGACAACCATCATTATATAGTGAATACTTTCCACTATATCAGGGCAACCTTTATAGAATAATATACACAACATAATCTCATTTAATAAGAAAAAGAATATGATCTCATCATATAAATTAAAATATGCTAAAAATATTATATCATATTTTTCATTTATACCATTATACTATAAGCAAAGCATTATATGATTTAACCTAATAAGGCTTGCTCTGATACCACTAATGGATTTGGTGTACAGGGCGAAAGCATGGATTTCAAAGCAAAAAATATGAAATCAAATAAACCAAATCCAAACCCTAGGACCACCTCATTAGCAATTAAATCATATAACATACATTTATAATATAAGAGAAAGTATTAGAACATACCTCTTATCGCTAAACCCAAAATTGACCCTGCTCATTGGTAGCAGTCCGTCAGGGTTTCCATCAGGTGCCCACGTGTTCACCCTTCAATGTTAATCCACACAAAGATTTGATCAAGACACCAGCACCTCTAATTTATATAATTAATGTTCTAATAATAAGAACTTTAATTATAAGGGCAAGACCTTCTTAAGCCTTTATGTCATCTTCCTTGCCTCACCTTATTTATCTTTTTTTTTCTTTTGTCTTCTTAATTTTTCTTCCTAATCTCTTAGTCCTAAGATGACTTCATGTCCCTATAATAACAAAGTCTAGATAAGAGAAGGAAAGAAAGAAAATTGGACAAAAAAAAACTCTTGTAAGAAAGAAAAGATAATGTTCACACACCTCCGGACTCTTGATGTGCGCCCTTATTTATAATGTACGTAGGGGTGCCATCTAAAAATCTCACATCCTTCCCATATCAATATCTCATGCCCCATCATCAAATCTCACACCCATCTAAATTTTGTATCATTTAAAATTACGTAGACTTAGTCCAAGAGGTGCCTTAAAATAGAAGGACTCTTCGGACTAATTCTACGTAGTTTTTCTATGAAGAGTCGCGATGCATAAATATTTGGTGCCATAATTCAAAGATTTGGATCAGATTAGATGGCCATCTAATGGCTCTTATAGGGATGCCCATTCATCAAGAAGGCATGGAGATGTACTTTGAATAGTTAAAGTCCCAAGAGGCATAAAGAAGAAGTGGGCGGCAAGGAGTCCAAAGTGGCAAGGACTCTTGGGCGACAGAACATCTTGGGAGAAAAGAAAAAAAAAATAAAGAATTTCATCTGTAGAAGGACTCTTCTATGCCCCATATTTGATGTCCATGATAATATAAAAGTTTACGTGACATAACAATATTAAAAAAGTCAAAGAAGGTAGGTGCCAACTTATTTCATGCGCCAAAGAGTCCTTTGCGCATGAAAGAGTTCCTACACATAAGAGAGAGACTCTCTGGCATGTGGGATGTAGGTATGTAGTGCCCAATCTGAAGCCCAATCAATCTAGGTTAATCCAACTTAAGATCAAATCCTATTTGGCTCAAATTAGATCTTAATTAGCCCAAATCGGAAGCTGATTCGAATCCAATTCGAAACTAGGTGCTAGGGTTTGCAACATGTGCTAGCATGTTCATCTTGCAAACATAGTCTAATCCAATTAGACCCTTAATCAATTTTCTTTATGTGTGATCCATTGGATTTTACATCTAACTAGCAGTGAGTCTGGGTGTGATTTGACCTAATCTAGTTAGAACTCAACCAAACCGATTTAGATCAAAACCAGCCAAACCAATTTGACTTAATTTAGAACACTTTCTAATTTAATAATTAAATTAAAATTTTAATTTAATCAAACCCACAAGACATGATTGACGTCTAGCAACGTATCATGACTATCCGAAAGATGTAAAATTTTGATAGAAATACCAAAAATACCCTTTAGTGAAAATTACCATGCAACTAGATCCTTCGATCTCCTTGCATCCTGAATATGACTCTGGGTATGAAAATATGTCAACCCCAATATCATATTCATTTCTCTTTCAATCTTATGATGATGATTCATTTAATGAAATACTAGAAACCATTTTTAATTTTTCATCATGCTTTGATCAAAGTCTTCCTAAATCATCATTTGTTTGAAGCAAATAGGATGCTATTTTCTCTTACCCAGAGAGATCAATTCCATGTTAACCTACTCACAACCTTCATATATATAATCTACGATATCCAAATCATCCTGTACATAACTGAGTCATGAATGAGTATGAACCAAAATATGGATTTATATATATATAAGATTCTATGGTATTTTCAGGTCAAAGGATTACATGCACAAATTTCACTATGAGAACCATCTATTGACATGTAGATAAGACTCCATTAGATATTCTCAATTTGGATCAATTCAGTGAACTCATTCTCTAATGAGCACCTACATTCTTCTATTAGTATCATACATAAGTTATTGTGAGATCAATCACCCTCTCAATCGAGCATACAAAGAATGTACTAGTCTTACCAAAAAATATTGATCCCTAACTCAATGTCCCATCGACTAAGAATATTTAAATTAGGATTTTAAGATTTTAGGTCTCACTAGTATGTTCTCATCATAATCCTAAAATCATAGCCCTAATTTATAGAATTTATCATAATCTTAAATAAATAATAAGACACTGCATATGATGAAATAAATACCTTTATTTATTAAAAAATATCATTACATGAGTCTGGAAGATAAAGAACATCCCATTAAATTGGCTTGAGGGCATATTCCTTTCAAAGTTGACAATCTAGAACCTAGAATGGGGACTTCAGTCTTTTGATAACTTTAAGTTTGGCCTAAAATAGGACCTCGACCATAGCCTTTCAAAGACCTTCAATTAGCCTATATTGTGACTTTCACTTCCATCTCTTGATGACCTCAAACTCGACTTGAAATAGGACCTCGACCATAGCCTTTCGAAGACCTTCAATCAGCCTACATTGTGACTAGCTTCCATCTCTTGATGACCTTAAGCTCGATCTAAAATAGAACCTCGATGATAGCCTTCTGAAGATCTTCAATCAACCTACATTGTGACTTTAGCTTCCATCTCTTGATGACCTTAAGTTCGATCTGAAATAGGATGTCAGCCATAGCCTTTCGAAGACCTTCAATTAGCCTACATTATGACTGGCTTCCATCTCTTGATGATCTCATGTTCAGCCTGAAATAGGACCTCGACCATAGCCTTTCAAAGATCTTCAATCAACCTACATTGTGACTTTGACTTCCATCTCTTGTTGATCTCAAGCTCAACCTAAAATAAAACCTTAGCCATAGCCTTCTGAAGACCTTCAATCAGTCTACATTGTAACTTTGGCTTCCATCTCTTGATAACCTCAAGCTTGATCTGAAATAGGACCTTGACCACAGCCTTTCGAAGATCTTCAATTAGCCTACATTGTGACTTTGGCATCCATCTCTTGATGACCTCAAGCTTGGCCTGAAATAGGATCTCAGTCATAGCCTTTCAAAAATCTTCAATCAGCCTATATTGTGACTATGGCTTCCATCTCTTGATGATCTCAAGCTTGGCTTAAAATAGGACCTCGGCCATAGTCTTTCAAAGACCTTCAATCAGCCTACATTCTTATATCTTCAGCAGGCATAAAAAGTCCACCAATAATAGCACCCCTACTTTTGAATCCGAACCTTGGTTTGGATGAAGGGAGTATACTAAATCAGGCTTGCCAAAAACATATCCTTTTTTATCGTTTAGACTTAGGATCTCTAGGTTTCTTATTGAAATTATTTGAAGATCTTTAATTTTATCCTCAGCTTTTTGAGTTTAGATTTCTACTGATCTTTGCTTTCTAAGGTCAGATTTCTGCACATATTGACATTCTGAGCTCAGATTTTTGTAGATCTTGATATCTAACCTCGGATCTAAAAATTGGAAGCTTGCACATTCCTCGTAAGGATCTTTATCCATGTTAAGATGAGGTCCTCCTTCTGTTCCTGACGTAGTTTATTTTCATCCTTTGTTAGGACGAGATCCTTCTCCTATCCCTAATAAAGTCATAGGGCACAAAAAGGCTATTGAAAGGGCCTCTTCCCTCCTCCTATCTTAAATAATCAGAGGTCTTCATCCATGTCAGGATGGGATCCTTCTCTTATTTTCGACATGGTTGGCCTTCTTGTTTTCCAGTTAGGATGAGGTTCTCCTCCTATTCTTGGTAGGATTGGCCTTCCTTTGTTAGGATTAAGTCCTCCTCCTGTCCCTAATAAAGGTATAAGGGCACAAAAGGACCATTGAAAGGGCCTCTCCCCTCCTCCTATCTTAAATAATTGGAGGTCTTCATCCACGTCAGGATGAGGTCCGCCTCCTATTTTTGACACGATTGGCCATTTTGTTCTCCTGTCAGGACGAGGTTCTCCTCCTGTTCCTGATGGGATTAGCCTTTCTTTGTTAGGATGAGGTTCTCCTCCTATCCCTAATAAAGGTATAGGAATACAAAAGGGTCATTAAAAGGGCCTCTCCCCTCCTCCTATCTTAAAAAGTTGAAGGTCTTCATCCGTATCAGGATGAGGTCCCCCACCTATTTCTGACATAGTTGGCTTTTTCATCCTTCTATCAGAATGAGGTTCTCCTCCTATTCCTGATGGAGTTAGCCATTTTTTGTTAGGATGAGATCCTTCTCCTATCCCTAATAAAGATATATGGGCACAAAAGGGCCATTGAAAGGATCTCTCTCCTCCTATTTTAAATAATTGGAGATCTTCATCCATGTCAGGATGAGTTCCTCCTCCTTTTTCTGACATGATTGGCCTTTTTATCCTCCTTTAGGATGAGGTTCTTCTCCTATTTCTGATAGGATTGACCTTCTTTTATTAAGGTGAGGTCCTCCTTCTATCCCTAACAAAGGTATAGGAGCACAAAAGGGCCATTGAAAGGACCTTTTCCCTCTTTCTGTCTTAAATAATCAGAGGTCTTCATTCATATTAGGATGAGGTTCTTCTCCTATTCCCAACATGGTAGACCTTCATTGTCCTCCTATTAGGATGAGGTTCTCCTCCTGCTCCTGATAAGGTTGGCCTACCTTCGTTAGGGCAAGGTCCTCCTCTTGTCCCTAACAAAGGTATAGGGACACAAAAGGGCTATTGAAAGGGTCTCTTCTCTCCTTCTATCTTAAATAACTGGAGGTCTTTCTTGACTAATGTTCTTGTTAGGTCTGCTTCCTTGATCTTGATTTTTTTCTTGGCTTGAATTTGGGCTTGGTAGTTTGGCTTTGGTCGTAATTTTGACTTTGGCTCAGTTGTGATTTCAATTTTAGCTTGGTTGTGATTTTAACTTCAGCTTATCCTTGATTCTGACCTTGGCTTGATCTTGAATCTGACCTCTGCTTGGCTTAGGCTTTAACCTCGGATTGAATTTTTTTTTTTTTTTGAGCTTGGCTTACTAAGGTTGAATTTCTATTGGCCTCGGTCTTTTGAGCTTGAACCTATATAGACCTCGGACTTGTATGATCTTTGCCTCAGATTTGTCTTGCTTTCACTTTGGATAGATCTTGAACTTGACTTTGGATTGATCTTGAGCTTGACTTCAAATTGGTTTGAGATCTGACTTTAGCTTAGCTTAGGTTTTGACCTTGGATTGATCTTTGGGTGAGCTTAGCTTACTAAAGTTGGATTCGTGTTGGCCGTAGATTTGCATGATCTTTACCTCAGACTAGTTTTGCTTGCACCTCGGATGGATCTTGAACTTGACACCGGATTGGTCTGGATTCTAACTTTAGCTGCAGCGTTTATTTTTATTTTAGCTTCAGCTTTAGTTTCTTGAACTTAGTCTTATTTGGCTTTGGGTTCGACCATTATTTTGGTGTCCTACAGCCCTGCAAGAAAGAAATAGAAAAAAAAAAAATAATGGATAGAAGTTTAAAAGTCTTTTACCATAAATTCTCTATTTGGGAGATCTTGGATTCTGTTTGACCATTCTGATTCAGATCAGATTTTATCGTCTCCTTCCTTTTCTTCTTCTTCTCTCTTTCTTCCCTTTTTTTTATATTAACTTGGCATTGGGTGAAGTCCACAGGGCCATGTGCAGAGGTTGTGACTATTTTTTTTTTTTTTTTTATGGGTAGTTTTGAGGTTGCTCCAAGTTAGCTATGGCATAGTTTGGTGCAAGATGCACATGGAAGAACTCCGAAAAGGGTTGAATGAATGCATGCATGGGGGACTTTGGCTGCGTTTGGAGTGCATGGACCTCAAGAGGACTTCAACACTGTGCGCACTGAGTACTTCGAGAGCCACTTGGTGGTGGGTTTAGCCATGCTGGAGATACATGGACCTCGGTACTGTCATGGTAGATTCGTCCACATCGATCGAACACGCAAATGCAAGGAGAGAGGATCAGCTGGCTTCTTCCTCCCTCCTCTTCTTGTTCTTTTCTTCTTCCCTCTTTTCTTTTTTTTTTGGAAGAGATCGGTGCCGCCTGAGATCACAATGAAAGGCCTGCACCATCGCAGGGCGTGCTTGGGAGCACAGGGGAGAAACTCGACCACTGCAGGGAGCATGGAATTGAGGGAGATTGGTCGAACGAGCATCATGCAGACATCCAGGAGGGAGGAGATCGATCGGATGGGCACCACGTGGATACATGGTAGGTAGGAGTTTGGTCGAATGGGTGCCGTGCAGATGCATGGGAGGGAGGAGTTTGGCTAGAGGGGCACCACAGGTTGTGCCTGAGGAGATCAGAGGAGGCTCGCTCAAGTTACACCAGTCGACTTATGGTTCGACTCGTTGTTTAGCTATAGCTAATACGCAGAGTGACATGCAGAAGTTTCAAAAGGAACAGTCTCGAGTAGAGGCTCGAGTCGACTCAAGGTTCTTTGATAAATATCATAAATTTATCAATAAAAATATCAATTTATCAATTAATTTATCTTAATTTTTAAGAATTAATGATCAATTTATATATATTTCTAAGAAATTAATATTTTTGTTAATTAAAAAATAATAAAAATTAAAAAATAAAATTTTATAATCATTGGAATGAGCTCATTTTTTTGGTCATAATAAAATAAGTTTCGAGCAAAACGGAGCTAAAATGAAGAAGATATGAATTTCTAAAAAAATAAAATAAATAAAAATTAAATTAAAATAAAGGAAATGCTTAGACGGCTTAAGCCGCTGTGCCATATCAGCCGGTGCATCCAAATGCGTTGGGCCAAGCCAACAAAGTTGGTGTGCCATGCCAGCCACTCTAGTCGACTCAGCCACGAAAGTCGTCAGTCGGTCCACGATCTAGGTGTGGACCGCCAGCTCAGCAAAAACTAGGAAATTATGGAGCGACAGGTGGTGGACCTAGACCCTTGAGAGGTTCATGAAAAATCCATCATGGCTCATAGGGTAAAGAGGTAATTTTGCATCAAAGCAGCGCGCAGTGATTGGCTGAGGCATTCGGTGTGCCCGGTTCGCACGGTCCATAGCTATAGTAATTGTGCGATCCGATGACCAAAAAATTAGTCGATGAAGATCCAACGGTCCAGAAGCATCTCTAACTTGATTAAGAATGTGGATTGCCATCCAATGGCAACACTCAACCCAGGGGATGATTCGACGGTGGAGAGAGCTTTCGATGGTGATCAGTACTCCAAATACGCGATCAACGGCTAGATTTTCTCCATCAATGCACGATCAATAGCTAAAATTCAATCTAACATAATCTGGGTTGATATGCTTTTGATTTTGATGATTTTTGGTCCATTGGATTCCTATTGAACGGTTAGATTTCATCAGACTTCACCAGATTCATATCAGAGCTATTTTAATCTAAATTTTACTTAGATTTCTTTGTATTTTGACGATTAAAATTGCTCTTAGTCCCGTATTGCCTTCAAAAAAAATCTTCAGCCCTCCTAGCTCTATAAAAAGGACCCCAGGCCTCTAGAAATAAAAAAAAATCTGGGAGAGGGGCCAAGGTATAGGGTGGAAGCCAAGCTCAAGGTTGAAGGTTGCTTCAAAGCTACAGTGCTAAAAAGAAGAGCTGGTCTTCTATGCCATCTCCACGCCTACACTGATCTACGATCTTCTTCTAATTTTCTTTTCTCTTTTTTTTTCTTTATTTTTTTATATTTAAATTTTGAATTTGAGTTTTAATTTTAATAAAGAAAGTTTTATTGCTCCTTTCAATTCTAGCTCTTTAAATTAATTATTCTTTATTGCTCTTTAATTTTATTGCAAATAACCGCTAAGATCTAAATAGTGGATATTAGTACCAAATTTATTTTTGCATAATTTAAATTTTACTTTTATTTATAAATCTATTTTCTAACTTTAATTTTCTTTTCAAAAATTCTTCTTTTCTTATTTTTTAAAAAAAATCAAAGATTTTAGAATTAAATCATTGCCTTTCCATGGATTTGACCCAACTCACTATTCTCTACGAATTTTTAAGAAGTCGGATTAAACTGATAAATACAGTGTCTTAACGATAACATCGCACTTTTATCAAATTTTTGGCACCATTGCCAAAGAGGCATAAAAATTAAAATTTTTCTCATTTCTTTGATTTTTTATTGCCTACTAATTATTTTTCTTTTTTATTTTGTAGAAAAAAGAGAAAAGAACAAAGAAGATTAGGTCACGATTCGGTGAGATCATTCCTAAACCCTAAATCTCTTTTCTTATTTTTAATATTTACTTTATTTTTAAATTAATTAAAATTTACCTACTAAAATCTAATTAAAAATATCATCACAAGATTAGAAACCCTAATTGTTTAGAGCATCCATCATATTAGTTTTATTTTTGGTGATTGCTGGAGGCAAGGTAAGCTATTCAAAAATTCAATTAATTATATGTATCTAGTTTAATTGCATAGAATCCCTTGCTTGAAAATTTGAATATGCATATCATATTGAATCAATTTAAGGGCACAATTCATTAAACAAAATAAGGTGGGAATTTGATCATCCTTCCTTGGCCCACAAACAACCAACCCTCATATTGGATTAACCCAAACCTTAATTCTTAAAATCAATTAGACGTCGACCCTTAAGGATATTCGAGCTCAATAAGCTAAGAAAATCTTAGAGTTGAAATGGGTTAGGATTAATCAATTTAACTAGTGTTTAGGAAAGTGGTTCAGGGATGACTGAATCCGAAGAAAGGTGGTTACTTAATTGGTTCCGTTTGCTTACCTAGCCAAACATAATTGGTGTCTAAGGCAAGCAATAGGAGGACTCCCACTGACCTTACACTTATCTGGCTAGTTGATTGGCTGATCCTACACTTGGAGTGCTCGAAGGCTGACTTAGAATAGTTAGGAGCTGTCTAGGTCTAGGCTGATCTTAGGTTAGGATTAATTTGTTTGAAATTTGTTTGAAAATAAAAAATTTTACTTTAGGTTTTTCAATCTCTATTGCCCTGGCATAACGGGAAGTTTTGTTGGATAGTTGTCCTAAGTAAGGTTGAATTAACTTAGAACTTAAAAAAAAAAGAAAAAAAAAAAGATTGAGGACATTGAGAATATAGTGAATTCTCCAACACCTGTGTGGAAAAGGATTTTAGGTCGACTAATCAAAATGAATTTAGTTCCTGTTTCAGATCCTACAACCTTAACATCCATAATGGATTTAGCAAATCAGCCTCAACCTCAAATCCTTAAGCACTTATGTTATCCATTGGTTTGGTCGAACCCTCTTGCATCAGATTGCCCCAACCCATAGCAAATAACTTTGAAATTAAATCTCAAATCATTAACATGCTTCCAAAATTCAAGAGAATAGAGGATGAATATATATTCATTAGGAAATTTGAAGAGATTTATGCAATCATGAAACTACAATAATTGTCAGAGGATGAAATCAAATTGAGATTAATCAATTTTGCCCTTAAGGATAATACCAAAAAGTTACTTTATAGTCTTCCAAATCAATCTATCATGATCTAGGAGGGCTTTGTGATAATATTCTTAAAAAAATATTTTTCTCATGACAAAATAGCTAGAATTAGAAATGAAATAAATAAATTCTATCAACTAGCTAGTGAATTTTTTTGGAAATACTTCGATCGATTCAAGAACCTCTTGACCCAATGCTCACACCATGGTATGCCAAATAATTTATGAAGGGTTAGATTCAAATTTCCGAACAATGCTAGAGTCCATGTGCCAGGGATAATTTATGTACAAAGAACTAAATGAAGCCTAGCAATTTTTAGAAGACCTAGCTGAGAAAAGTTTACAATGGGAAACAACTAGGGAACCAAAAAAATTCACACCTTCAAGAGGTGGAATATACCAAATTCAAACCTTCCTAGCTACAAAAGCCAAAATTGCAACTTTGACATGTAGGCTAGAGGCCTTCGAACTTCAGAGACTAGCCAATCAAGTGTTTGCACCCATGTGCAACAAGTGCAATGCACCAGATCATGTCCTTGAGGAATGTCCCCTCCCAATGAACCAATTAGATAATGGATGTGCACAAGTGAATGCCACATATCAGAGACCCTTGAACAATCCCTATGCACCTACCTATAACCCAAGTTGGAGGAATCATCCAAATTTTTCATGGTCACAAAATCCAAATGTAGGTGGTCCAAGTTTCAATCAGTAGAACCCAAGGCCTAATCCTATGATAAATACCTTGCCACCACCAGGCTTTAATATTAATGAAAAGAAACTTAGTTCTTTAGAGAAAAGCTTGGAAGCCCTAGCCAAATCTAATATTGACACCAATACAACCTTAAGCAATTTTATGCAAACCATGGGGCAAATTTTGAATTCAAATTCTTAGGCCATAGCCTGCTTAGAAATGCAAGTGAGTTAGCTAGCATCTACCATAAGTGAACGTGAATGAGGTAGGCTACTTAGCCATCCTGAGCCCAACCTAAGGACCAAAATGGTAGACCATCCCAAGGAAACTAGGTTAATCAAGTTAATGTTATTCATTCCTTGAGATTAGAAAAATAAGTGGATAATAAGGTAAATACACCTGATACTAGAGAAGACTTGAGTGCTGGGTCTGTTGAGCCACCTAATGAACAATCTACCTTACAAACTCAAGCTCCTGAAACTGATAGTGCACCAAACCAGATGCCCACAATCTCTAGAGCTCCTTTTTCGAATCGATTAAGTTCTAATAAACAATCAAAATATTTAGACAAAATGTTAGAGATATTTAAGCAAGTTCAAGTAAACATTCCTCTACTAGACATGATCCAACAAGTTTTGACTTATGCCAAATTCTTAAAAGACCTTTGCACCAAGAAAAAGATGACTAACGTACCAAAGATAGCTTTCTTAGCAACAAGTGTGAGTCCATATTTGCTAAGTCATATGCCTATAAAGTACAAGGACCCAAGTTCTCCAATAATTTTATGTGTCATAGGAGAAACCCACATTGAGAAGGTGTTACTTGATTTAGGGGCTAGTGTAAATATTTTGCCCTATTCAGTTTATAAGCAATTAGGATCAAGAAAGCTTCAACCAACAGGGATCACATTATAATTAGTAGACCGATCTTTTAGGATTCCCAAGGAAATGGTAGAAGATGTTTTGATTAAGGTTGGAAATTTTATCTTTCCAGTTGATTTTGTCATTTTGGAGGCTGAGCCAATATCAAATCTTAAGGTTCAAATTCTAGTGATTTTAGGAAGACCATTCCTTGCTACTGCTAATACTGAAATCAATTATCAGAATGGACTTATGAAACTATCTTTTGGAAACATGACTATCGAGCTAAATATTTTCAATTTGGAACAGGAATCTACCAAGCATGCTAATGTAATTATAGTCCAAGATGAAATTTATGAACCCATAGACATTAGCGATGAGGAAGTCAATCTTGAATCTAGTATCTGGCCAACCCATTAATATGAGAACCTAAATAAAATACTTGGAGAAAATAAAAATGATTAGAGATGGGTGCCTCCCACTGAACCACCCATAGAAATGACTAAACCATTACTTGAGTCATCAAAAGAAGAGGCACCCAAAGTAGAGTTGAAACCTCTCCCTGAGTACCTCAAGTATGTATATTTAGGTCCAGAGTAAGTCCTTCCATAGTTCAACATAGGATACACCTAGAGGAAGAGGCTAAACCAACTCGAGATGCCCAAAGAAGATTGAACCCAGCCATGAAGGATGTAGTCAAAAAGAAAATTCTGAAGTTATTGGATAATAGAATTATTTACCCCATTTCTGATAGTTCGTGGGTAAGCCCTGTACAAGTGGTACCAAAGAAATTTGGATTAATAGTAGTCCAAAATGAAGCTAATGAACTTATCCCAACTAGGACCCAAACGGGATGGAGGGTCTGTATAGATTATAGAAAATTGAATGCAGCTACAAAAAAAATCACTTTTCTTTGCCATTTATTGATCAAATATTGGAAAAGTTAGTCGAATAAGAATTTTACTATTTTTTAGATGGATACTCTGGTTATAATCAAATCCCCATAGCCCCTGAAGATCAAAAAAAGACCACATTCACCTACCCATTCAGAACCTTTGCTTATAGGCATATGCCCTTTGGACTATGTAATGCTCCGGCAACCTTCTAGAAATGTATGATCAACATATTTTTTGATATGATTGAATGATTTCTAGATTTTTTTATGGATGACTTTTCTATCTTTGGATCCAGCTTCTCTAAATGCTTAAACCATCTAAGACTTGTTCTAGAAAGATGTAAGAAGAAGCATTTAGTTCTTAACTAGGAAAAATGTCAATTCATGGTCAAAGAAGGTATAGTTCTTGGCCATGTAATTTCAAAGAAAGGAATAGAAGTTGACAAGGCCAAAGATGACCTGATTGTAAGTCTTCCACCACCCAAGATTGTTAAAGAAATTTGTTCATTCTTAGGATATGCTGGATTTTATAGAAGGTTCATTCTCAATTTTTACAAAGTGGCTCATCCTTTGATGAACTTGTTAGCAAAAGAAGCAAAATTTGAGTTTACTTCTTAGTGCCTTGAGTCTTTTGAGTTCCTTAAAAAGGCACTCATTTCAGCCCCCATCATTCATCCACCTATCTGGACCAAACCTTTTGAGCTCATGTGTGATGCATCTGATGATGCTGTAGGTGCAGTCTTAGGTCAAAAAATCAACAAGCTATCGAGAGTTATTTATTATGCAAGCAAAACATTAAATGATGCACAGCTTAATTACACCACCATAGAGAAGGAATTCTTACCTATTGTCTTTGCCCTAAAAAAATTCAGGTCCTATTTGGTTGGATCTCATGTTATTATCTATACTGATCACTCAGCCATTAGACATCTCCTAGCAAAAAAAGATACTAAGGTACATTTAATTCGATGGATCTTGCTCTTTCAAGAATTTGACCTGAAAATTAAGGACAAGAAAGGGACAGAGAATGCAGTTGTTGATCACTTATCCTGAATCATAGTTGCACCATCTAATGAACCACCTATCAATGAGTATTTTCTAGATGAACAACTCATGTTAGTGTCCACTGAACCTTGGTATGCAGATATTGTAAATTATTTAGCCATTGGTAAAGTTCCTTCTCATTGGACTAGTCACGATAAACACAAATTCTTTTCCCAAGTAAAGTATTTCATTTGGGATGATCCATATTTGATTAAATAGCTCCATATCTATTTAAACAATGTCTTGATCAGATCATTAGGAGGTGTGTCTCTGATAATGAGGTTAAAAGTATTCTATCATTTTATCATGACCAAGCATGTGGTGGTCATTTCGCATCTAAGAAGACTGCTGCCAAAGTACTTCAATATGAATTTTATTGGCCTAATTTATTTAAGGATGCACATGTGTACTATAAAAGTTATGATCGATGCCAACAAATAGGTTGGATTACAAAGAGAAATATGATGCCACTCAATCCAATCTTGGTAGTTAAAATTTTTGATGTCTAGGGAGTTGATTTTATTGGACCATTTCTGAATTCCTTCGAAAATAAGTATATCTTAGTGGCTGTTGATTATGTTTCCAAGTGGATAGAAGCTATTCCATGTAAGTCCAATGATAGCAAAGTGGTCGTTAAATTTCTTAAGAAAAATATTCTTTCTCGCTTTGGTATTCCTAGAGCAATCATTAGTGATCACGAAACACATTTTTGCAATCGACCCTTTACCGCATTAATGAAGAAATATAATGTTACCCATAAATTAGCCACACCATATCATCCTCAAACTAGTGAGAAAGTTGAAGTGTTAAATAGATAAATCAAACAAATCTTGGAGAAAACTATTAATGCCAATAGGAAGGATTGGTTTGTGAAATTAGTTGATGCACTTTGGACCTACCGCACTGCCTACAAGACCAACCTAGGAATGTCTCCTTATAGGATTATGTTTGGAAAATCATGTCACTTGCTTGCTGAGTTAGAATATAAAGCCATGTGGGCAATAAAAAAATTAAATATGGATCTAGACGTAGCCGGAAACCATAGGAAGCTTTAGATCAATGAATTAGAAGAACTGAGAAATGAAGCTTATGAGAATGCCAAGGTATAGAAGGAATGGATGAAAGTATTTCATGATCAAGCAATTCATAGAAAATCTTTCAATCCTGGATAAAAAGTTCTTTTGTATAATTCAATGTTACATCTTTTTCTTGGAAAGCTTAGGTCTAGATGGACAGGACCTTTTTTTGTCAAAAATATTTTCCCATACGAGGCTGTAGAGATTGAAAACCCAAGCAATGGTGTTGTTTCGAAAGTTAATGATCAACGATTGAAACCATTCTTAGAATTACCCATAGAATCTATGGAGGAAGCCATGGTTTTTTATAAACCAACATATCTCGGTTAGTCTCTATTTAGTCTGGCTGAATACTTTAAACTTAGCGCTTGTTGGAAGGCAACCCAATATTTTTTGAATCTAATTTATTTTTTTTAGTTTTTTTTTTTTTAGGCTAAAAGCTGGAGAAGGATCAAAAGCTTCAAGACCCATGCTAAATGAATAAACATAATTTACACCCTTTTATTTGTTTTTCCTCTCTATTGAGGATAATGTCAATTAAGTTGGGGGTAAAACAAAAATAAAAAATTTTAAATTAAAAATAATAATAATAATAAATTGAATTTTAAAACTATTTTAAATTTTTTTTGGATTAAACCATATTTCAGGAAAGAGAATCTTAAGCAAAATAAACTAGGAAAAGTAATAAAGTTAGAAAGTATTAACTAATAATGGTAGCGAGTTAAAAAGTAGATTACTCGGTCAGACCATTAGCAGCCTACTTAGGTCATTTAAAGGCTAACAGCACTTCTAATTGCATATGCACACTAGTGAAGCAAAGAAGGTGTTGATTATAAGGCTAATTGAGGATTCAATTATCACTAAAAATTGATGTTTTATATATAACTCAATTGAAGAAACCTGAATTTAAGGAAAGACCTACCTGCTTAAAATAAAAAGTGCAAAATACAGAGTATATGTGGATTATCCTAAACTTAGTAACTGGATCTCTGCACCTAAGTCAAGCATCAAAGTTCACATCAAACGATGAAGAAAAAGTCAGGACGCTCAGCATAATTTTCAAGAAAAAAAAAAGTAGTGTGAAAGCTACCTTAATTCATGCACTTAACTTGAGAGTATATAAAAAATTAACTAAAATAGGTGATAAAAGAATATTCGTTTGTCCTTTGAATTAACATTCAAATGCTAAGTTAGTATTCATGAAGTGCTGAAAATCTTTTGATAAACTCTAAGAAAGAAACTGATTAATTTACCATGAAATTTGCCTCTAAAATTCAATACTTAGTTAGTGATACTGTCTAAACTTTTGATCTTAAATCCTAGACCTATTCTTATGAAGGAGGATCTTAATGAAACATAGTAATTAATCTAAACTAAATTCTTTCTTTACTCGAGGATGAGCAAAGCTTAAGTTGGAGGATGTGATAAGTATCATAAATTCATCAATAAAAGTATCAATTTATCGATTAATTTACATTAATTTTTAAGAATTAATGATCAATTTATATATATTTTTAAAAAATTAATATTTTTATTAATTAAAAAATTAATTAAAAAATAATAAAAATTCAAAATAAAATTTTATAATCAGTGGAAAGAGCTTATTTTTTTGGTCATAATGAAATAAGTTTCGAGCAAAATGGAGCTAAAACAAAGAAGATATGAATTTCTAAAGAAATAAAATAAATAAAAATTAAATTAAAAAAAAGAAAAATGGCTTAAGCCGCCACGCCATATCAGTCGGTGCGTCCAAATGCGCCATGCCAAGCCGACAAAGCTGGCGCACCAAGCCAGCCACCCTAGCCAACTCAGCCATAGAAGCCGTCAGCCAGTCCACGATCTAGGTGTGGACTGCCAGCTCAGCAGAAATTGATGAATCATGAAGCGACATGTGGTGGACCTAGACCCTTAAGAGGTTCATGAAAATCCATTGTGGCTCATAGGGTAAAGAGATAATTTTGCATCAAAGCAGTGATCGACTGAGGCATTCGGTATGCCCGATTTGCGCGGTCCATAGCTACATTAATTACATGATTCGATGGCCAAAAAACCAGTCGATGAAGATCCAATGATCCAAAAAAATCTCCAACTTGATTAAGGATGTGGATCACCATCCAATAGCAATGCTCAACCCAAGGAATGATTCGACGGTGGAGAGAGCTCTTGATAGTGATCAGGACTCCAAACACGCGATCAGCGATCAGATTTTCTCTATCAACGCACGATCAATGGTCAGAATTTAATCCGATGTAATCTAGATCGATACGCTTCCAATTTTAATGATTTTTGAACCATTGGATTTCTATTGAATGGATAGATTTCACCAGACTTCACTAGATTCATATCAGAGCTATTTTATTCTAAATTTTACTTATATTTCTTTATATTTTGATGATTAAAAATGCTCTTAGTCCCACATTGCCTCCAGAAAAAATCTTCAGCACTCCTAGCTCCATAAAAAGGATCCCAGGCCTCTAGAAATGAAAAAAATCTAGGAGAGGAAAGCCAAGGTACAGGGTGGAAGCCAAACTCAGGGTTGAAGATTGCTTCGAAGCTACAGTATTGAGAAGAAGAGCCGGTCTTCTATGCCATCTCCACGCCTACACTGATCTATGATCTCCTTCTAATTTTCATTTCTTTTTTCTTTTTTTTAATTTCTTATATTTAAATTTTAAATTTGAGTTTTAATTTTAATAAAGAAAGCTTTATTGCTCCTTTCAATTCTAGCTCTTTAAATTAATTATTCTTTATTACTCTTTAATTTTATTGCAAGTAGCCGCTAAGATCTAAATAGTGGATCTTAGTATCAAATTTATTTTTACATAATTTAAATTCTTTTTTTATTTATAAATCTATTTTTCAACTTTAATTTTCTTTTTAAAAATCATTCTTTTCTTTTCTTTTTAAAAAAAATCAAAGATTTTAGAATTAAATCATTGTCTCTCTATGGATTCGATCCGACTCACTACTCTCTATGAATTTTTAAGAAGTCAGATTAAACTAATAAATATGGTGTCTTAATGACAACATCACACTTTTATCATTCTCGAGTCAAAGTCTCAATGAAAATCCAGAGAATGGTGATTTCGGAATAAGGTCTCGAGCAGAGGCTCGAGTCGACTTGAGGTTCTCGACTCAAAGTCTTAATAAAAATTCAGAGAATGATGATTTTAGGGCAAGATCTCGAGTAGAGGCTTGAGTCGACTCAAGGTTCTCAAGTTGAAGAGAAATATAGAAGATGATAAATTTGAAGCAAAATTCGGCACAATCTCAAACAGAGGCTCGAGTCGACTCGAGGTCCACGAGCTGAAGTCTTAGTAAAATATAGAAAGACTTATCTTCATATAGAAACTCTCGGGCTAAGGAATGAGTAGAGCAAATGGCCTCAAGTTGATGCTTGAGTCAACTCGAGGTTTGACTCGAGCTCCAACAGTTAGTTTCTGTAGACTGTCCAAAACTACGTAGATTAGATTCAAACGATCATTTTTGCTTCTCCAATGGTCAAATAAGATTTTTCAGCCTTCCAAACATGAAAAATCATCTACAAAACATCTGAAGAAAGTGACATAACTATTAGATCATTGAAAGAAATCAAAAAGTTAAGAGAATGAATCATAAGAGCCTTGAAAAGAGAGCATTTCACTCCCAACTCCAAGAAACATCAAATCAAGTGATTTTAATCTGCAAGAAGACAAGCTCAAACAGTTTAAAATCCTTCCTCCAAGAAGACTCCAGAAAGCTTCACCAACTTATTTGTTCATCAAAGGAGCTTTTTGTTTATTTCGGTTGTTCAACTTTCCTCTTTCTTGTAACTTAGCTTCAATAGGGTTTTGAAGCTAAGAGAAAGGCTTATCCAAGCCTGAAAATTGGATTGTAAGCCAAGGGTTGGCTTAGAGATTGGTTGTGGTTGGTGAGCTGGTGTAAAAATCAATTAGGTTTTGGATAGTGAGCCTTGAAAAACTATCCAACTATAATTTTGGAAAGATTATAGTGAAATTCTCAAGTGAACCTTGGGGAGTGGACGTAGGTGTAAGGAGCACCAAACCACTATAAATGTTTGTGTTTGTGATTGCCTTATTTACTTCATTCCATTGCATTTACATTTCTACATTTCTACATACTTAGAACTAAAGCATACACCATCACATCACTTATTTTTGAAAATAGCACCTAACTTATTTTAAGTTTTGAAAATCCTAATTCACCGCCCCCCCCTCTTGGGTTGTCTTGTTGGGTAACAAGTGGTATCAGAGCATGGTACTTACTTCATTTGATTTAACAATCAAGAGTTAAGATCAAATGGCAACCCAGATGAGTGCATCTCTTATCGAAGGGCAATCAACCAACCACCCATCCTTGTTCAATGGAACAAATTATACTTATTGGAAAGCATGCATGTGCATCTACATTCAAGTACTTGATTATCAACTTTGGAGAGTGATAATCAAAGGCCCACACACTCCCACAATCAAAATAGAGGGTAATGATATTCCCAAATAAGAAGAGGATTGGGATAAGCTAAAGGGAAATCCTAATTTCTCGGACCAGGTTCGCTCAAATCTGATCAGATCGAGAGACATATTTCAAAATTTTTCTCTCAATCTCAATCAGATCTAGGATATTTCAGATCTAATTTTTTTATTTTAATAATAGAAATAAAATAAAGATAAATTAAATTAAATTTAGTTTACCTGATTTGGGTAATCCTATTACCCTGTTGATGATCCTGTTTGCAGCGGAAGGTTCTGGATCTAGCCACGCAAGTGCCTGGCCTCTATCAGTATCCACTGAGGCTGGATCTGGAGATCCTCTTCTTCTCTATCACACCTCCAAAAATCAGATCTGGATCTAATCTGGAGGATCTTCAAAACTCCTTTTGAAGATCTGCAGTCGTCCTTTGCAGCAGTGCAGCCTTCTTGCTTTTGATCGCCTTTCTTTGATCTGGATCGCACCAACCAAGGTCCAAAACTCCTTTTGGATGTGGAGAGCAAGGGGAGAAGATGGTTTGGCATGGAGGAAGAGGGGAGAGGCAGCCTTGGGGCATGGGGAACTTTGATCTCAATTCAATTTCTTTTTTTTGAGTTGGGCATAGGGTCTTATTTATAGACTGACTGTGATCCAGCTTCTCTTATTCCCAACCAATCACAACCCTTTGTGAAATCAGATCTAAATCTGATTGGTGGGAATAGAGTCCCCTGGATTCCTACTTAGAGGGCACCTAAGACCAGTCAAAGTTGGTTTTAGGGAGAACTCTAATTGGAATCCAAAAGAGAGGTGGAGTCCTTGTCCAACAAGGACTCCAAGACTCCTCCAAACTTGGGCTCACGCCACCCTTGGCGTGCGCCCTCCTCCTTGCCAGGTTCTGGCAGGGGGACAGGCCCCCACCAGCTCTCCAATAGGTGCATGACATGTGGTCAAAAGTCAAAGGGTCAATGGTCAATGTTTGACCAGTCAAAGGTAGACTTTTGACCAAAGTCAAAGAACAAGAAATGGCAGGTGACCAAAAATGGTAGGTAATGTCTTACAAATAAGACAACCTTTTCTGACTTGGACAACCTCCAGTCAGACCATATGAAGGCCTCTGATTGAGCACAAACTCCTTTGGCTCAGACAGGACAACTTATTTATGATAGCAAAAGAAGAACGTTAGGTTCAATCGAGTGCTAGCACGATTTCCTTGAACCTAATTGAATCTCATTCAGATCAATTGAACTAGATCAGTTCAATTGATGATCACCAGATTCAAACCCTTATTTGTGTGACCCAGTTAGGTTCAGTTCTGTATGGTAATGGGATATGTCATGATCTCTATCATTGACATCATCGAAACTCCTTTCGATGGATCAGAACTCTTCTGATTCGAACAGCTAGAATGATCGATCATCTAAATCATTCTAATTGCTCCCAAAATCCACCAGTGACACCTAGCAGTATATGGTGGCAACCCATCAGAGCTGAATGCGAACCTCTTGGTGCAGCTACCTGTGTGATTCAGTCCTTCTATCTTGAGCCCCGATCAGATTAGGGTTAAGGTAAACTCGTCAAACCCTAGTCTCTGTCATATGATGTAATCATTCGATTCAAGTCCAATGTGAAAATCTAAATAGAAACTCTTTCTATTATTTCACTCTACCATGGCCATGGATTTCTGGACTTGATTCTCATGATCATCATAGGGCTGCTCCTCTACCACCGAGGTAGATAGATTCCATCTTGATGTCATCCAGTTCCTACAATGAACATGTCATAGCCAACATACACCTCAGGGTTCCATACGGCTAGGAGACCGAGTAATGGTGTAGTCAAACTATAACACCCTCAAGGTGAACTGCCGATGCATCTCAGGTCAAAGAACCAGACACACTACTGCAGCATCGAGTCAGTCATCGACGAGAAGGTAGACTCCCTAATGACTACTCGAGGTGGTCATGCTCAGTGCCCTCGTTCTCTAACGAGTACCTATACTCTCGCTCCGGTGTCTCCACACCGTAGACTTAAGACTCATCTACTGAAAGAGAAGCGATTGTACACCAACCTTTCGGATCAATCACCATCCTCGTGATGATCCTATGGTCGGGAGCAATTTATGAGTTAATAATGATTATTCATGTCTTAAATTTTCAACTCTTGAAAATATGAATTATCATTGCCATTAACTCAAAGGATGTATCACAGACACTAAATACACATATGTGATAGAAAATAACCCATTTATTGCTTTTAGTCAAAATTATAATTTTGCCCCTAGAAGTGTATTACAAGTGTCAGCCAATTCTGGCTTCTAGGGCACATATATCTAACAATCTCCTACTTGTCCTAAAGCCAATTGGCTACAAGTCTAAGTCCCATCTTCTCAAGGTGGGCTTCGATTTTCTGCTGGCCCAACGGCTTTGTAAGTGGGTCTGCCACATTATCTGTGGAGTTGACTCTCTTGACCTCGACGTAACCCTTCTCGAGGTAATCGTGGATGAGATGATATCACCACTTGCTTGGATCTCTTCCAGCTAACAGCTCCACCATTGCACATAAACAAACTTTCAGATGTCGACTTTCGATCATCTATA
>QRFJ01000993.1:176659-260723 GCA_006176705.1 Cocos nucifera
CCAAAACTCCTTTTGGACGTGGAGAGCAAGGGGAGAAGATGGTTTGGCATGGAGGAAGAGGGGAGAGGCAGCCTTGGGGCATGGGGAACTTTGATCTCAATTCAATTTCTTTTTTTGAGTTGGGCACAGGGTCTTATTTATAGACTGACTGTGATCCAGCTTCTCTTATTCCCAACCAATCACAACCCTTTGTGAAATCAGATCTAAATCTGATTGGTGGGAATAGAGTCCCCTAGATTCCTACTTAGAGGGTGCCTAAGACCAGTCAAAGTTGGTTTTAGGGAGAACTCTAATTGGAATCCAAAAGAGAGGTGGAGTCCTTGTCCAACAAGGACTCCAAGACTCCTCCAAACTTGGGCTCACGCCACCCTTGGCGTGCGCCCTCCTCCTTGCCAGGTTCTGGCAAGGGGACAGGCCCCCACCAGCTCTCCAATAGGTGCATGACATGTGGTCAAAAGTCAAAGGGTCAATGGTCAATGTTTGACCAGTCAAAAGTAGACTTTTGACCAAAGTCAAAGAACAAGAAATGGCAGGTGACCAAAAATGGCAGGTAATGTCTTACAAATAAGACAACCTTTTCTGACTTGGACAACCTCCAGTCAGACCATATGAAGGCCTCTGATTGAGCACAAACTCCTTTGGCTCAGACATGACAACTTATTTATGATAGCAAAAGAAGAACGTTAGGTTCAATCGAGTGCTAGCACGATTTTCTTGAACCTAATTGAATCTCATTCAGATCAATTGAACTAGATCAGTTCAATTGATGATCACCAGATTCAAATTCTTGTTTGTGTGACCCAATTAGGTTTAGTTCTGTATGATAATTGGATATGTCATGATCTCTATCATTGACATCATCGAAACTCCTTTCGATGGATCAGAACTCTTCTGATTCGAACAGCTAGAATGATCGATCATCTAAATCATTCTAATTGCTCCCAAAATCCTCCAGTGACACCTAGCAGTATATGGTGGCAATCCATCAGAGCTGAATGCGAACCTCTTGGTGCAGCTACCTGTGTGATTCAGTCCTTCTATCTTGAGCCCCGATCAGATTAGGGTTAAGGTAAACTCGTCAAACCCTAGTCTCTGTCACATGATGTAATCATTCGATTCAAGTCCAATGTGAAAATCTAAATAGAAACTCTTTCTATTATTTCACTCTACCATGGCCATGGATTTTTGGACTTGATTCTCATGATCATCATTAGGGCTGCTCCTCTACCACCGAGGTAGATAGATTCCATCTTGATGTCATCCAGTTCCTACAATGAACATGTCATAGCCAACATACACCTCAGGGTTCCATATGGCTAAGGAGATCGAGTAATGGTGTAGTCAAACTATAACACCCTCAAGGTGAACTACCGATGCATCTTCAGGTCAAAGAACCAGACACACTACTACAGCATTGAGTCAGTCATCGACGAGAAGGTAGACTCCCTAATGACTACTCGAGGTGGTCACGCTCAGTGCCCTCGTTCTCTAACGAGTACCTGTACTCTCGCTCCGGTGTCTCCACACCATAGACTTAAGACTCATCTACTGAAGAGAAGCGATTGTACACCAACCTTCCGGATCAATCACCATCCTCGTGATGATCCTATGGTCGGAAGCAATTTATGAGTTAATAATGATTATTCATGTCTTAAATTTTTAACTCTTGAAAATATGAATTATCATTGCCATTAACTTAGAGGATGTATCACAGACACTAAATACACATATGTGATAGAAAATAACCCATTTATTGCTTTTAGTCAAAATTACAATTTTGCCCCTAGAAGTGTATTACAAGTGTCAGCCAATTCTGGCTTCTAGGGCACATATATCTAACATAAGCATGATATGAAAATGATAGAATTAAATGCTAAGGCCATGAATATCCTATATTGTGCATTATATCCCAATGAATTCAATAGAATTTCTACTTATGCTTCGACCAAGAAGATTTGGGATAGACTAGAGGTTATCTATGAGGGTACCAATCAAGTAAAGGAGTCTAAAATAAATTTGCTTGTCCATCAATATGAATTATTTAAGATGGAGTTAAATGAGTCTATTTCTGAAATGTACTAGATTTACTGATATTATCAATGATTTGAAAAGCTTGGATAAATCATACACTAACAGTGAGCTTGTTTGTAAAATTCTTAGGTCACTTTCAAAAGCTTGAAAAACAAAGATCACCGCCATCCAAGAAGCAAAAGACCTCAACAAGCTACCATTGAAAGAGCTTCTTGGGTCCTTAATGACTCATAAATTGAATATGAGGCAAAGCATGGAGGAGGAAACCAAGAAGAAAAGGACCATAGCTCTCAAGACAACTACTTTCAAGGATGATGAGAGTGAGGAATCCAATGAAGAGGAGGAAGAAGAAGACTTGGTCATGATTGCAAGAAAGTTTAAGAGGTTTATGAGAAAGAAAAAGAAAGGATTCAAGAAGAAGACCTTCAAAGATGAACCAAGTAAGGAAAAAGAGAAGGAGCTAACAATTTGCTTCGAGTGCAAGAAACTCGGCCACTTTAGGATGGACTACTTTCTTCTCAAGAAATCATCCAAAAAGCTCAAGAAGAAGGTGATGATGGCCACTTGGAGTGATAGTGAGGACTCTAGCTCTAAGGAAGAATCACAAGAAGAAGTCAACCTTTGCTTGATGGCACATCATGAGGAGGTAAATACTGAAAACTCCTTAGATTTTACTTTTGATGAGTTACAAGAGGCTTTTTCTGAACTTATGGCTGAATATAGGAAAGTAACTTTGAAAAATAAAGATTTGAGAAAGTTAAATTCAGAACTTACTCATGAAAAGAAAATATTTTTTGAAAAATTGAATTTGCTTACTAATAAAAATTAGAAATTGAATGATGAACTAGCAAAAATTAAATTATTTGTAGAAAGATTTACCTATAGTTTCAAAAAGTTAAATATGCTACTAAAAGAGTAAAGAGCTATTTTTAACAAGGTCGGATTAGGATTTAAATCACATAAGAAATAAAAGCTATTTAAAAATTTATTTGTTAAAGCTTCATCAAACACTACTTCAAATATCTTATGTTTTTATTGTGGCAAAATTGATCATAAGTCTTATGCATGTGATTTCAAAAAATTAAATAAAAAAATAATTAAAATTGTTTGGATTTCAAAAGGGACCATGAGCACTGATGTGTCTTAAAATTAACTACAAGTGCATGGTGTGAAAAGTAGCACGTCCAGCAAGTATGGATCGATCCCTCAAGAAATTGTATTTAAATTATGTTCAAATCCTTGCTCAAGTGAGCTTTAACAAAGAGTTTTGGAAAATTGATTGATACTTACTACTAAATAATAAATTAATTTTAGAAAATAATAATCTAAAGATCTAGGGCTTTTGAATCCACTAGACCAATAACTTAGAGAGCCTTTCTAAGATTTCTCTTATTATGTCCCTTAATTAAGATGTAATGCATAGACAAGCATTCACCCTAATTAAAGAACTTTCCTTTCAACTGCTTCTCTTATGCTATCCAAGTATGGACAATGAAAGAACTCTGATCTAAGAATAATCCATCAAAATTTTCCACAGGAAGAAGAGAAAAAGAATTAAAAAGATTAAAAGCCTTCTACTTATTATCCTTCTTGCACCAAATGAAGCTTGAACTATTAAGGGATTGAAACCGCATGATAGTCCATCAAGTCTTTTGGCAAGAAGCTTGAAGGAAGAAGAACTAAAAAAATAAAACCCAGGAGAAATCTTAAGAAGAGTTTCTAATCATGGTTTAGCTTCATCGTAAATCCTAGTGGATTGCTTAGCTAGACATGATTTGAAGAAAAACTATAAATCTGATTAAGAAAAAAAATATTATACTAATTATTAAAAATTAAAATTATAGTAAATAAAATAGATGTAGAAAGTAAATAAGCATAAAAATTAAACTATCCTATGTGCTAAAATTAAACTGCATAAATTAAATTACACAAGCGATGATTAAAAGAAAATAAAACTTTATTGCTGGAATAAAAATTTGATTACAAAAATAAGAACTAACTCCTAAGCCATTAACAGGGCTTGGAGTTGAAATAAGAAAATAAAAGGAAACACAGACTCTCCGCTGGCATACTTTTTTCTAGCTAACTCTCCTTCTCGTATGTTGGAAGGATGGAAGAAAGTGAAAAAATGATGAATAAAAATTTTATGGGTAGGTATTCCCACCTATCACATGGGCCCCTATAAGAGTTATGGTGTGGAGAGATAGATCCTCTTGGTAGAAGCATTGAGTTTTATTTATAGGTGTAGGAGGAAGGCAGATTTTTTATTTTTTTCATGTGAGACTAATTAAAAGGAGAGGCAACAAGAAGTGGGCTATTGGATTAGGAAGCTTGCTTCTCATCCATTGATCTTTAAGTCGCGTTCACACTTGGATCTATGTGAAAGGTTATCTTTTAATCTAGATCCTTGATCTTTAAGTCGTGTTTACACTTGAATCCATGTAAAAAATCTTCTTTAATTCTGGGCCCTTGATCAAGAGGAGGTTGCTTCTCATCCCTTTATGAGTAAGTCACGTTCACACTTGAATGGGAGCTGGTTGCCTGATTCACTTAAATTTGAGCTAATTTGAGTCTAATTTGAATTGTATGAGCCTAAATTCTTAATTACCTATAAAGTATATTAGAAAGCATCAAATTCTTAATAAATAAAGAGTAATTAAATTAAATTTATACTTCTAGTGACTTAATTTGAGTGTTTATCAAGCACTAACCCCAAAGGACCAAAGATGACTTGGGTACCTAAAAACTCAACTTGATTTTCTTATGTAGGAGTGTCTTGACGCCTAGGACAAGAAAAGGCTTTGGTATCTTGATAATGGCTATTCAAGGTATATGACGGATGATAAATCTCAATTTATCACTTTTAAGCCTAAAGAAGGAGTAGTTACATTTGGTGACAATAGAAAGGGACGTATCATTGGTGTCGGTAACATTCGTATCACTCCTTCTACTTCTATTCAAAATGTATTGCTAGTTGATGAGTTGAAACATAATTTGCTTAGCATTAGTCAATTTTGTGATAAGAAATTTAAAGTAACTTTTGAATCTCTATTATGTATTGTTTCTAATCCAAATGACAATGGCATCATGTTCATAGGATATAAACATAACAATGTCTACATGATAGATCTTGATGATCTACACATGAAGAATGGTCAATGTCTTATGGCAATGGATGCCAAGGTCAATGAAGCTAGATAGTTATGGCATCATAGATTAGGTCATCCTAGTATGGACTTACTCTCAAAATTAATTAAGAAAGACTTTATAAGAGGATTACCAAAACTAAGTTTTGAAAAGAATCGAATTTGTGATGCATGTCAATTTGAAAAGCAAACTAGGAATTCTTTCAAACCAAAAGGAATGATTTCAACCTCTAGACATTTAGAATTGCTACACATAGATTTGTATGGACCCACAAAGACCACACGTGTGAGGATTTGTGGTGCTCCCAAGCCTTGGAAGGCCACGGGAGGAGTCAGGGTGTTGGCTTTGGGGATTCTAAGGGCATAGTTGGTGCTTCGGAGATCTGGGATTCAAAGTTACGTAAGAAACCAAAGTCGAAGAATCAAGACTGCAGAAAAAAAAAAATTCTGTAGGTTAGCCAGCTCAGTCCAAAACTAGATCGGCTAAGTCTTAGTGCACAGGCAAAATAGAGAGCTGCACATTCGGAACTGCTAGCATGGTATAGGACTGGGTCGGCTCAATCCAAAATTGAGCCAACCTAGTGGAACTTAGCTGGCTCAGTGCGCAGGCAAAGTTACGTGAGGGTCCATTTTGGGCTAGGGTCTGGGTTGATCCTAGGAGTCTTAAGGTCTGGTTTGAGAGGTCTTAAGGAGGCTAACTCATGTATGGGTTGGATCTAGATCCAGAAGATAAGAGCATGGGAGACATGAGTGTACATGGGTTTGGTGAGTGCTTTCATGTATTGAGTTAGCCATGGAAGTTTTTAGTCGAGCCTATTGGCTATGTATAAATACATAAGTTGTATTAGGATTTTAAAATGCTGTGGAATACAAACCTTTTCTCCCTTAATTCTCTCTTCTTCTCTTCTTTCTAGAGTTGCCACCCCAGGGTTCTTCAAGAAGCCCTAAAAAAGAGGGTATCTCCCTCAAACCCAAGGAGGAAGGCACCCCATCATAGATCCAGGTGGAGGGTCAGTGGTTTGCTGCCCATGGAGAATATCACAGGCTCCTTCAGGTCCGTGCTAAAGATCAAGGTCTTCCACAATATGGTATCAGTGCTTATGATGTTAAGGATGATTGGCGTTCAAGCGATATCATGGGTCTATAATTTGGTATCAAAGCTAGGTGATGCCTGGGATGTTGTGGATGGCAATATCATATCAGAGCCAGATTTTAGAGCCGATAGTGCATGGAAGGAGTCAGATTTTAGAGCCTGATGGTTCATGGAAAGAGCCAGATTTCAGATCCTGATGGTGTATGGAAAGAGCCAAGTTTCAGAGCCTGATGGTGCATAGAAGAAAAGGAGAAGTCGTACAAGGTGAAATCAGAAATCTACACAAGGATTCTATGGTATGTCTCAAATCTACCTTGTTGTTGCTCTGGTTTGGCCAACCAGGAGCAGCGGGTTGAAGATGGAGGTTGAGAGGATTAATGAGAAGGAATTTTCTTAGGGTGGAAGGATTTGGTGCATGATTTGCTGATCGATCTTGGTGAAAAGGCCAGGATGTGTGATGGTTATGTGATAGGTAGGAAGCGCTGGAGTGCTGCAGTAGTGCTTCCATAGAGATATAGGGCCGAGAGAGGCTCGACGATGCAGCAGTCGAGTGAGGAATCTCAACAGAGAGCATCAGGATTCTCTAGGAAGATGGATAGTGTAGGGCTATTGAAGAGAGGTTTCCCAAGGGGTAATGGTCGAAGGAAGGCTAAAGAAGCGACTATACGTCCTTCGATGTCAGAAAAGCAGGAAAGTAGTCAGAGATGTATTCAGTAGTTTGACCAAAGCATAGATTTGTGAAGCCTTGGGAGTGATGGAGATGGATGATCCATGGAGGTCCAGTAGGTTAGGGTTGGATGGATGTAGAGTGGTGTAGAGATGAGTCAGAGAGCGCTGGAGTGCTGCAGGAGCACTACCCTGGAGGCATAGGGGCTGAGAGAGGCTCGACGGTGCAAAAGCCGAGGAGTGTATCTTAGCAGATGATGTCAGGAGCTTCTCAAGGAGATCGCGAGCAGATCTTAGGGAGAGTCAGGAGGTCACAAGGAGCGTCGAAGGTCTCAGGCAGTCGAGAATATCATGGATTAGGTTTCTTCTATAGGGGCATCAGGAAGAGTCATGGTTCAGGTGGAGGATGGTTCTCCGGGCACAACTGAAGTGATGGCTGGTGTAGGGGTAGAAGAGAAGGACTAGGGTAAAATTTTTTAGGGTTTAGTTGCTGGTTTTAAAAGAGTTGGATGAGCTCTTGGGTTTCGGAGGTGCCCGTAGGTTGCAGAGATATCCGAGACAGCTTGAAAGAGGGCTGCAGAGTGTAGAGGGTTCGAAGGGGCAACGACGATGTTCGAGGTGCAGCGGCAGGCTTAGTAGTGTAGCGTTGAGTGATTGGCCTCAAGAAACTCGATGATAGAGTTGGCTTCTATGGCATCAGATGGACTTCGGATATAGGTGAAGCTCCGAAGAGGTGGCTTCATAATTAGAGAGGAATTTGACATGAGTTTAGAGCAGAGGGGTGCAGAAGGATCGATATCCTAGCACCAGCATCGGTGATGCACAGTTCTAGGTGGAGGACATGTGCAGGAGGATAGGCATAGTTCTGAGGAGACTATGTCAAGGTTTGCAGCAAGTGCCGGTATAGAAATATTGTAGGTTCTTCAGGAAAGTCTGGGAAAAGTGATGCAGCTGCTAAGCAGAAGGGATCCTACAATTCCAAGATGGTGTAGAGGTGCAAGCCAAGATCTTCAGCGGTGGAGGCGGTCATCCCAAAGGCCTCAAGGGTGCACAATAGCTGAAGAGGATTGGCGGAGGTGATGATTGCACATGGGGTTGTCGAGTGCGTAGGAATAGCGGGAACATGTAGGAGGTCATTGTCAAGGGGTTTACCAAGGCATGGGAGCACCAAGATGGAAATTGTGAGGATTTATGATGCTCCCAAGTCTTGGGAGGCCATAAGAAGAGTCAGGGTGTTGGCTCCGAGGATTCCAGGGGCTTAGTTGTTGCTTTCGAGATCTAAAATTCAATGTAAAGCAAGAAATCAAAGTTAAAAAATCAAGACTAAAGGAAGAAGATTTTCTGCAGGTTAGTCGACTCGGTCCAAAATTGGGTTGGCTAAGTCTCAATGCACAGGCAAAATAGAGAGCTGTACATTCGAAACTGCTTGCATGGCACAGGACTAGATCGGCTCAGTTTTGGACTGAGTCGACCTAGTGGAACTTAGCTGGCTTAGTGCTGATACTAAGCCAGCTTAGTGCGCGGGCAGAGTTACGTGAGGGTCTATTTTGGGCTAGAGTCTGGGTTGATCTTAGGGGTCTTAAGGCCTAATTTGAGAGGTCTTAAGGGGGCTAACTCATGTATGTGTCGAATCTAGATCCAAAGGATGAGAGCATGGGAGACATGAGTGTACATGGTCTCGGTGAGTGCTTTCATGTATTGGGTTAGCCAGGGGAGTTTTTGGTCGGGCCTAATGGCTATGTATAAATACATGATTATATTAGGATTTTAAAATGCTATGAAATACAGACCTTTTCTTCCTTAATTCTCTCTTCTTCTCTTCTCTCTAGAGTTGCCACCCCAGGATTCTTAAAGAAGCCCTACAAAAGGAGGCATCTCCCTCAAGCCCAAGGAGAGAGGCACCCTATCATAGATCCAAGTGGAGGGTCGGTGGTTTGCTGCCCATAGAGAACATCACAGGCTCCTTCAGGTTCGTGCTAAATATCAAGAGCTTCTGCAACATGGTATTCATGCTTGTGATGTCAAGGATGATTGGTGATCGAGTGATATCATGAGTCTATAATTTAGTATCAGAGCTAGGTGATGCTTGTGACGTTGTGAATGGCAATAACTAGTCTAGGAGGTAAAAGTATGGTCTTATAATTATAGATGATTTTTCAAGATTCATTTGGATAATATTTTTAGCACAAAAAGATGAAGCGTTCAATGCATTTTCAAATTTTATCAAACAATTTTGAATAAAAAAAACACATCAATAGTTTGCATATGTAGTGATCATGCTATAGAATTCAAAAATCAGCACTTGGAGAACTTTTGTAATGAAAAAAAAAATTGATCATAATTTTTCAGCACCTAGAATCCCACAACAAAATGGAGTAGTAGAAAGAAAAAATCGAACACTAGAAGGAATGGCATGAACTATGTTGTGTGAAAGTAATTTACCTAGATATTTTTTGGCTGAGGTAATAAATACTGCATCTTACACATTAAACCATGTTCAAATAAGACCTATTTTAAAGAAAACCCCATATGAACTTTAGAAAGATAGAAAATCAAATATCAACTATTTTCATGTATTTGGTTGCAAATGCTTCATACTTAATAATGAAAAAGATAACCTAAAAAAAATTTGATGCCAAGTTCGATGAGGGTATCTTCTTAGGATACTCCTCATCAAGCAAGGCATATTTAGTCTTCAACAAGAGAACTTTCGTTGTTGAAGAATCAATTCATGTTATCTTTGATGAATATAATGATAAATCTGTTAGAAAAGAAGATGCTTTAGATGAGGATGCAAAAAATCTTCATGACAAGATGGACAATCTAACACTCAAGGATGCTCCACCTTAAAATAATGAAGAAGAGAAGAATGAAGATTCCTCTCACAATCCAAGAGAGGAGCTACCAAAAGAAGAGGTATGCACATGGACAACCTAAAGATCTTATAATTGGTGATTCATCACAAGAGATAAGAACACGATCTTATCTTAGAAATGTAAATAATTACATAGCTTTTATTTCATAAATTAAACCTAAATTAGTAGAAGAAGCTGAAAATGATCCATATTGGATAGATGTCATGCAAGAAGAATTAAATCAATTTGAAAGAAACAAAGAGTGGATCCTAGTCGATAGACCAAATGACCATCCAATAATTAGAACTAATGGGTATATTGAAACAAATTGGATGAACATAAAACCATTATAAGAAATGAGACTAGATTAGTAGCAAAATGATATAATCAGGAAGAAAGCATTGATTTTGATGAAACCTTTGCTCCTGTAGCTAGATTAGAGGCCATTAGACTATTGCTTGCTTTTGCATATTTCATGAATTTTAAATTATACCGAATGGATGTAAAAAGAGCATTTCTTAATGGTTATATAGCAAAAGAAGTGTATGTTGAACAACCACCTAGATTTGAAAATCATGCATTTTCAAATCATGTATTCAAATTACATAAAGCCATGTATAGTCTAAAACAAGCCCCACGTGCTTAGTATGAAAGATTAAGTAAATTCATACTAAATAATGAATTTACTAGAGAAAATGTAGATAAAACCTTGTTCTTAAAAAGAAAAGATGAGAATCTATTAGTTGTACAAATCTATGTGGATGATATTACTTTTGATACCACTAATGAAATTCTTTGTCAAGAATTTGCTAAGCTAATGCAGGGTGAGTTCAAGATGAGCATGATGGGAGAGTTAAACTTCTTCCTCGGACTCTAAATCAAGTAAAATGAAGAGGGGATCTCCATCAACCAAACAAAATATACAAAGAAAATACTTAAGAAGTTCGGGATGGAGAGTTCAAGACCAATTGACACACCAATGAGTACATCCTGCAAACTTAACAAAGATGAGAAAGGTAAGAAAGTAGATTTAAAATTATATAGAGGTATGATAGGCTCACTTCTCTATCTTACTGCATGTAGATAAGATATAGTATTTAGTGTTTGCATGTGTGCTAGGTATCAATCAGATCCTGGAGAATTACATCTACTTGCTGTTAAAAGAATCTTTAGATACTTATCTAGGACACTTAATGTAGGACTATGGTATGATAGAGCATCTCAATTTGAATTAATTGATTACTCTGATGTTGATTTTATGCAAACTTTATAGAAAAAATACTAGTGGCACATGTCAATTTATAGGAGTAAATTTAATTTCTTGGTTTAGTAAGAAACAAAACTTAGTAGCACTATCAATGATCGAGGCTAAATATATTGCTGCTGGAAGTTGTTGCACATAAATTCTTTAGATTAAATAATAATTAGAATATTTTGGATTCAAACTTAATAAGATACCCATAAGATGTGACAACATAAGTGCAATCAATTTAACCAAGAACCCAATTCAACACTCAAGGTCCAAACACATTAAGATAAGGCATCACTTCATAAGAGACCATGTACAAAATAATGATGTGGTGCTTGAATTTGTTTATACTAATAAATAATTAGCTGACATATTCACAAAACTCCCTAGTGAAGAAAAATTCAGCATTATTAGAAGAGACTTAGGACTATGCTATCAACCTGATTAAATTTTATTCTTCATAATTTTAAGTAAATTAAATTAAACCCAAAAGAATTAAATCTTATGTATAAAATTAATGATCAATATTTAGAAAAATAACTAGACATTACTTGAATGACAAATTTTCTCTAAAACTTTAAAAGTTTTAGAACTATTGTTTGAGTCAACTCGAGCAAACTAGTTTAAAACCATGAGTCAACTCGAGGGTCGGGGGCCATAGGTGTTAAAATGGATCCATGACTATTCGCAATGCCCTAGAAAACCTTCATCTCAATGAGCAGAGGGCCTCTCATCCCCCCAAACCTAATTCAATAGTATTGCTTGTCTCCCTACCATCTCTTTTCTTCGATTCGTGAAGTCAAAGGCTGACTTTGGGTAAGGTTGGAGAAAGGCGTGGAGTGCAAAAAGTTTGTAATACCCATGGAGCCGAAGAACGGGTGAGGAGAAGGAAAGCCTAAATAGAATGGGCAGCATCCCAACCATCTGAGGTTTCTCAATCCTCCGAAGAACTCATTTAGGAAGAACCCATTCAAGAAGAACCTCAATAGGATCAAGGTATTCCAAACTCACCTCTTTCACCACCTTCACCTGTCGGTAGGATGGCCACTAGAGCCATTGCAATGGAGAGGAGAATTGATTTTGATTTCTTTGAAAGTTATAATTTTTCTATTAGGACTTGGATTGGTAGGATGGGGTGGAGAAATTTTTGTACAATGGATATCCCCATGTACCCTAAGTTGGTTAGAGAGTTCTATGAAAATTTTAAAAGGAGATTTCTTGAAATTTTAAGTATAGTCAAAGGTATACAAATTGAGGAGACTGAGGAGAGTTTGACTCAAATTTTTGGTATCACAAAAGAAGGTTTTGTGCCCAATAAATTATCTAACAAAAAGAGGGGTTTGAGATTGATTGTGGGTAGGGATGATATTATAGGAGATGTACTAGCAACCACACTATCAGTGGAAATGAGAGTTCTTCATCATATCATCAATGGGATTTTTATTTCGAAATTAGGTAGACATGACTTTATGTCTGAAAGAGAGTTGTGCATGATGTATTTGATGGTTCAGAAAACCTAGATAAATCTGCCTAGCATTATGATGCATCAAATGAGAGAGGCAGCATCTAGAAATAAGATATGCTTGCCCTATGGACTGACCCTAACTAGGATTTTTGAGACTGCAGGAGTATCACTAGAGAATGAAGCAAGCAAGAAGTAGTCTCACTATGATGTTTATGACATGAGAGCCTTGATCGGAATGCAATATCATGTTGAGGATGGAAGATGGATCAAGAATATTTTTGGTCAAGAGAGGGGAGCGCCTAGGGTTGTAAAGGCAGGAGAGCCTTCTACTCCAGTTGTAGCCCGAGATGCACCTGACAATGACCCCGATACACCTATAACACCTCGAGCTCCACCCACGAGGAGGTTCCCACAGACATCACCTGCTGACTATGCATCTATGGAGAGACTGACGGACATGATATCTATCAGAGTCAATAGAGAGATTTAGGAACTATCTGAGAGGATAGAGACTATACAGATAGAGATGAGGTCTATCTCTTAGAGATTTTCTATTCTAGAGCAGAGGGAGCACCCACATGACACATCTACTAATCACTCTAGCATCATTGAGGAGCTTGCTCGGCTCAGAAGGAGAGTTGAGTTTGGAGGAACTAAGATGATGGTAGCGATTAGTAGCCTAGGTCAGGCATAGCAGCAGGGCATCATTTTAGTACTTGGAGCCATGGATAGTTTGATTGAAAAAATAGAGAAACTCGCTCCAAGTGCGATGCCACCAGTAGCAGCAGATGCCACGGTTAGGATAGCCATGTCTCGACCTCCACCTTCTCCACCTATGTCACCTGATCAGTCCACCCAGGTATCCACGAGTGTGAGCAGACCACCACTCAGAGTCTACACTCGTGGAGGGCCTCCTCCCTCATAGATAGCCGGACCTTCTGCTAGAACTGGGAGTAGGAGAGCCAGACCTTCTACCTCATAAGCCTCATCCTAGACATTAGAGATTCCATCTGATGATGAGTAGCCTCGTAGACTCTAATGTCTGTCCACTTCTTGTACTTAGATCTATGTATTAGGAGTATATGGTTGTATGTGACTCTGTGCTTATATTTGACTCCATATACTTGGCACTTATAGATGTAAACTTGCTTAACCCAGTCTTGGTTTGAACTTGATGTTTCATTGTATCATAATACATTTTGTTAATGCAATGAAACTCATGATTACTTACTCTTACACTCATTCTGAACATTTGCCTTAACTTTATATTTTTGATTGATGACAAAAGGATGGAGTAATATGTATATGAGCATGAATTCATTCACTTTGAATATGTTAAAATTCATCTATAATTCATTCACTTTGAATATGTTAAAATTCATGTACTATTCATTCACTTTGAATACGTTAAATTTAAAATTTTAAGCATGAATATGTTAAGGATTGAAATTTTCAGCACATATGATGTGCATTATAACTTTGGAGTTTGTGCCATGATACATACTCTATGTATGATTGTTTAATACTAATGCTTGGCACACACATATGGATATATGCTGGCAATTTATCATTCTAATAAGTATGAGAAAAAAACTTAATCTTGAATTGAAAAGATATATTAAAAATGCAAGTATAAATTGAGGGGAAGACAAATATGAAAATACAAAAGGGATTAAATCGTTAATCTATTGAAAATATCCTTAATTTATTATTATTGCACATTTCTCACTCATATACTCAAAGTTTTATCATCATCAAATAGGGGAAGATTGTTGACCCCAAGGATTGATTTTGATGAGTAACAAAATATTTGAGTATATATTTGAACTAATGAAGTTGTTGAGATCATGTTTCAGGATGCAATTTAAAGTACTAAATAAAACTTTCATATAAATGTAATTAAAAATTAATAGAGAAGATTTGGAGGCTTTTGAAGCATAAATCACTCGTGAAACAAGATTTGTAAAGGATATCCCCAAACCAGAATTGAAGAGAAAAACCTTTGGAGAAACTAAAATTTTTTAGCTTAAGAAGCCCACGAGTCAACTCATGGTTCGACTCATTGTTCAGCTTAAGCTGATATGTAGACTGGCATGCAGAAGTTTCAGAAGGAACAGTCTCGAGCGGAGACTCAAGTCGACTCGAGGTTCTCAAGTCAAAGTCTCAATGACAATCCAAAGACTGGTGATTTTGGGGCAAGGTCTCGAGCAGAGGCTCGAGTCGACTCGAGGTTCTCAAGTTAAAGTCTTAGTGAAAATCTAGAGAATGGTGATTTTGAGGCAAGATCTCAAGCAAAGGCTCGAGTCGACTCAAGGTTCTCGAGTCGAAGTCTTAAGAGAAATACAGAAGATGGTAATTTTGAAGCAAAGTTTGGCACAGTCTCGAGCAGAGGCTTAAGTCGACTTGAGGTCCATGAGCTAAAATCTCAGTAACATACAGAAAGACTGATCTTCATATAGAAACTCTCAAGCTAAGGAACGAGTGGAGCAAATGGCCTCGAGCTAATGCTCAAGTCGACTCAAAGTTCGACTCGAGCTCCAATGGCTAGTTTCTACAGACTATCTAGAACTATGCAGATTGGGTTCAAACGGTCATTTTTGCTTCTCCAATGGTCAAATAAGATTCTCCATCCTCCCAAATATGAAAAATCATCTATAAAATACCTAGAGGAAGTGACATAACTATTAGATCATTAAAAGAAATAAAAAAGTTAAGAGAAAGAGTCATAAGAGCCCTAAAAAGAGAGCATTCCACTCCCAATACCAAGAAACATCGAATCAAGTGATTCTATTTTGCAAGAAGACAAGATCAAATAGATCAAAATCCTCCCTCCAAGAAGACTCCAAAAAGCTTCATTGACTTATTTGCTCATCAAAGGAGCTTTTTGTTCATTTTTATTGTTCAACTTTTCTCTTTTTTATAACTTAGCTTCAATAGGATTTTGAAGCTAAGGGGAAAGCTTATCCAAGCCTAAAAATTGGATTGTAAGCCAAGGGTTGGATTAGGGATTGATTGTGGTTGGTGAGCCGATATAAAAAATAACTAGATTTTGAATAGTAAGCCTTGAAAATCTGTCCGACTACAATCTTGGAGAGATTATAGTGAAATTTTCAAGTGGGCCTTGGAGAGTAGACGTAGTTGCAAGGGGCACCGAACCACTATAAATTTTTTAGTGTTTGTGATTCTCTTGTTTACTTCATTCAATTGCATTTATATTTCTGCATACTTAGAACTAAAGCATACACCATCACATCACTTATTTTTGAAAATAGCACCTAACTTATTTTAAGTTTTGAAAAATCCAATTCACTCCCCCCCCTCTTGGGTTGTCTTGCTGGGCAACAACCTGGGATGAGAAGATTGGAGGAGGTCGAACGCGCATGGATTGAGAGGCCTGCAGGTGCCAACCCCCCGATCCTCTTCTATGTTTTTTGAAATAGAAGCTCTTCTTCTTTCTTCTTCCTTCTTCCTTTTTTTTTTGAAGGTCAGCACCGCCTGGGATCGCGAGGAGGAGGTTGGAGCTGCTACGGGATCATGAGGGGGAAGAAGGCTGGAGCTGTCGTAGGTTGCACCTAGAAGCATTTGGGAGGAGCTTGGCCAGAGATGTGTAAGCATGCGTGAGAGGAGCTTGGCTACAAGGGCGCATAGGAGATAGGGAGGAGATTTGCTATATCACCGCGGACCTCCTCCGAGAGTGCACTGAGAGGAGATCACCAGGGTTCGAGATCGAGAGAAGGTTGCTGTATGGGAAGGATGGTCGGAGATGTAGGAAATCAAGAGAGGCCTTGCCATCATGGGGCAGTGCCTGGAAGCACGGAGGAGGAGGTCATCAGTGTCCGAGATCGAGGGAAGGTCATTGCACGAGGAGAAGATCCACTGGAGTCATCGCTTGGGGAAGAATGAAGATCGACCAAAATCATCATGCAAGGGAGAGAGAAGTTTGGTCGAGTACGTAGGGAGAGGGAAATTGGTCGGAACCGTAGTGGATCACGCTTGGGAGTGCAACAGAGATTGCTAGAGGATCTTGAGCGCAGGCTTGGTGGAGGCCGATCGGACGTGCGACGGGTGCGGAAAGGGCCAGCCAAACGTCGGCCAGAGGTGCAGGGGCTGGGGCAAGGCCCATGGATGCCGACCTCGCCCTGCTCCTTCTTCCTCCATTTTTGTTTTTTATTTTTTGTTTGTTTGTTTGTTTGTTGTTGTTGTTTTTTTTGGTGGAACTTTCACCTGTATGAACTCCATTATAGGCTGATGATATAAGAATGAATCTCTTGGATAATTGGAGAGTCTGCAGGAGCTTGAGGGAGGGAAGATGGCAGCAACACTGACAGTCGATGGAGCATTCCTGTCCGCCTCACTTTAGGTGGTGTTCGACAAGTTGGCCTCCCTCGCACTACAAGAGTTTGGATCGCTGTGCGGCATTGAGCACGAGCTGAACCGACTACGCCACATGCTATTGAAGATTTTTTCCATTATTAAGGACACCAAAATGAGAGAGATCAGAGATCAGAGCTTGAAGATGTGGCTCAAGGAGCTCAAAGATGCAGCCTACAATGCAAATGATATACTGGACGAGTTTGAAGCTGAAGCCCTTCGGTAGTAAGTGGAGAGAGGCAATCATGTGAGATTTCTATCTTCTCTAAGTCCCAATCAAGTTTTACTCAATTGTGAAACCTCAGAAAAGATAAATGTGATCCAAGAAAGGCTAGATGACATTGCAAAGGATAGAGATGACCTGAAGCTAGGAGAGTTAAGGGATCATGCAAGACAAGTAGAAGTAGTGGAGAGACAAGAGTCCAGTTCTTTAGTTGTTGAATCTCATGTATTTTGTCGAGAATAGGATAAGGAAGATATATTAAAAATGCTAATTACTGATGATTCAAATCAAATCAATTGTAGAAATGTCTTGGCACTACTAATAGTTGGTATGGTGGGACCTGGGAAAACAATTCTCATACAGCTTATCTACAATGATCAAAAAATAGGCGGCCACTTCTACATCAAGATGTGGGTTCATGCCAGAGTAACCATCAACACAAGAAGGCCTCTCTTCGCTCTCCTCTAACTTTTTATGATACCACTCCATTTTTTTTCCCCATGACCTAGGTCTCTTGATTTTATTATGGATTTCAGGGGTCGTGTTATTTTGCCCAGCATATTGTAGTGCAAATGAAGACCTCTCCTCTAATGCTAGATTCTATCTAAAATTCAAATGAATGGACGAAAGAAAATAAGAATGTAATATGACTAAAAAAATTTTTCATAATTATATTTCTTATCTAGATCCTGTGATGTCTTTGCTAGTTTAGATCCTTTTTGTTATGATTTCCTTCTTTGTCTAGATCTTTTTCTCCGATTGAAACTTCTTCATCATTTGTAGCCCCCTAGTTTGAGCATAGATGGGACCTGTTGGAGATGGATGCTGAATCTCATTGGCATTGGAGCAATGCGGCAGAGCTTCTCCCATTGGATGCTCATTTCTTTCCATAAATGGGCTCAAAGGCTCTTTCTTTAGTGCCATCTATTGATGCAAAAATCCATCTCAAGATCGGGTTGGTTGGAGTTGTACGATGGCAGCAAGCCGACGGTGATGGGATGGAGGCGGCCATACCTACAAGAGAAGTCTTCGATTGGAGTTGGCTTCGATGGGGACCCTCTGATGCTCAAGTCAGTTTTTCATTCAACAGAAAGAAGAGATGAGCATTTGGAAGAAGAGAGTCTGCATACCTTGGGGTTCCTCTTTTTCTCTTTTATAAAAGGGTCTAGAGTTTGTTAGGATAGATTGTGGATTGTTAATCATGAGAAAGCAGTGGATTGTCAGAGATATTTTGTTTGCTAACTAGAATATTTTTAGAAATCATGTTACGTATCATCCCCTCATGGCATGTAGGGAAAAAGTTGACAACCTAGAGCCTAAAATGGGGACTTCAGCTTTTTGATAACTTTAAGTTCAGCTTGAAATAAAATCTCAACTATAGCCTTCCGAAGACCTTCAATCAGCCTATATTGTGACTTTGGCTTCCATCTCTTGATGACTTCAAGCTCGGCCTGAAATAGGACCTCGATCACAGCCTTTCGAAGATCTTCAATCAGTCTATATTATGACTGGCTTCTATCTCTTGATGATCTCAAGCTCGGCCTGAAATAGGACCTCAGCTATAGCCTTCCAAAGATCTTCAATCAGCCTACATTGTGACTTTGGCTTCCATCTCTTGATGATCTCAAGTTCGGCTTGAAATAGGACCTCAGTCATAGCCTTCTAAAGACCTTCAATCAGCCTACATTGTGACTGGCTTCCATCTCTTGATGATCTTAAGTTTGGCTTAAAATAGAACCTCGGCCATAGCCTTTCAATGACCTTCAATTAGTCTACATTATGACGTTGGCTTCCATCTCTTGATGACCTTAACCTTAGCCTGAAATAAGACCTCAGCCATAGCCTTCCAAAAATTTTTAATCAGCTTACATTATGACTTTGGTTTCCATCTCTTGATGACCTTCATTCTCAATCAAAAATAGGACCTTGACCACAGTCTTCCAAAAACCTTTAATTAGCCTATAGTGTGACTTTGGCTTCCATCTCTTGATGACCTTAAGCTCGGCCTGAAATAGGACCTCACTTTCTGAAGACCTTCAATCAGCCTACATTATGACTTTGGCTTTCATCTCTTGATGATCTCAAGCTTGATCTAAAATAGAATCTCAGCCATAGCCTTTCGAAGATCTTCAATCAACCTACATTCTCACATCTTCGACAGGCATAATATCTCCCCCAACACCGTCCAACTGGGATTCTTTAGTATGATTAGGTCAAATCTTAATTTATAAAATAAATTAAACTAGGATTAATACAACCTAATTAAGGATGATCTTAGTCTAACTAGGAGTCCAATTAAATTAGATTAAACTATTTTAAATTTGAATTAAATCCTAACTCAATTAGAAATTAGGTGTGCTTGAGTTCTAATCAAATAGAAAATTGATCGCCCTTGTATTAGGCTTATCTCATAAACTAATTAGACTTGACCCAATCAAGTCCAAACTAATTTTAACTGAATCTAATTTAATTATACTCATTATTAGTCTAGTTGATCAATCAAATTAAGTCAATTAGTAATTCGATTACTAATAGATCCTTTTGTAATACTTGTACTTAATCGATCATCAATTGCATTGATGATTCGATCCCTGAATGATTCTTAATCATTGATCAACCATCTGACTAGGTAGTTTTATGTGTATGATCCCATAAGTTTGAACCTAAGTCAGTAGTACAGGAACTAATTTCTATACCAATAAATTGACCATCTAGCAATGGTATCGAATGGCCAGATAGGTCGAATGTATGCAAAGCAACATTCTTAGAATCCTAGCTTATGGCTACCATATAATTCATCACTTTGATCCTTAATGCTCAAGATGACTTTGAGTTTATTGTCAACACTCAAAATAGTTTATCCATATTATATTTCAAAATTTGCAAATCCTGTAACTCCTCATGAGGATTACCTAAGCCTGGGTTTTGCTAAATTAAAATATAGTGAGACATTCGCTCCAAAAATTGATCAAAAGTGGTCAATCCTATCTTGACTCACACACTGACTCTACAAGTACTTGACTGCACCCAAAAATCTTCCATCATTGTATTAAAAATATAGGTAGTTCGATACCAAAGTAATGTGAGTTGCTTGTAAATCACCATGGTAATCTTAACTCGGAGGGACACTTATATCCATTGGCCTTTACTAGCTACTCTTAATAGTAGAGTACTACATTGATCATGTTCAATGTAGATATACCCCTATATCTCACCTGCATGCCATATTAGTGTCTCCACATCACTTGGTTATGAGGACAATCAATACATATGATATATAGTGACCTATACTCGATAAGTTATTATCCTAGTTAATAATTTATCATTTGATCATGAATAAATTTAAGAATCATTTGATAAATCCTTCTTTGTCAATTGAGTGTGGTTCTAAGAACTTCATCATATCATAGGAGTTCATTTAAGAAAGATAGAACTTTTATGATGAATAAACTAAATAACTATTATTAATTTATAATTCATATACTAATTGCAATCATCTACAACTTAGATAATTACAATTAGACTCATGTAATTCGATTGATTTTGATTTGATCCAATTAGATTTAAAAAAATTATGCTAGCATATGATTGAACCTAATTTCTCTTGCATTGACTTTTCTATTATTTTGGACTAAGTCAAATTAGATTTGGCTTGTCTGGACACTCTGAATGGGCTTGTCCTAATTAGATTAGGACCTTGTCCTGATCTTCTTAAAGGATAAGGATGAGAGGGTGCCAAGAGTTGGTTCCTCCCCCCTAATCTTTGACTTTTCTTTGCACTAAAGAAAGAGAGTGTGTGCCCCCTAATGTTTCTCCTTGGGGGACGTGCGCCATCTACTTTCTAGAGAGAGAGAGAGGGTGCATGCCCCTTCTTTCCTAGCATGCACCCCTTGCAAGGAGAGATAGGGAAAAGATTAGGGAGGTTGTTTTAATTTAAATAGAGTTTGAATAAGTCAAAAAATGGTTTTGATTTAATTCAAATTCAAGGAAGAGATTATTTGGGCTGCCAACTACCTTATTAGAATAAGGTGGTGCATGCCTAGAGGCCTTTTGTGCGACAAAAAGCTATGAAGAATAAGAGAGAGGGTGCCACTTCTCATAAAGAGTTCCTCTACTTTAAGTATTTGATCTGGTCAAATGCTTAAAACACTCGGACTCTAGGTCCCCTACTTCTAAAAAATAGGGGTCTATATTAAAAGGTTTAGCATCATAATTTCTAAGTACAAAGCCCTGCTCCTCTCCTTCTCCATGTGTCCTCCCTCCTCTCCAGATCCTCTCCCTCTCCCTCTCTCTCCCATGCCCAAATATTGGGCTGATCCAAGGCTTCAAAGGCTGAAGTGTTGTCCATGCAAGAAGAAGAAGAAGATCCAATCATTTATCGATCAAACTATTGTCGATAATCTGATCGAAGGTAGGAGTTGGAGATCCATATTTGATTTGTTGAAGTTAGATCAAGCAAGGAAAAGATGTCCTTATCTGAATATGAGTGGATACCAATAGAGGCTGGGTGCATGCATGGCTTGAAGGCAAACCTCAACATCAGATTTAGATCATCAGAGCGGGAGATCGTCCACCCATGTAAGGTGGCATAATCACTACCCAATGCATGCTTGTTTTTATTTTTATGTAATCATATCTATGAACCCTTAGCTAGATTAGATTTTGAACAGTATTAAATTCTGCTACATCTGATCCGATTTGATCCGATCGACCAAAATGTTCCTTCAACTGATATCAAAGCAAGGTTATTGGTTCATAAATCTAGATTGCATGGATCTAGATTAGATTTTTGATGAGATCAAAGTAGCATAAGTTTAAAAATGTATGTGATATATTTTTAATTGATACATGAGATGTATGCAAAGCATAATTAGATTAGATCTGATTACATATATATGACATATTTATTCTATAGATCTTGATTTGAATATTAGTAGCAAAGTACTCTAATTGAGGTAGTCTCCTTGGCTGTCGATCATAAGAGAAAGAAGGATTTAAATGATAGATCTATGCCCTAGAAGCCAAATTGTCTAACACTTGTAATACACTTCTAAAGGTAATTTTATAATTTTGATTATAAATTAATAAAATAATTATTTTCTATCATAGCGTATATTTGAAGCTTATGTGATACATCCTTTGAATTAATGATAATGATAATTCATATTTTCAAAGAGTTAAAACTTTAACAGATGAATTTTCATAATTAACTCATAAATTGCTTCTGACCATAGGATCATCATGAGGATGGTGATTGATTTGAAAGGTTAGTGTACGATCGCTTTCTTTGAGTAGATGAGTCTTACGTCTACAATGTGGAGACATCGAAGCGAGAGTATAGTTACTCATTAGAGAATGAGGGCACTGAGCATGACCAGCTCGAGCATTCATAAGAAAGTCTACCTTCTCATCGATGACTGGCTCGATGTTGCAGTAGTGTGTCTGGTTCTTTGATCTGAGGTGCATTAGTAATTTACCTTGAGAGTGTTGCAGTTTGACTACACCATAACTCGATCTCCTAACCATTCAAAATCTTGAGGTGTATGTTGGCTATAGTACGTTAATTATAGAAATTAGATTGTACCAATAAGGGATCTATCTACCTCGGTAGATGAGGAGTAGCCCTATGATGATCATGAGAATCAAGTCCATAAGCCCATGGCCATGGCAGAGTGAAGATGATAGAAAGAGTTTCTATAAGGATTTCACATAGGACTCGAATCAAATGATTAATTCGTACGATGGATATTGGGTTTGACGAGTTCACCTTAACCCTAATCCTGTCGAGGCTCAAGATAGAAGAACCCAATCACACAGATAGCTGTACTGAGAGGTTCACTTTTAGTTCTGATGGGTTGCCACCATATATTTCTAAGTATCACTGGTGGATTTTAGGAGCAATTAGAATAATTTTGATGATCGATCATTCTAATTATGTGAATCAAAAAAGTTCCGATCCATCGAAAGGTATTTCAATGATGGAGATCATGACATGTCTCATTACCATACATAACTGAACCTAATTAGGTCACATAAATAAGGATTTGGATCTGGATGTCATCAATTGAGCTAACCTAATTCGATTGATTTGGATTAGATCCAATCAGGTTCAAGGTAATCATGCTAGCACACGATTGAGCCTGACTTTCTCCTTCTGTAATCTTTCTGATTCATCGCAGTCGAGTCAAATTTGATTTGACTCATTTTTGTATCTTGAATAAATTTATTTTCATCTAACTTGAATAAGTCTAGATCAGATTAATTACGAAAATTAAATTTATTCCTAGTGTAATTGGACTAGGGTCAATAGTTGACCCAATTGAATGAATTAAGGGTCACATGATTAGAGAATTTTAGAAATTTCTATACAAATTATTTTGATTTAGTTTTTGGGTATATGATATTACATGAGTTGTACTTTGGGTGTGCAAAATTTTGTGATTTTTAGAGGTGCCAAGACTAAGTTTTGATAGAGTTTGATTTGGATCAAACTCTTGAGGGAAGAGTCCTAGACACACATGGACTCTTCCTTATCCTTTCATGCTGTAACCTTCCAGATGGATTTTTTGGCATTAAAACTCGATCAGACCTGGGGTTTTTCATGGACATTAGGTCCAAGAGTCCCAATGGTTGAATTAATAAGATTTTTGATCAAAAAGAGATTCTTTATGGCACTATGTCTTGTATAAGAACTCTTCTCACGAAATTGCCTCAATATAATTTATTTTTTCCACACCCAAAGGAGCCTTCCCTCTAATATCCACACCACCTCTATCCTCTTTCTCCCTCTCTTCTACATGCCTAAATAGTTAGGCACAAATCTGAGTTGAATGTCTAAGATTTTTGGCACAAGATTCAGCATCTATGCGATGGTATTCGTGAGACGAACAGGCTGCCCTCAGAAGTCATTTTGAAGACTTTTCAAATCAGATTCAAATCTAATTTTTGGTAGAAAGATTCATGAGAAGAAGATGTTCAGATCTTATCCAAGTGGATACTGGTAGAGGCCAGGCGCGTGCGTGGCTCCTTCCAGAACCTTAGGAATCAACAAGATCATCGTAGGATAATTAAATTACTAAATCAGGTACTTAAAATTAAATCTAATTTAATTTTATTTTTAACTTTTAATATCATATCTCTATGATTATATCTAATAAGTCTTAAATCTAATTAATATTTTAAGAAAAAATTTTGAAATATTTCTTCAGATAGAATCAAATCTGAACGATCTTGTGCCGAAAAAATAGATTTTTCCTTCAATTGGTATCAGAGCCAGGTTGCGATTCTTCGAATTTATTTTAGATTTGATTTTATTTTTTATTTTTTATATAATATTAAAAATTTTTAGATGTCACATCATATGTAATTAGATTTAAAATCAAAAAATTAAAATTAAATCATTAAATCTAATATGTATCAGATGCATGACTAGACTAGGAATAGAATAGTTCTATGTGTAGTCTAGTATAATCATATTATTAATTTGATTAAATATAATTTTATATTTATTTAATTTTTATTTTTTGATATTATAATTATTATAATTAGATCTAAAAAATGAAAAATAAAATTTTTAATTTTTTATTTATTCATATGTGATATAGAAAGATGCATGTTTAGACTAGTTGTAGAATAGTTCTATAAATTATCTAGAATAGTTTTATTTTGATATGATCAAATTTAAATCTATTTTTTAGATATGATATATGATATTTTAGATCTAACAAATATGCATGTTTAATTTAGTGATGATACATGAGATGTATGCAAAGCATATATTAGTTAGATCATTAATTATATATGTGATATATGATCTAGAAATAACTAGTTTTATAGTTTCAATTATATTTTTGATTAAGACATTCTCTTTAGCAATCCGATCATAAGAATAAAGTAGAGTTTAAAGGTCCTCTTCTTTCATTCAATGAGGTATTTTTATAGCATGTATGGGTGTTGCACGTTTGTCCTTAATCAGAAATTAGAACTTATTTTCTGCAAAACCCTAGATCCTGAAACCTTAGAATTTTGATACATATTTTTTTTGTTTATGAACCCAAACTTAATTAAGAATTTTGATTATAAAAATAATTAGATCTAAAATTAAGAATTTTTAGATGTAAAATATTTTCATAAAATTAGGTTCGAACTTGGGTAGCTCAATTAGGTCTAGCAGTTGATCAAATCGAATCAAGAGTTGGTTAGATGGAATCAAAAGTACTTAGAATTGACCAGCCCAATAGTTATAAGTCTGAATCAAGGTCGACTCACAGCCACATGTGATCGATCCAATTAAGACCTAATTTGGCTCCATGGCTCGAGCCTAGATTTTAGGCTAATCCGATTAGTTCTGGTTCAATAATTTGATGTCTAAGATAAGTTTGGTAGATACGATCGATTGGTTTTTAATTAGAAGCTACTCGATCTAAATCCATTCTTATCGAGTTAATGGCATATCCCTTCCACCGATCTCACTTATCTGACCATTTGTGTCAATCCAGTTCTGATTTGAGGTGGCTAATAGTTTGAGCTAACTCATGCCACTAGGCTTATCATAACCGTTATAACTAAGTCATGTCTTAAAGACCTAAATTGAATCTTCCTAAAAAAAGATTAAGTCAATTGATCTTTCATCGTTGTAGATATGCGGGTCCTTCTCGGGGTTCATTGTTCTCGGCTAGTTACAGTGGCTCAGTTGCACTGAAAAGATTCAACCACATCTATTAGGCATTGGATGCTATGGGTTGAAGACTAGGTTGGGCTTAATATTCTGAATACAATGTGAGACCCAATCAGAAGTCCAATTCCTACAAATGGTGGATCTGACTTAACTAAGAAGTGGATCAATCTTTCAGACATGGTGAGATTCATGAATTAGAGATCAGGATTAGATTCACCATGATTAGAGAATCATTGGATAAGAGTTGTCCACTCATCGATTGACCCATCATCAATAACTATTAGGTGAGGTGGTGAGCCAGTCAGTGGGAGCACACCATCCACTAGAAATCAATTGATCGTGAAAATTTTTGCATCTCTATCTAGGGAGTGTAGAAATTCGAGAAAAAAATGGGAGCCTAATTTATTTAAAAATAAAATTTTTAGATAAATTAATTAAGTCTAATTATAAAATCTAACTAGAAACTTTGACTCTCTATAGGAAAATGCCTGCATCCAACCCACTAGCCCGTATCCTGGACACCCATAGATTGACCAGACCCACCTTCAAGGATTGGCTTCAGAACTTCAAAATTATTTTGGGTTTTAAGAAGTTGACTCATGTGTTGGAACAAGATCCTCCCATTTTACCATCCCATCCATCCACTGATCAGAGAGCATCTCTAGAGAAGTGGATGGATGATGATAACAAAGCCAGGTATTACATGTTGGACTCGATATCTAATGAGCTCCGGTGCCAACATTAAGATATTAAGACTAGAAGCTAAATGTTGGCTCACTTGCAAGAGTTATTTGGTGAACAAAGTCATGCAGCCAAATATCAAGTCACTAAAAGACTTTTTAAGGCTCAAATGTGTGATTGACAGTCGGTCCAAGATCATTGTCTGATGATGATCAAGAACTTAGAAGAGCTTGAGAAGCTCGGTGTCAAGTTGGACAAGAATTTATAGATTGATATAATTCTACAATCTTTGACTGATGCATATGGGTAGTTCATCATGAACTACCATATGCATAAACTACATATTACTTTGGTAGAACTTATGAATATGTTGGTTACTACTGAGCATTCTATGAGAGGTTCTAAAGGCTCAGTACTTGCTGTGGAGCGGACATCTTTCAAAAGAAAGTATTTTGGAAAGAAGAAGAAATTCGTGAAGAAGTAGAAAGTGGATGGTGGGAAGAAGAAGAAGGCATAACCGAAAAAGAAGGTCACTAACAAAGAAAAATATTTTTATTGCAACACAGATAGTCATTGGAAGCGAAACTACCCCATGTACCTGGCTAGCCTGAAGAACAAGAAGGAGGTAGGTCCTTCTGGAGGTATGCTCGTTATAGAATCTAATCTTATAATTTTTTCTGCATCCAGTTGAGTGCTTGACTCTGGTTCTAGTGTTCGCTTATGCACTTCTATGTAGGGTCTTGAGGATAGCACAAGACTGAGGGATGGTCAGATGATCCTACGCATCAAGAATGGAGCAAGAGTTGCTGCAGTGGTCATGAGAACCTATCCTCTGTAATTACCATTAAGGTTAGATTTAGTTCTTAGAGACTATTTTTATATGCCTGCAGTAAGTAGAAATTTAATTTCTGTTTCATGTTTAGCATAAGAAGAATATGTAATTAGTTTTCTTAAGGACCATTATAATATTCTTTATGAAAAAAATAAAATTACAAGTGGTTTCGTTATAAATGATCTCTATTAGTTACATATTGATGTTTCTATTTTCAATATCGAGCAAAACGTGAATGTCATAGGATCAAAATGACCTAGGGATAGTTTAAACAATAGGTATCTATGGCACCTTAGACTAGGTCATATAGCGGAAGATAGGATTAATAAATTAGAGAAATCTAAAATATTGATTTCGTTGACTTCTGGGTTATATCCAATTTATGAATTATGCCTTCATGGTAGAATGACTATGCTTTCTTTTGTAGGACATGAGAAAAGGGCCACGAAACTACTTACCCTAGTACATACTGATGTGTATGGCCCATTTGATATGCCGACTAGAGGCAACTATATCTACTTCATCATCTTTATCGATGATTTATCTCGGTACGGGTATGTGTATTTAATACGATATAAATCTGAAGCTTTTGAAAAGTTCAAAGAATTCAGACATGAAGTAGAAAAATAAACCAAAAAATCCTTTAAGATTCTTCAATCAGATCGAGGAGATGAATACCTTAGTCAGAAATTCTTAGACTATCTTAAGCAAAATGGCATAGTCTCTCAATGGACTCCATCTAAAACACCTCAACTTAACAAAATTTTAGAATGGAGAAATTGGATCTTATTAGATATTATCTGATCTATGATGAGCTTCATGGACCTCCCTGAGTTTCTTTAGGGACATAGTCTAATGACCGCTATATATTTACTAAATAGGGTTTTCTATAAAATCATTCCTACCACACCCTATGAGATATAGCATGATAAGAAATCAAATCTGAGTCACCTCAGAATTTGGGGTTGTCTGACTCATGTCAAGAGACAACAGGTGAACAAGTTAGAGTATAGGTCCTTTAGAGCTTGGTTCATAGGATATCCTAAAGAGTCATTAGGATATTATTTCTACATTTTGAAAGACCACAATATGATTGTGAGTCGACATGCCATATTTCTTGAAAAATAGTTTATTCAAGATGATGGCATCGAAAGGCAGATTAGGCTTAAGGAGAAAGTCTCCTAAGAGCAACGAGCCAAGGACCCTATGAAATCCAATCAGATTAAGCTAGTCCAATCACTACCTCCTCCACCTCATAGATCAGAAAGGATTTTCCATCCTCCTGAAAGATACGTAGGTACTATTTCAGAGGATGTAGATAAAATGCTCCTCATAAAAAATGGGATTCATGGTGATGATCCCAAAACCTATAATGAGACGACATTAGATATCGACTCCAAGAAATGGTTAGAGGTAATGAAGTCAATATGCTCGAACCAAGTCTGGACCTTGGTAGATCCACCTGAAGGAATAGTACCTATTGAGTGTAAATAGATCTACAAGAGAAAGATAGGTGCAGATGGGAATGTGGAGATATTCAAGGCTAGGTTAGTGGCAAAAGAGTATAGTCAGTATGAAAGCATTGACTATCAGGATACCTTCTCGCCAGTAGCCATGCTAAAATCCATCCGCATATTGCTTGCTGTTGTAGCCTATTTCGATTATAAAATATGGTAGATGGATGTGAAAATAACCTTTTTAAATGGATATCTTAAGGAAGATTTTATATAGAACAGCCGCTAGGTTTCACATCCAGTGATGCTGATCATAAGGTCTACAAGCTGCAAAGATCTATCTATGGACTTAAGTAAGTATCTCAGAGCTAGAATGCTCATTTTAATGATGTGATCAAATCATTTGGATTCATCAAGAATGAGGAGGATCTGTGTGTATTCAAAAAGATCAGTAGGAGTGCTGTTGTCTTTCTCGTACTGTACGTGGATGACATCCTCCTTATTGAAAATGATATTTTTATATTGACCACAGTTAAAATATGGTTATCAAAAGAGTTTCCTATGAAAGACCTAGGAGAGGCATCCTTTATTCTAGGAATTAAGGTCTATAGGGATAGACATAATAGGATGCTGGATCTCTCATAGAAGATGTACATAGAGAAGGTACTAAAGAGGTTTAGCATGAAAAACTCCAAGAAGGGATTGGTGCCCTTTAGACATGGCATTCATCTATCCAAGAAGATGTGTCCCAACAGATCTAAGGAGATTGAACACATGAGCAAGATCCCTTATGCTTCGATAATAGGGAGCCTCATGTATGCCATGCTATGCACATGACTTGATATCACCCATGCTGTGAGTGTCATGAGTAGATATCAGTCAAATCCAGATGAAGAGCACTGGACTTCTGTGAAATGTATCCTTAAGTACTTGAGAAGGACTAGGGATATGTTCTTGATTTTTGGTAATAGAGAACTCCAGGTCCAGGGTTATTCAGACTCAGATTTTATGTCTAATATAGATGATCGAAAGTCGACATCTGGTAGTCTGTTTATGTGTAATGATGGTGCTGTCAGCTGGAAGAGTTCCAAGCAGATTGTGATAGCAAATTCCATCATGAAAGCAGAGTACATCGCTGCATTGAAAGCTGCAAAGGAGATGTTCTAGTATAAGAAGCTCACCACAGAACTTGAAGTGATGTAATCAGATGTCGTTCCTCTATACTATGATAATAATGGTGCCATAGCCCTAGGTCACCAAAAATCTAAGCACATCGAGCGACGATTCTACCTCATCCACGATTACCTCTAGAAGGATTACGTTGAGGTCAAGAGAGTCAACTTCACGGATAATGCGATAGATTCACTGACGAAGTCTTCAGGCCAACAGAAGATCGAAGCCCACCTTGAGAAGATGGGACTTAGATTTGTAGCCAATTGGCTTTAGATCAAGTGGGAGTTTGTTAGATGTGTGTCCTAGAAGCCAGATTGGCTAACCTTTGTAATACACTTCTAAGAATAATTTTATAATTTTAACTATAAATTAATAAAAAAATTATTTTCTATCATAGTATGTATTTAAAGTGTATGTGATACATCCTTTGAGTTAATGGTAATGATAATTCATATTTTTAAAGAGTTGAAAATTTAAGACATGAATTTTTATAATTAACTCATAAATTACTTTCGATCGTAGGATCATCACGAGAATGATAATTGATCCGGAAGGTTGGTGTACGATCGCTTCTTTTAAGTAGATAAGTCTTGAGTCTATGGTGTGGAGACATTGGAGCGAGAGTACAGATACTCATTAGAGAATGAGGGCACTGAGCGTGACCACCTCGAGCATTCATAAGAAAGTCTACCTTCTCATCAATAATTGGCTCGATGTTGTAGTAGTGCGTTTAATTCTTTGACCTAAGGTGCATCGGTAATTTACCTTGAGGGTGTTGTAGTTTGACTATATCATAACTTGGTCTCCGAGCCATTCAAAATCCTAAGGTGTATGTTGGCTATAGTCCATTCATTGTAGAAACTAGATTACACTAATAAGAAATCTATCTACCTCAGTAGATGAGGAGTAGCCCTATGATGATCATGAGAATCGAGTCCATAAGCCCATGGCCATGGCAGAGTAAAGATGATAGAAAGAGTTTCTATAAGGATTTCATATATGACTCGAATCGAATGATTAATTCATATGACAAGGATGGTAATTAATCCAAAAAGTTGGTGTACGATCGCTTGTTTTAAGTAGATAAGTCTTGAGTCTACGGTGTGGAGACACTGGAGCAAGAGTATAGATACTCGTTAGAGAACAAGAACACTGAGCGTGACCACCTCGAGCATTCATAAGAAAGTCTACCTTCTCATCGATGACTGGCTTGATGTTGCAGTAGTGTGTCTGGTTCTTTGACCTAAGGTGCATCAGCAATTCATCTTGAGGGTGTTGTAGTTTGACTACACCATAACTTGATCTTCTAGCCATTCAGAATCCTAAGGTGTATGTTGGCTATAGTACGTTCATTGTAGGAATTGGATTGCACCAATAAGGGATCTATCTACCTCGGTAGATGAGGAATAGCCCTATGATGATCATGAGAATCGAGTCCATAAGCTTGTGGCCATGGTAGAGTGAAGATGATAGAAAGAGTTTCTATAAGGGTTTCACATAAGACTCGAATCAAATGATTAATTCATATGACAGATATTGGGTTTGACGAGTTCACCTTAACTCTAATCCTATTGAGTTCAAGATAGAAGAACCTAATCACACAGGTAGCTGCATCGAGAGGTTCACTTTCAGTTCTAATGGGTTGCCACCATATACTACTTGATGTCACTAGTGGATTTTGGGTGCAATTAGAATGATTTTGATGATTGATCATTCTAATTGTATGAATCAGAAAAGTTTTGGTCCATTGAAAGGTATTTTAATGATGTCGATGATGGAGATCACGACATGTCTCATTAACATATAGAACTAAACCTAATTGAATCACACAAATAAGGGTTTGGGTCAATATATCATCAATTAAGCTAACCTAGTTTGATTGATTTGGATTAGATCCAATCAGATTCAAGGTAATCGTGCTAGCACATGATTGAGCCTGACTTTCTCCTTCTATAATCTTTCTGATTCATCATAACCGAGTCAAATTTGATTTGACTCATTCTTGTATCTTGAATGAGTTTATTTTTATCTAACTAGAATAAGTTTAGATTAGAATAATTATGAAAATTAAATTCATTCCTAGTGCAATTGGACTAGGATCAATAGTTGACCCAATTGAGAGAATTGAGGGTCACATGATCACAGAATTTTAGAAATTTTGTTAAAATTTATTCTTCTCTAATTTTTAGATATGTGATAGGGAATGAGTTATACTTTGAGTATGCAAAATTTTGTGATTTTTGGAGGTACCTAGACTAGGTTTTTATAGAGTTTGATTTGGATCAAACTCTTAAGGGAAGAGTCCAAGACGGACATGGACTCTTCCTTATCCTTTCATGCTGCCACCTTCCAGATGGATTTTTGGTGTCAAAACTAAATGAGATCTATGGTTTTCCTTGGATATCAGGTCTAAGGGTCCCAATGATTGAATTAATAAGGTTTTTGGTCAAAAAGAGACTCTTTATGGCGCTATATCTTGTATAAGAACTCTTCTCACAAAATTGCCTTAACATAATTTATTTTTTCCACACCAAAAGGAGCCTTCCCTCTGATATCCACACCTTCTCTATCCTCTCTCTCCCTCTCTTCTACATGCCTAAATTGTTAGGCACAAATCTTAGTTAAAGATCCAAGATTTTTGGCATAAGATTCAGAATCTATGCGACAGTATTCGTGAGATGAATAGGCTGCCCTCAGAAGTCATTTTGAAGGCTTTTCAAATCACATCTAGATCTAATTTTTGGAGGAGATATTCATGAGGAGAAGATGTTTAGATCTTGTCCAAGTGGATTCTGGTAGAGGCCAGGCGCATGCATGGCTCCTTCTAGAACCTCAGGAATCAACATGATCATTGCAGGGTAATTAGATTACCAAATCAGGTACTTAAAATTAAATCTGATTTAATTTATTTTTAACTTTTAATATCAGATCTCTATGATCAGATTCGATAAGTCTCAGATTTGATTAAGATTTTAGAAAAAAATTTTAAAATATTTTTTCAGATCCAATCAGATCTGAACGATCCTATGTCGGAAAAACATGTTTTTCCTTCATTAAAGTTCCTCTCTTCACCTACAATAGGTGCTCTTATAGCATGTACGGGTGCTGCATAATGATTCTCATGAAGAAGAACAAAAACTTATTTTCTATTAAATCCTAGATCTAAAAACCCTAGGATCTATTTTCATACTTTATTTTATGAACCTTATTACACTTAATTAAGAATTAAATTATAAAAATATCTAGATCTAAAAATTGAGAATTAAAAGATCAAAGATATTTTTATAATACATGGGTTCAGGGTATGGGTAGCTTGATTAGGTCTAGCCTGAGTGGTTGATTAAATCGGATCAAGAGTTGGTTAGGATAGGATAAAAAATGCTCTTTGACCAGCCTAATAGTTGTACGTTTGGTCAAGATCGATTAACAACCATATGTTATCGATTATATCAAGATCTAATCTAGCTTCATAGTTTGAGACTAGATTGTAGGTGAATCCGATTAGTTTTGAGTTGATAAATTGGTGTCTAAGGTAAGTATGGCATATGATCAGTGATCAATAATTAGGAGCTACTCGATCTAGATGCATCTACGATGAGTTAATGACATATCCCTCCCATTGGTCTCACTTATTTGGCTAATTCTTAACTAATTTCTTTATGTATGTGATCCATTGGGCTCCACATCTAGCCAGCAGTGGGCTTGGATGAATCCTGACCTAATTCGATTGGGCTCAATCTCAATCGATTAGGATTTAAATCCTAATCTTATTAATTCAATCAAATTCATAAGTCAAGATTGACGTCTAGCAACGTATCATAACCATCTAGAAGATGTGAAATTTGGTGAAAATATCAAATATACCCTTCAGTGGCAAGTATCTGTGCAATTCAATCCTTCAATCATGCTGTATCTCGAATATATTTATGAGTATGGATAAATGTCAAACTCAAACACATATTCATATCGATTCTTTATCAATTAATGATAACTCTAATGAATGATTAGAAGCTCTATCTAATCTTCATTCTACTTTGGCCAAAGTCTTACTGAGTTATGAATAGATGAAAATACATAGGATGTCATCTCCTCTTACTAGGAGTGATTGAATTCTTATTGATCTACTCACAACCTTCATAAACACTTGACCATATCCAAAACACACTATTCATGAATTAATGTCGTGATTGAGTATGAATCAAAAATATGGGTTTATGTTCATAAGGTATCATGGTGATCTTAGATCTAAGAATTACTTGCACACCTACATCTCACCTGTATGCGCGCCTTACTAGTATCTGCACACTCCTTAATTATGAGAACAACTAACCTATATGGCACATAATAACCTATACTTGATAAATGTTGTCGTCCTGATTAACAACATATCATTTGATTGCGAATAGTTTTAAAGACTAATCGATAAATCCTCTCTTTATCGAATCAAAATAATCCTAAGGACTTCATCACAATATAGGAGTTCATTAAAAAATATAGATTTATGATGAAAAATATCATCATAAATATTTTATTTAATTATAAGTTATTTAGATTTACATAAATATCTCAACCATCAATAAGCTGATAATTGGCTTTGGAATATATTTCTCAATAACTTTCACTTATCCTAAAACCACTCGGTACAATATCTAATATCCATCTTCGACTTAAAGTTGTCGATTGTTAGATATATGTGCCCTAGAAGCCAGAATTGACACTTGTAATACACTTCTAGGGGCAAAATTGTAATTTTGACTATAATTAATGAAATGGGTTATTTTCTATCACACTTGTGTATTTAGTGTCTGTGATACATCCTTTGAGTTAATGGTAATGATAATTCATATTTTCAAGAGTTGAAAATTTAAGACATGAATAATCATTATTAACTCATAAACAGCTTCCGACCATAGGATCATCACGAGGATGGTGATTGATCCGGAAGGTTGGTGTACGATCGCTTCTCTTTAGTAGATGAGTCTTGAGTCTACGGTGTGGAGACACCGAAGCGAGAGTATAGATACTCGTTAGAGAACGAGGGCACTGAGCGTGACCACCTCGAGTAGTCATTAGGAAGTCTACCTTCTCGTCAATGACTGACTCGATGCTGCAGTAGTGTGTCTGGTTCTTTGACCTGAGATGCATCGGCAGTTCACCTTGAGGGTGTTATAGTTTGACTACACCATTACTCGATCTCCTAGCCATATAGAACCCTGAGGTGTATGTTGGCTATAGCATGTTCATTGTAGGAACTGGATTGCATCAAGATGGAATCTATCTACCTCGGTGGTAGAGGAGTAGCCCTATGATGATCATGAGAATCAAGTCCAGAAATCCATGGCCATGGTAGAGTGAAATAATAGAAAGAGTTTCTATTTAGATTTTCACATTGGACTCGAATCGAATGATTACATCATATGACAGAGACTAGGGTTTGACGAGTTCACCTTAACCCTAATCTGATCGGGGCTCAAGATAGAAGAACTTAATCACATAGGTAGCTGCACCAAGAGGTTCGCATTCAGCTCTGATGGGTTGCCACCATATACTGCTAGGTGTCACTGGTGGATTTTGGGAGCAATTAGAATGATTTAGATGATCGATCATTCTAGCTGTTCGAATCAGAAGAGTTCTGATCCATCGAAAGGAGTTTCGATGATGTCTATGATAGAGATCATGACATATCCCATTACCATACAGAACTGAACCTAACTGGGTCACACAAACAAGGGTTTGAATCTGGTGATCATCAATTGAACTGATCTAGTTCAATTGATCTGAATGAGATTCAATTAGGTTCAAGGAAATCGTGCTAGCACTCGATTGAACCTAACGTTCTTCTTTTACTATCATAAATAAGTTGTCCTGACTGAGCCAAAGGAGTTTGTGCTCAATCAGAGGCCTTCATATGGTCTGACTGGAGGTTGTCCAAGTCAGAATAGGTTGTCTTATTTGTAAGACATTACCTGCCATTTTTGGTCACCTGCCATTTCTTGTTCTTTGACTTTGGTCAAAAGTCTACCTTTGACTGGTCAAACATTGACCATTGACCCTTTGACTTTTGACCACATGTCATGCACCTATTGGAGAGCTAGTGGGGGCTTGTCCCCCTGCCAGAACCTGGCAAGGAGAAGGGCGCACGCCAAGGGTGGCGTGAGCCCAAGTAGGAGGCGCCTAGGAGTCCTTGTTGGACAAGGACTCCACCTCCCTTTTGGATTCCAATCAGAGTTCTACTAAGAATCCAAGTTTGACTGGTCTTAGGCACCCTCTAAGGAGGAATCCAGGGGTCTCTATTCCAACCAATCAGATTTAGATCTGATTTCACAAAGGGTTGTGATTGGTTGAGAGGAAGAGGAGTTGGATCACAAGAGGTCTATAAATAAGACCCTGCGCCCAACCCTAATTCTAATGAGAAACCCCATGCCCCAAGGCTGCCTCTCCCCTCTTCCTCCATGCCTAAACTTCTCCTCCTTCTCCTCTCCACGTCCAAAAGGGTTTTGGACTTAGGTTGGTGCGATTCAGATCAAGGAAAGGCGATCAAAATCAAGAAGGCTGCGCTGCTGCAAAAGGACGACTGCAGATCTTCAAAAGAGTTTTGAAGATCCTCCAGATCAGATCCAGATCTAATTTTTGGAGGTGTGATAGAGAAGAAGAGGATCTCCAGATCCAACCCGAGTGGATACCGGTAGAGGCCAGGCGCTTGCGTGGCTAAGATCCAGAACCTTCCGCTGCAATCAGGATCATCTACAGGGTAATAGGATTACCCAAATCAGGTAAATTAAATTTGATTTAATTTATCTTATTTTATTTTATTTATTAAAATAATAAGAATCAGATCTGAAATATATCAAGATCTAATTGAGATCAAGAGAAAATTTTTGAAATATATCTCTTGATCTAATCAGATCTGGACGAACCTGGACCGGGAAATCAGGATTTCCCTTCAACTGGTATCAGAGCCATGGTTCTAAGATTGTTTAGATCTGATTTTAATTTTATTTTAATTAGAAAATAAAGTGATTTTCAGATGTCACATGAGATGTGATCAGATCTGAAATCAGAAAAAATTAAAATTAAATGATTTGGATCTAAGATTAACATGAAGATATGCATGACTAGTTCTAGAATAGAATAGTTCTATAGAATAGTTTTGCATGTCTTTGATTTAATCTGATTAAATCATATTTTAGATCTTCTTATTTACTATTTTTTGATATTATAAGTGTTATAATAACATCTGATAAACAGCAAATAAAAATTATTTAATTTTAAATATCATATGAGATATGATTGATGCATGTCTAGACTAGTTGTAGAATAGTTCTACATAATTGTCTAGATTAGAATTTATTTTGATTAGATCAATTTAAATCTAACTTTTCAGATTATTATGAGATAATTTAGATCTGAAAACATGCATGATTTGATACATGAGATGTATGCAAAATATGCCATGATTAGATCTAAATTTGTATATGAGATATATGATATAGATCTATAACTATTTTGTAGATTTACATGTTCCTGATTAAGGCGTTCCTCTTGGCCGTCCGGTCATAAGAATGAAGAAGGGTTTAAAGGCCCTCTCTTCCCATTCGATGGGGTGTTCTTATGACGTGTAGGGGTGCTGCGTGTTCGTCCTTAATCAGAAATCCAAAACTTACTTTCTGCAAAACCCTAGATCCTGAAACCCTAGGATTTATTGTGCATATTTTATTTATGAACCCAACTTAATTAAGAATTAAGTTTATGGAATATTAATTAGGTCTAAAATTGAGAATTTCAGATCTAAGACATATTCATAATACTGGGTTCGGGCTTGGGTAGCTCAATTAGGTCTAAGCGGTTGATCAAACCGAATCAAGAGTTGGTTAGATGGGATCAACAATGCTTAAATTGACCAGCCTAATAGGATTAAGTCTGGGTCAAGATCGAGTCACGATCAAGCAAGACCTAATTAGGCTCAGAGGTTAGAGTCTGGATTGTAGGCTAACCCAATTGGTTCTGACTCAACAATTTGGTGTCTAAGGTAAGTTTGGCACAGACGACCGACTGGTTTTTAATTGGAAGCTACTCGACCTGAATGCGTTCTTGTGCGAGTTAATGGCATATTCCTTCCACCCGGATCTCACTTACCTGGCCATATCTGTTGACACAGTTCTGATCTGAGGTGGTCAATAATCCGAGCTAACCCATGCCACTAGGTTAGTCATAATTGTTTGACTAAGCCCAGTCATAGTTTAATGAGACCTGAATCAATTCTCCCTAAGAAAAGATTAAGTCCGAGGTCTTGCCACCATTTGTAGACGTGCGGGCCCTTCCCCGGGGTTGATTGTCTCGGCTGGAATGACGGGCTCAGGCACCGGGAAAGACGCAACCATGTCCTATTATGCATTGGATGCTATGGGCTGGAGGATGATGTTGGCTCAATATTCCGGATATGTGAGAGACCAATTAGGAACCCAGTCTAATGCAAATGGTGGGTCTGACCCTTAACTAAGTGGAGTGGATCAATATTCTGGATAATGTGAGATTCTGAATTAGAGACCAATTGGGTGCACCATGATTAGAGAATCAATTGAACAAGAGTTGTTTCAACTCATTGGGCTTAACCCAGTCACCAATAACTGTTAGGTGAGGTGATGAGTCAGTTGGTGAGACCGCACCACCCACTAGAAATCATCAATCGCGAGATTTTCGCATCTCTATAGAGGGGAGTGTAGGGATCCAAGAAAATAGTGGAGCTAATTGTTAAATAATAAAATCCCTAAATAAGATTGGTTAAGTCTAAAATTACAGTACTAAACAGAAATCTTTGACCTCTACAGAAAATATCTGCTCCAACCCACTGGCACGTATCCCAAGAACACATGACTGACTGGAACCCATAAAAGATTGGCTCAGGAACTAAAAATTGTTTTGGGTCAGAAGAAGTTAAGCACATGTTTTGGACCAGGAACCTCTCCCACCTTACCAAGCTCCGCCAATCCACTGAATAGAGAGCCGTCTCTGGAAAAAATGATTGCAAAGACAATAAGGCCAGATACGTAACATGTTGGGCTCGATGTCTGATGAGCTCCAGCGCCAACATGAAGATATCAGAGAACTGCTTTGCGTCAAATGTTTGGTCACCTGCAGAGAGAGTTGGTGAACAGAGTCGCCAGCCAAAATGCAGAGTCACAAAACGACTTTTTTAAGGCATACAGAATGCGTGTGGGCAGGTACAGATCCAAGATACACTGTCTGACAATGTCAAGGACATGGAAGAGCTTGAGAAGTCGTGTGGAGTTGGACTTGGAAACTTTGCATAAGAATGAACTTATTCTGCGAATTCCCTTGACTGAGCATATGGCAAAGCTCATCATGGAATACCACATGCAGTCAAAGCTTCATATCCTTGCTGATCTTTGATGAATATGGACTAGGTTTACCGGCTGAGCTTTCTATGTAAAGGTTCTAAAAGGCTCAGTGTCTTGCTATAGGAACGAACGTTCTTCAAAACAGAAAGTCTTATGGAAAGAAAGAAAGAAGTATCCTGTGACAAGCAAAGAGTAGAGAGATCAAAGAAGAAGAAGGCATAACCGATAGAAGAAGTCGCATGGCAAAGGAAAAGTGTTTCCCATTGCAACAAGGCGACGGCCATTGGAAGCGGAATGCCCTAGCTTACCTTAGCCACTCTGAAGAAACAAGAGGAAATCTTCTGGAGGTATCTCCTTATTTGAGTCTAACCTTGACGATGTTCTCTTTGCATCCAGTTGGGTGCTTGATCTGGGATGCTAGTCTCATGGACACTGTGCACTTCATTACAGGGTTTGAGGGATAGCAGGAGGCTGAGGATGGAGAAATGATCCTACAGCCACTCGATAATTGGAGCAAGAGTTGCCCTGTAGTAGCCATGGGAAACATACCTCGCGAATTACCATACGCTGGTTTAGACTGAGTTTTAAAAGACTGTTATTTATGTGCTGCAGCTACAGGAATTATGATTTCTGTTTCATGCTAGCACATAGAAGGTTATGTGATCAACCTTCTTTAAGGACCATTGTAATATTGCTTCTTATGAAAAGAAATAAAATTGCCAAATGGTTTTCCTTCGTTATAATGGTCTTTTATCAGTTGCATTATTGATGTACCTGATTTTAACTATCCGAACAAAACGTGACATGCCAAATGACTAGGATAGGTCCCAAACGACAGATATCTATAGGCACCTGAGATTAGTCATATGCAAGAAGAGGATTTAACAAATTGGAGAAAAATGGGCATTGATGTCCATTGACTTTGAGTCTATCAACTTTGTAATCTTTGTCTTCAAGGCCAAAATGACCTAAACTCCCTTTGTTGACATGGGGAAGGGCCACAGATCTCACTTGCCCTAAGTACATACTGAGTGTGTGGCCCATTCGAATGTGCTGGCTTAGAGGTAATTTTGTCTACTTCATTACCTTACTACCGATGATCTGTCTAGGTATGGGTATGTGTATCGTTATGAACATAAGTCTTGAAGCTTTTGAAAAGTTCAATAAATTCAGCTACAGAAGTAGAAAAACAAAACTGGAAATCCAATAAGGTTCTGCGATCAGATGGGAGGTGAATACTTAGCGGGAAATTCCTAGACTATCTTAAGGAAAATGGCATAGTCCTCTTAAGGACTCCACCTAAGAAACACTCAACTCAACGGATTTCAGAATGGACGAATCGGACTCTATTGGATATGCGTTCGATCCATGATGAGACTTCACAGACCTCCTGATTTCCTTGGGACGATTCATTATTAAATTCAACTATTTACGAATAGGGCGTTCCTCTAAAAACCATTCCACCATACGAGTTAAATTAGAGATATGGCACGGTAAGAAACCAAGTCTGAGTCAATCTACAGAATTTCGGGTTGTCGCGGCTTATGTCAAAAAGACAACAACAAGACAAGTTAGAGTTTAGGTCCTTTAGACGATTCATAGGATATCCTAAAGGTCATTAGATACTATTTCTACATTCCAGAAGACCACAATGTGATTGTGAGTCGACAATGCCATTTTCTTGAAAAAATAGTTTAAATTCAAGATAGTGGCGTTGGAAAGCAGATTAAGCTTGATGAAAAGTCTCACACAAGCAAATGAGCTAAGGACCAGTGAAGCCAAATCAAGTTGAGCCAATAAGAGACACAGCTCGGGCTCCCACCGTCGTAGACGTAGAAAGAGTTTCACCGCTCCCCTGAAAGATACTTAAGGTAATTATTTCAGAAGGATGGTAGAGTGAAATGTTCCTCATAGTAATGGTGCCATTGTTTGATGATCCCAAACTACAACGAGGCAATATCAGGATATTCGACTCCGAGAAATGGGCTTGAAGCGCAATGAAGTCAGAAAGTTGACTCGATGCAACTCAAATCAATGTCTGGACCTGGTAGATCCACCAGAAAGGTATAGTACCTATTGGGTTAATGGATCTTCAGAGAAAGATTGGAGCAGATGGAATGTGGAGACATTTAAGGCTTAGAACTGTATGGCAAAAGGTTATAGTCAACGCGAAAGGCATTGACTATCCAGGATACCTTTTCCCCGGTAGCTATGCTAAAATTCATCCGCACAATTGCTCTTGCTTGCAGCCTATTTCGATTATGATATGCAAAATGACGTGAAAAACGCATTCCTAAATGGATATCTTGAGGAAATAATTATATGGAACAGCCGCTAGGTTCACATCCAGTTATACTGAATCGCACAAGTTTGCATAGCTGCAACAGGTCACATATATGGACTTAACCAAGCATTCTCGGAGCTAAGAACACTCTTTACAATGATGTGATCGAAAAAGTTTGGTTGTCATCAAAAATGAAGAGGAACCATGGTGGGTCAGTGGGAGCGCTGTTTGTCTTCCTCGTATTGTACGTGGATGAACATCCTCCTTATTGGGAATGATATTCCCATGTTGACATCAGTCAAACGATGTGGTTGTTCTAAGGAAGATTCTCCATGAAAAGACCTAGGTGAAGCACCTTTATTCTAGAATTAAGGTTCTATAGAATAGACCGAATAGGATGCTAGGACTTTCACAGAAGATGTACATAGAGGAAGTACTAAAGAGCGTTAGTATGAAAACTCTAAGAGGGGATTAATACCACTTCAGACATGGTATTCATCTTCTAAGAAGATGTGCCCCAAGCAAAAAAAAACACCGCAAAAATAGAGGAGCATGAGCAAGATCCCTTATGCTGTCTGCAATAGGGAAGCCTCATGTATGCCATGCTATGTAACGACCTGATATAGCCCATGCTGTGAGTGTCACAAGCAGATATCAGTCAAATCCAGGTGAAGAACACTGGTACTGCTGTGAAATGTATCCTTAAGTACTTAGAGAAGAACTAAGGATATGATGTTGGTCTTGTGTAACGGAGAACTCCTAGTTCAAGGATAACACAGACTCGGACTTCAATGTCTGAGTATAGATGATCGAAAGTCGACATCATGGAATCTGTTTGTGTAGCAAATGGGTGGAGCTGTCAGCTGGAAGAGTTCCAAGACGCAAACTGTGATAGCAGAATTCCATCATGGAAGCAGAATATATAGCTGCATCAGAGGCTGCAAAGGAAGCATTCTGGTAAACAAGAAGTTGCCTGCAGAAATTGGAGTAATGCCATCAAGATCCATTCCTCTTTACTGCGACAACAATGGCGCCATAGCCCTTGCCTAAGGAGCGAGGTCTCACCAGAAGTCCAAGCGATTGAGCGGCGATATCATCTCATCCGCGATTACCTTGAGAAAGGTTACGTTGAGGTCAAGAAGAGTCAACTCACAGATAATGTGGCAGACCCACTTACAAAGCCGTTGGGCCACAGAGTCAGAAGCACCACCTTGAGAAGATGGGACCTTAGACTTGTAGCCAATTGGCTTTAGGACAAGATGGGAGATTGTTAGATATATGTGCCTAAAACCAGAATTGGCTGACACTTGTAATACACTTCTAAGGGCAAAATTATAATTTTGACTAATAATTAATGAAATAGGTTATTTTCTATCACACTTGTGTATTAGTGTCTGTGATACATCCTTTGAGTTAATGATAATGATATTCATATTTCAAGAGTTGAAAATTTAAGAACATGAAAATCATTATTAACTCATAAACAGCTCCCGACCATAGGATCATACACGAGATGGTGATTGATCCGAAGGTTGGTGTACGATCGCTTCTCTTTAGTAGAATGAGTTTGAGTCTATGGTGTGGAGAACATCCGAGCGAGAGTACAGGTACTCGTTAGAGAACGAGGGCACTGAGCGTGAGACCACCTCGAGTAGTCATATAGGAAGTCTACCTTCTCGTCAATGACTGACTCGTTGCTAGCACGGGTAGTGTGTCTGTTCTTTGACCTGAGATGCATCGGCAGTTCATCTTGAGGGGTTATAGTTTGACTACACCATTACTCGGTCTCCTAGCCATATGGAACCCTGAGGTGTATGTTGGCTATAGCATGTTCATTGTAGGAACTGGATTGCATCAAGATGGGATCTATCTACCCGGTGGTAGAGGAGTAGCCCTAATGATGACATGGAGAATCAAGTCCAGAAATCCATGGCCATATGGTAGAGTGAAATAATAGAAAAGAGTTTCTATTTAGATTTTCACATTGGACTCGAATCGAATGATTACATCATATGACAGAGACTAGGGTTGACGAGTTCACCTTAACCCTAATCTGATCGGGGCTCAAGAGTAGAAGAACTTAATCACACATAAGCTGCACCAAGAGGTTCGCATTCAGCTCTGATGGGTTGCCACCATTATACGTGCTAGGTGTCACTGGTGGATTTGGGAGCAATTAGAATGATTTAGATGATCGAATCATTCTAGCTGTTCAGAATCAGAAGAGTATTCTGATCCATCGAAAGGAGTTTCGATGATGTCTATGATAGAGATCATGACATATCCCATTACCATACAGAACTGAACCTAAACTGGGTCACACAAACAAGGGTTTGAATCTGGTGATCATCATTGAACTGATCTAGTTCAATTGATTTGAATGAGATTCAATTAGGTTCAAGGAAATCGTGCTAGCACTCGATTGAACCTAACGTTCTTCTTTACTATCATAATATAAGTTGTCCTGACTGAGCCAAAGGAGTTTGTGCTCAATCAGAGGCCTTCATATGGTCTGACTGGAGTTGTCTAAGTCAGAATAGGTTGTCTTATTTGTAAGACATTACCTGCCATTTTTGGTCACCTGCCATTTTTGTTCTTTGACTTTGTCAAAAGTCTACCTTTGACTGGTCAAACGTTGACCATTGACCCTTTGACTTTTGACCACATGTCATGCACCTATTGGAGAGCTGTGGGGGCTTGTCCCCTGCCAGAACCTGGCAAGGAGAAGGGCGCACCAAGGTGGCGTGAGCCCAAGTAGGAGGCACCTAGGAGTCCTTGTTGGACAAGGACTCCACCTCCCTTTGGATTCCAATCAGAGTTCTACTAAGAATCCAAGTTTGACTGTCTTAGGCACCCTCTAAGGAGGTAAATCCAGGGTCTCTATTCCAACCAATCAGATTAGATCTGATTTCACAAAGGTTGTGATTGGTTGAGAGAAGAAGAGGAGTTGGATCACAAGAGGTCTATAAATAAGACCCTGCGCCCAACCCTAATTCTAATGAGAAACCCCATGCCCCAAGGCTGCCTCTCCCCTCTTCATCCATGCCTAAACTTCTCCTCCTTCTCCTCTCCACGTCCAAAATTTTTGGACTTAGGTTGGTGCGATTCAGATCAAGAAAGGCGATCAAAACAAGAAGCTGCGCTGTGCAAAAGGACCGACTGCGATCTTCAAAAGAGTTTTGAAGATCCTCCAGATCAGATCCAGATCTGATTTTTGGAGGTGTGATAGAGAAGAAGAGGATCTCCAGATCCAACTCGAGTGGATACCGGTAGAGGCCAGGCGCTTGCGTGGCTAAGATCCAGAACCTTCCGCTGCAATCAGGATCATCTACAAGATAATAGGATTAACCAAATTAGGTAAATTAAATTTGATTTAATTTTTCTTATTTTATTTTATTTATTAAAATAATAAGAATCAGATCTGAAACATATCAAGATCTGATTGAGATCAAGAGAAAATTTTTGAAATATATCTCTTGATCTAATCAGATCTGGACGAACCTGGACCAGAAAATCAGGATTTCCCTTCAGTCGAACTTCTTTATCATCAAGGCTTTAGTGAGGGGTCGGGTAGGTTCTTTTTATCATCGATTTTCTGAAGATCGACGTCATCTTGATCGATGATCTCTCAGACTAAGTGGTAGCGGCATAGTATGTGCTTTATCCTCTGGTGTGCTTTCGATTTCTTTGCCTGAGCAATTGGTACTGTGCTATCACAGTAGATTAGGACTAGACCATCTAGGAAGGATGCTACTCTAAGCTTAGTGATGAACTTTCTTAGCCACTCAGCTTTCTTTGCAGCATCTGATGCTGCGATGTACTCTACCTCACATACTGAGTCTGTCATAGTATGCTACTTAAAACTTTTCTATCAAACGGCTCCACCATTTAGGATAAAAATATAACTCGATGCACTCTTGCTCTCATCATATGATCAGATTGAAAGCTAGAGTCTGTGAACCCCACTAGTTTCAAATTTGACTCACCATAGATCAACTACTGATCCTTAGTATTTCTTAAATACTTAAGGATGGTTTTCACTATCTTTTAGTGGTTCCTTCCTAGATCAGATTGGTATCTACTCACTACTCTTAGTAAGTATGCTACATCTAGTCTTATACATGTCATGGCATTTATGATAGATCTAACTACAGAAGCATATGGGATTCTACTCATATGCTCTCTCTTCAGGAGTTATCGGATAATCTTTCTTAGAGAGAGAAATTTCTTAGCCTATCAGAAGATAGTCCTTCTTGAAATTCTCTATGCTGAACCTCTTCAGTATAGTTTTTATATATGTGGACTAGGATAATCCAAGCATCCTCTTAGATCTATCCCTATAGATCTTCATCCCTAGGATGTAGGATGCTTCAACCAAGTTCTTCATGGAGAACTGAGATGGTAGCCATATTTTTATTTCTTGCAGTACGTGGATGTCATTTCTGATTAAGATAATATCATCCATGTACAAGATAAGAAATATAATTGCTGAACTATTTGTCCACATATATATGCAAGGATCTTCTCCGTTCTTAATGAAGCCATATATTTTGTTCATCTTATCAAAATATATGTTCTAACTCTGAGATACCTGCTTCAATCCATAAATAGATTTCTAAAGCTTGCATACCTTAGACTCGTCTGTGGATGTGAATCATTCAGTTTTATCATATACACCTCTTCGGTCAGCTCACCATTCAGAAAAGTTGTCTTCACATCCATCTATCAGATCTTATAGTCTAGATGGATAGCTATTGCAAGCACAATCTGAATAGATTTGAGCATTACCATAGGAAAGAATATCTCATCATAATCAATACTTTAACATTGATGATATCCCTTGGCAACTAGGTGATCTTTATAGGTCTCCACCTTTCCATCTATGCCCAATTTTTTTTTGAAGATCCACTTATACCCAATGAGTTTAACCCCTTAAGTAGGTCAAGCAATATCCACACATTATTGACCTTCATAGACTTCATCTTGGATTTCATGGCCTCAAGTCATTTCTTGGAATCAGATCTTTGCATAGCATCCATATAAGTGATTTGATCCTCATCATTCTCATCGAGTTCGATGGGATCACCATTCCGAATCAAGAAACCATAGTATCTATCCGACTGATGCGGTGCTCTACTAGATCATTTTAATGGTGTTGGTATATTAGGCTCCGAGTTTGATCTAATCAAATCTGATTTTGGTTTAGCTAATTATGTCGGCTTTTTTACTGGTCGAACTTCCTCAAGTTTGACCTTTGAGAAAATAATTTCTTTACTAAAAAACTTCTTTTCTAAAAGGATTGCCTTATTGCTGATGAATATCTTTCGTTCTTTAGCATGATAGAAGTAATAATTTCTAGTTTCCTTGAGGTACCCTATAAACATATACTTATTAGATCGGGATCCAAGTTTATCTATGTGCAAACATTTAGACCGAACAACCCCAAACCTGAAGGTGAGAGAGTGGAGCCCTTCGCCCAGTTCATAACTCATATGAAGTCTTTGCAATAGATTTACTCAAAACATTATTCAATATAAAACATGTAGTCTCAAGAGCATAATCCCAAAATGAAACAGGCAGACTAGCGGACCCCATCATGGATCGAATCATATCCAATAAAGTTTGATTCCTTCTTTTTGATACACCATTATGCTGTGGTATTCCTAGAAAGTTTACTATTAGAGAATTTCATTTCTTTCTAAATATATTAAGAACTCACTGGATTGGTATTCACCTCGTCGATTTGATCAAAGAGTTTCAATACTTTTTTTAGTTTTTTTATCTACTTCATTATGAAATCATTTGAATATTTTAAATAATTCAGACTTTTGTTTTATAAGATAGACGTACACATACCTAGATAGGCCATCAATAAATGTAATAAAATAGTGATATTCATCTCTAGAAATAGTATTCATAGGTCCACATATATCACTATGTATGAGACTTAAAACTTCATAGGCTCTTTCATCCATTCTAGTAAAAGATGATTTTGTCATCTTTTCTAGAAGATAGGATTCATAGGTCGACAATGATTCATAATCATTGACATAGAAGATTCCCTCTTTGGTTAACATGTTTATTCTATTCTTGTTAATATGACCAAGCCTGCAATGCTAAAGGTAGGCATCTGTGATATTATCTAATTTAGGTTATTTATTAATTATATACATTATACTCATAGACTATGATAAAATATAAATGATATTTCTTTATTGTCCATGCATTATTGTAACATCATTCATAACGATATCATAATAACCTTTCTTTATCAACAAATGATAACCGACTTTGGCCAAAAGGCCAATAAAGATTATATTCATCAGAAAAAAAGGGATAGTACTGACAATCATATAAAGAAATGATATTATAATTAAAAATAAGTTGAACTATTTTCAAAGCTAGAACTGTAACAGATCTTCTATCTCAATAATTCAGAAATTACTCGTTATTCTCAAATTTTCTACTAACTTGAAATTCTTGCAAGGAATTGCAAATATGCACTAGACTTTTGGTATCCAATATCTAGATAGTAGTATCACAAATAGAGAGATTATGAGGTATTATCATATAATATCCTTTATCAACAACTCCTTACTCTTTTCTCTTATTCAGTCTCTTGGGGTTATGGAAAGTAAGGTACTGAGGACAGTTCCTCTTTTAGTGCCCCTATTTCTTATAATAGAAGTACTTTACCTGATTTAGATCAGTATCGAATCTTTTGTTTATACTAAGCATAGAAGTCCCAGCATGAACCTCTTCATGCTGCTAAACAATGTTCAACTTTCGATACTTAGTATCGAAGTTGGATCCCATAAGTATGTCATTGTCTAACAGTGTACCACTATAGGAAAAATGAATATAAGTGATGGTATTAGTGATGGTAAAATATTTTCTCACTAAAAATGACTTTTTCTTACCACAACACCAACTAAAAAATTTTTCATCGATAATAGTATTAGTGACGCCAATATTAATATTAGCAATGGCAAACACCATCTTTAAAAGCCTAAAAATTTAATAAAAATATTTAAAAATAATAAAAGTATTAGTGATGGCATATTTTGATTATTAACAATAAAGAATTTGTCATTGCTAATAACATGCTATTAGCGATGGCTAAGTTAATTATTATCGATAGCATAAGCCATCGCTAAAATTATTTAAAATTTTTAAATAATTTTATAACATAAAATAGGTATTATCAATGGTGATTTTTAGTATTAGTAATTGATAAGAGCACGATGTTGTCATTAAGACACCATGTTTATCAGTTTAATCCGACTTCTTAAAATAATTTAAAATATGTTGATAGCAGTAAGTCGGGTCAAACTCATAGAGAAGGTAGTCTTTTAGATTTGAAATCTTTGATTTTACAAAAGCAAAAGAGAGATTTTAAAAATAAAATTGAAGTCAAAAATTAAAAGTACAATCTAAATAGTGCAAAAAAATAAACTTGGTACTAGGATCTACTATTTAGATCTTAGCATCTACTTACAGTAAAATAAAGAGTAATAATTCAAGTGCAGAAATTAAATTACAAAAAAAATAAAGAGCATAAAATTAAAGAGCACAAAAATAAATATTACATTAATTAAAAAGTTTATAATTTAAATATATAAAATTTTAAAAAAAAATTAAAAATTAAAATAGGCTGATCTTAGATCTTGGATCGGCATTGGCAGAAAGATGGTGTAGAAGCCCAGCTCTTTCTCTTGACACCAATTGTCTTGAAGCAGTCATTAACTAAAGCCTAGCTCTATCCTATACCAAAACTTCACCTTAATTAAAGACAATGAACTCTGGAGGCCTGGGGTCTTATTTATAGGTGTTGGAGGGTTGGAGGATTTGTTTCTAGGCAATGTGGGACTAAGGAGAAGTTTTAATCATCAAAATTGAAGAAATCCTGATGAAAATTGGATTAAAAAGAGTCTTGGAGAAATTCTATTGCTTTGAATAAAATCTAGCCATCAAATGGGATCAAATGGTCCAAAAAATGCCAAAATTGGATGTGTATAAGCCCAGATCAGGTCAGATTAAGTTTCGGCTATCCGATCACGTTAATCAGGAGGAAATCTAGCCATTGATCATGTGTTGGGTGTCCTAATCACCACTAGGAGCTCTGTCAACTATTGGATCTGAGTTTGGAGTGAGCGCTACCATCGGATTGAAATTCTGGTGCTGATGGCATTCGAATCATAGTAGAAAAACGTCCTCGTCGTTCGATCTTTACCAGCAACAATCACAACTGCACGATCGCATACTTACTATTCCCATGGACTGCGTAGACTAAGAATATTGCAAACCGTAGTGAATCAGCACATGTCTTTGCCACTTGAAATGACAAAAATATCCCGTCAGCTGCGATAGATTTTTTATAAATCCTTAAGGGTCTAGATCCACCATATGGCAGCGTGTGATTCACTGTCTTCTGCTGAGCTGGCAGTCCACGCTTTGTTTTATGGACTAGCTAATCAGCTTCTATGGCTGAGTCAGCTTCTACAGCTTGGCTTGGCTTGGTGGCTTGGCTTGCGGAGCCGACTGAGCCATTTTTTTTATTTTAATTTTTTTTTAAAAATTCATATCTAGTCCATTTTAGCTTCGATTTGCTTCAAACTTATTTCATTATAATCAAAAAATAAGCTCTTTCTATTGATCATAATATTTTATATTTTATTTTATTATTTTTAATTATTTTTAATTAATAAAATTATTAATTTCTTAAAAATATGTATAAATTGATTATTAATTTTTAAAAATAAATATAAATTAATTAATAAATTAATATTTTTATTGGTAATTTTATCATACTTATCACACCCTCCAACTTAAGCTTTGCTCATTCTCGAGTAAAGAAAGAATTTAGTTTTAGATATCTTTTAACTTTAGAGTTTCGAATTTTACCTAAGCAATTTTTAAAATGGCCATTGATACTCAGTAGAGCATAAGTGAGATATATCATTGAGGTATTAATATTTATCGATAAAATAAATTAAGTGAAGAACATCAAATTTTTTAAATTTTTTTTCTAAATCATCCTACCTTTATCTCTAATTTGTCTAAACTTTCATATGGGCAAGTGTATTGCTACTTTTGCCCTTCATTTATTGAACTCTTTTTTATTCATATTGTCCACTTTTTGATGCAAATATCATTGCTTACTTAGGCAACAAGACCTGATTACTTGGTGGAAAACTAATATTTTTTTTAATATTGTACCATAATTGAGTATCTTAACTCCTTAAGCTTTCTATTTGATCCAATAGCGAGTCTTGGGCCAATGATAAGCACCATAATTTATCAATAAAAATATTAATTTATTAATTAATTTATATTAATTTTTAATAATTAATGATCAATTTATATATAATTTTTAAGAAATTAATATTTTTATTAATTAAAAATTAATTAAAAAATAATAAAAATAAAAAAAAAAAATTTATAATCAATGAAAAGAGATTATTTTTTTAATCATAATGAAATAAATTTTACACAAAATGGAGCTAAAACAAAGAAGATATGAATTTTTAAAGAAATAAAATAAATAAAAAAATTAAATGAAAATAACATATGGCTCAGCCGGCTCAAGCCGTCGTGCCATATCAATTGGCGCATCCAAATGCACCAAGCCAAGTTGACAAGCTAGCATGCCAAGCCAGCCATGCAAGCTGACTCAGCTACGAAAGCCGTTAGTGGGTCCACGATCCAAGCGTGGACCGCCAGCTCAGCAGAAATCGGTGAATCAAGGCACGACACATGGTGGACCTAGACCCTTAAAGGGTTCACAGAAAATCTATCGTAGCTCACAGGATATTTTGGTCTTTTCACTCGATGATAGAAGCGCTAATTGGCTATGGTGTGTGATGCGGTAGGTCCACGCGGTCCATGGGAATAGTAATTGCACGATCGGACGACTGTGGTAGCTTGCGGTCAAGATCAAATGGTTGTGGTTATTTTCAGATTTGATTTAGCTTCAGACATCACACGGATCGCCATCCAATGATAGCACATGATCTAGGGAATGATCTAATAGTCTAGAACTCTCTCAGTGGTGATCAAGACTCCAAACATACGATCAGTGATTAAATTTTCTCCATCAACATGCGATCAACGGTCAAAATTTAATCTGATCTGATTTGGACCGATACGCATCCAATTTTGATGATTTTTGGTTCATTGGATTTCTATTGAATGGCTAGATTTCACCAGACTTATCAAATTCATATCAGAGCTATTTTAATTCAAATTTTACTCAGATTTCTTTATATTTTGATAATTAAAAAGGCTCTTAGTCCCACATTGCCTCCAGAAAAAATCTCCAACCCTCCTAGCGCTATAAAAAGGACTCCAAGCATCCAGAAATCAATAGATCTAGTGAGAGGAAAGCCAAAGTATAGGGTGGAAGCCAATCTCAGGGTTAAAGGTTGCTTCAAAGCTAAAGTGCTGAGAAGAAGAGCCAGTCATCTATGCCATCTCTACGCCTACGCTAATCTGTGATCTTCTTCTAGTTTTCATTTCTCTTTTTTTTTCTTAATTTTTTATATTTAAATTCTATATTTGAGTTTTATTCTTTTTCTTTAATTTTTTATATTTAAATTCTACATCTGAGTTTTAATTTTAATAAAAAAAGCTTTATTGCTCTTTTCAATTCTAGCCCTTTAAATTAGTTATTCTTTATTGCTCTTTAATTTTATCACAAGTAGCCACTAAGAACTAAATAGTGGATTTTAGTACCAAATTTATTTTTGCATAATTTAAATTCTATTTTTATTTATAAATCTATTTTTTGACTCTAATTTTTTTTTAAAAAAATCATTCTTTTCTTTTTTTAAAAAAAGTTAAAGATTTTAGAATTAAATCATTGCCTCTTTATGGATTCGACCCGACTCATTACTCTCTTCATAATTTTTAATTAATTTAAAAAGTCAAATTTAAACTGATAAGCATGGTGTCTTAATGACAGCATCATGTTCCTATCAAGTTTCTTTGGCACCATTGCTAGGAAGGCATAAAAATTAAAATTTTCTCATTTCTTTAATTTTTTTATTGCCTACTAATTATTTTTCTTGTTTATTTTGTAGAAAAAAATAGAAAAAGAGAAAAGAACAAAAAAGATTAGGGCATGAATAAAACTTTCAGTCCTATTTGGTGAGATCATTCCTAAATCCTAAATCTCTTTCTTTATTTTTAATATTTGCTTTATTTTTAAATTAATTAAAAATTACCTACTTAAATCTAATTAAAAATCTCATCACAAGATTAGAAACCCTAATTATTTAGAGCATGCATCATATCAATTTTATTTTCTGGTGATTGCTGGAGGCAAGGTAAGCCTTTCAGAATTTAATTAGTTGCATGCATCTAGTTTAAATTGCATAGAACCCCTTGCTTGAAAATCTGAATATGCATATCATATTGAATCAATTTAAGGGCACCCATTAAACAAGATAAGGTGGGAACTTGATCACCCTTCCTTGGCCCACAAACAACCAACCCTCATATTGCATTAACCTAAATCTTAACTCTTAAAATCAATTAAACATCGACCCTTAAGGATATTCGAGCTCAATAGGACAAGAAAACCTTAGAGTTGAAATGGGTTTGGATTAAGCAATTTAATTGGTGTCTGGGAAAGTGGTTCAGGGATGATTGGGTCCGACGGAAGGTGGTTTCTAATTGGTTCCATTCGCTTATCTAGCCAAGCACAATTGGTGTCTAAGACAAGCAACGGGGGGACTCCCATCGATCTTACACTTACCTGACCAGTTGATTAGCTGATCCTATACTTGAAAGGCTCGAAGGTGATCTTAGTAGTTAGGAGCTATTTAGACCTAAGACAACCTTTAGTCAGGATTGATTGCCTAACTTATTTGCTAAATAACATCAAACATAAACCACAAATTAACTCTTCTCTCTATCATCTCTAGATTTAAGACTCCTTAGGATCTTTCTTTAGAACTCACTTCTTTCTTTCTCTCCTCTTTTCTTAAAATAATAATAATAATAAAATAAAAAAATAAAAATATATATATCTTAAACCATATATTGGGTTGCACTAGTACATGCAAAGTAGAAGATCACTTTTATTTGACCTAGTTAAACCAAATCCTAAAATTGAAAGACTAATTCATATAAGACCAGATAATCAAATGGCTGAAAATCTTGAAGAACCACCTAGACAGATGAAGGAATACTTTATTCCTTCCACCTACAATCCATCGACTTGCATCCACTTACCTGATATCCCTGCTAGCTACTATGAGATCAAGTCGACCACAATCCAGATGCTCCCATCTTTTTATGGGAACACCAATGAAGACCCTTACAAATATCTAGATGAATTCTTAGAAACCTGCTCTATGGTAAAAATTCAGAATTTTTCTAATGATGCCCTTAAACTAACCTTGTTCCCTTTTTCATTAAAAAATAAAGCCAAGTACTGACTTGGCACATTAGGAAGAACAATTCAGACATGGGCAGAGATGCAATATAAATTTCTTAAGAAATTTTATTTCATAGGATGAACCAATACTATAAGGTGAGCCATCATAGAATTTGCTTAGCTTCTAGGGGAACAAATTCATGAATCATGAGAAAGACTTAAGAAACTTCTTAGAGAATGCCCACACCATGGTCTATCTAAGTGGCAAATTGTACAAGCTTTCTATGAAGGTTTAGGAGATCAGTATAAGCAGATGGTTGATGCATCCTGTGGAGGTGCATTCATGAGCAAAAGTGAGGATGAAGCTTATATCTTATTTGAAACCTTAAGTAAAAACTTTATTAACCATGCTTCATTATCCTCTTATGAAAGATCAATTTCTCAACAAAAATGGATAGAAATTTTTGAGATCAAAACTCCAGAACTTAATTCTAAGACAGACTTGAACATAATAGCATAAAAATTAGATAAAGTCGATCTTATTGCCCAGAAATTAGATCAATTTCTAAATCTAGGTTAACAATCTCCTGCATAATACACACCAGCTTCTAATTATTAGGAGATTTGCTCTATTTATGCTAGTCCAATACATCATGTAAGTAAATGTTCGACGACTGCATAATTACCACCTCTTATCCAAGAACAAGTCCAAGCTGCTTAAGGTTACTCCAAACCACATAATGACCCATATTCAAATTCATATAACCTTGGTTGGAGAAATCATCCTAATTTCTCTTGAAAACCACAACAGACTCAGATTCAGACCCAAATCCCATCAGTCCAAAATTATCAAAATAGGCCCCAGTACTAGAACTATGCCTATAATAATGGACAACCTAGTCAGTCTTCTCAACCACTGCATTATAATCAGCTCTCATATCCACCTTCTCAACAGATCAATCTAGTCGACGATAAATTCAATCAACTTCAACAATTGATTTTAAGCCAACAACAATCAATTCTGACCCAACAACAATCAATTACTGGGCTAGAAGCTCAAATAGGATAACTAGCTAAGTCTAGCATAAGGAGAGAATCAGGTCAATTACCAAGCCAACCAATTGCAAATCCTAAAAATAATCCATCCAATGTCTATCAACCACCTAGATTTACTCATCCATCTAACATTCCACCTAAGAATTCCCAATTAAAAAATGCTAAAGCAATATCTAAACTTAGAAGTGGTAGGATTCTTAAGGATCCATACCAAGACCAAGTGATAGGGGCTAATACTGATGAAAAATTTGAGGTTAGTACTGAAACTAATCATATAGAAGAACCTGAGCTTAGAACTAGTGCTGTTAAAATAGATAAAGAAAAGAAGAGAATAGATGATTTACCTAAGACCTATAAACCCAAAGCCCCGTTCCCTTTGGCCTTAGAAGCAAGCTCTTCCTATAAAAAGCAAGAAGCACGCAATAAGGAGCTAATGGAACTATTTAAACAAGTTTATATTAATTTACCCCTCCTCGATGTAATTCAGCATGTCCCAGCCTATACTAAATTTCTTAAAGAACTCTGCACCCAAAAGCGTGAGCCACGAACCACCGAAAGAGCTATGCTATCTGAGGATGTAAGTGCGGTCCTGTTAAATCCAATACCTCAAAAGATGAAAGATCCTGGTGCACCCTTAATTTTATGTCTTATAGGAGGCATAACCTTTAACCGAGTATTACTAGACTTAGGAGCTAGTGTGAACCTACTTCCAACCTTGGTTTATGAATAATTTGGGATTGGAGAATTAAAACCCACATCAGTTATTTTGCAATTAGCTGATAGATCTATAAAAACACCACGTGGTTTGATTGAGGATGTTCTAGTTAGAGTAGACAAATGTTATTTTTTAGTAGACTTCCTCATACTTGATATGGAACCATCCCAAGAGCTGAACCAGAATCCCATAATTTTAGGACGTCCATTCTTAGCGACTGCCAATGCCAATATCAACTGTAAGATGGGAGCTATAGACATTTCTTTTGGAAGTCAAAAAGTAAGAATTAATATTTTTAATATCCCAAAGTACACTCAAGAGGAGGAAGACTGCTTTATAATCAATCAGGTAGATGTAATAGTTGAATCTAATTCCTCCTTAGATTTACTATAAGATGATGAACCCACTGAAGACACTCAAACCCAGGAAGTGAATGCCCTGCTTAATTCACCTCAACCATCACATTCATTACCTTGGTCAGTGAAAGTTAAGCCCTTACTCGAGCGAAAAATTGAACCATTACATTCTTCAATTTAGGCCCCACCACAACTTCAACTAAAATCTTTATCTGAATCACTTAAGTATATATTTTTAGGATCAAAGAAAACCCTATCGATAATAATTGCTTCCAACTTAACTACTGAACAGGAAAACCAATTGGTAAATATTCTAAAAACATATAAGGAGGCCATAGGTTGGACCGTCGCTAATTTAAAAGGAATTAGTCCATCAATATGCATGCACCATATCTATATAGAAGATAATGCCAAACCAACTTGAGAGATGCAAAGATGGCTTAACCCTAACATGCAAGAAGTAGTCAAGAAAGAGGTAATTAAATGGTTAGATGCTGGAATTATTTATCCTATCTCTAACAGCCACTAGGTGAGTCCCACACAAGTTGTTCAAAAGAAATCTAGACGCACGGTTGTCTACACTGAATATGGAAACTTAGTACCAACATGACTTTCCATTGGTTGGCATGTCTATATAGATTATAAAAAACTCAATACAACCATCCAAAAAGATCACTTTTCCTTACCCTTTATCGATCAAATCCTAGAAAGACTAGCAGGCCAACAACACTTTTGCTTTTTAGATGGATACTTAGGATACAATCAGATAGCAATCTATCCAGGAGATCAGGAAAAGACCACCTTTACATGTCCCTATGGAACCTTTCCTTTCCGTAGAATGCAATTTGGATTAGGATTATGTAATGCACCTGTGACTTTTCAAAATGCATGATGTCAATATTTTCAGACATGATAGGAGATTTCTTAGAAATATTCATGGATGACTTTTCAGTCTTTGAAGAATCTTTTGAGAGTTGCCTCAACAATTTGAAGAAAATATTAAAATGATGTATTGAGGCTAATCTAGTATTAAGCTGGGAAAAGAGCCACTTCATGGTTCAAGAGAGGATCATTTTAGGACATATAGTATCTAAGAAAGGGATTGAGGTAGATAAAGCTAAAGTTGAACTAATTTCTAAACTTCCTCCTCCCACTTCTATCAAACAAATTCGATCTTTTCTTGGCCATGTAGGATTCTATCGTCACTTCATCAAAGACTTCTCTAAAATTTTTCATCCTTTGTGTAATCTGCTTGCTAAGGATGTTTCTTTTAACTTTAATGAAAATTATCTTAAAGCTTATGAAATCTTAAGAGAAGCTGTGACCAAAGCTCCAATCATACAACCTCCTAACTGGTCACTACCTTTTAAAATTATGTGCGACGCCTCAGACTTTGCCAGAGGAGCCATCCTGGGCCAAAGGGTAAATAAATGTCCTATAGTGATCTATTATGCCAGTAGAACTTTGAATGAAGTACAAATGAATTATACCACCACTGAAAAAGAGTGCTAGCCATTGTGTTTGCCCTAGAAAAGTTTAGATCATATCTATTAGGATCAAAAATCATAATTTATCCAGATCATTCAGCCTTGAGATACATGCTCTCAAAGAAAGATGCTAAACCATGATTAATTAGATGGATCTTACTGCTACAAGAATTTGATATTGAAATTCGAGATAAGAAGGGATCTAAAAATGTTGTAGCAGACCATCTGTCTAGGATCCTAGTTAAAGATAGTGAACCTATATCAATCAAAAAATCTTTTTCAGATGAATAATTGTTAACAGTTTCACATACAAAGGCTCCTTGGTTTGCAGATATTGTCAATTACTTAGTCGTAGGATAAATTTCTGATGGCTGGTCTAAGAATAAGAAGGATCGATTCTTTGCTCAAATCAAATATTATTTTTGAGAAGATCCTGAGCTTTTTAGAATTTATGCTGATCAAATCATTCGTAGATGTATCTCGAATCTGAACAATTGAGTATCTTACAATTATGTCATACCCTTGCTTGTGGAGGACATTTTTTTGGATGAAAAACTATGGCCAAAGTATTGCAGAGTGATTTTTATTGGCCAACATTATTTAAGGATGCCCATACTTTTAGTTAGGAGTGTCTTAAGTGTCAAGCCTTAGGGAATATTTCAAAGAAAGACATGATGCCTTTAAACCCCATCATAGTAGTAGAAATTTTTGATGTATGGGGAATTGATTTTATAGGACCTTTTCCACCTTCCAATGTATTTGAATACATTTTGGTAGCTGTCGATTATGTTTCTAAATGGATTGAAGCAATAGCAACACGAACCAATGATCATAAAATAGTCTTAAAATTTGTTCAAAAGAATATCTTCTCTAGGTTCGGATTTCCACGTGCTATCATTAGCGATGGAGGTACCCATTTTACAAATCACCAATTTTGAACTTTATTACGAAAATATGGGGTGACACATAAGATAGCTATACCATACCATCCACAAACAAGTGGTCAGGTAGAAGTATCTAATAGGGAAATTAAGAATATCTTACAAAAGACTATTAGGCCTGATCGAAAAGCTTGGTCAGATTGATTAGATGATGCATTATGGGCCTATAGGATAGCTTATAAAACCTCTATTGGAATGTCTTCCTATAGATTAATCTATGGAAAACCATGTCACCTTCCGGTAGAACTTGAACATAAAGCATATTGGATAATAAAATAATTAAATTTTAATCAAGCTGGTTCCAACCGAATGTTACAATTGAGTGAATTAGATGAATTAAGGCAAGAAGGTTATGAAAATTCAAAAATCTATAAGGAGAAAATGAAAGCCTTCCATGATAAACATATTTCAAGGAAAACCTTTGAACCAAATCAACAAGTCTGATTATTTAACTCAAGGCTTCAATTATTTCTTGGAAAATTAAAATCTAGATGGGATGGACCTTATGTATTCCCACATGAGACAATCAAACTCTATGATCCTAGGACTAGAAATTTTTTTAAGGTAAATGGTCAAAGGCTTAAACCATTTATCAAAGAAATATCATTAAATCGAAACATTGATTAAGTACAATTAACAGAACTATAATGAATTAAACTGCATTATATCTGACTGAAGATAATAAACTTAGCATTTGTTGGAAGGCAACCCAATACTTCTTGAGTCTAATTTATTCTTTTTAATTTTTTTTTTCTTTTTAGACTAAGCTGGAGAAGGACTAAAAAACTAAAGAAGGATCATAAGCTTCAAGACCCATGCTAAATAAATAAATATAATTTACACCCTTTTATTTATTTTCCCTCTCCATTAAGGACAATGTCAATTCAGTTGGAGGATAAAAAATATATAAAAAAATAATAAAAAAATAAAAATTATAAAATTAAAATAATAATAATAATATATATATATAATAATAATCAAACTTTAAAACTATTTTAAAAATTTTTGGATAAACCATATTTTAGGAAAGAGAATTTTAAGCAAAATAAACTAGAAAAAATAATAAAGTTAGAAAGTATTAACTAATAATGATAGCAAGTTAAGAAGCAAATTACTTGATCAGACCATTAGCAGCCTACTTAGGTCATTTAAAGGCTAACAGCACTTCTAATTGCACATGCACACTAATGAAGCACAGTAGGTGGTGATTATAAGGCTAATTGAGGATTCAATTATCACTAAAAATTGGTGGTTTATATATACCTCAACTAAAGAAACTTGAATTTAAGGAAATAGCTACCTACTTAAATAAAAAGTGCAAAACATAGAGTATATATGGATTCCCCTAAACTAGAACTCTGCACCTAAGTCAAGTGTAGAAGTTCACATCAAATGGTGAAGGGAAGGCCAGGATGCTCAGCATAATTTTCAAAAAGAAAAAAAAAAAAAGAGCAGTGTGAAAGCTATCTTAATTCATGCACTTAACTTGGGAGTATATAGAAAACTAACCAAAATAGGTGATAAAAAAAGATTCATTTGTCCTTTGAATCAACACCCAAATGCAAAGTTAGTATTCATGAAATCAAGTGCTGAAAATCTTTAGATGAACTCTAAGAAAGTTTCTCTGATTAATTTGCCATGAAATTTACTTCTGAAACTCAATACTTAGTGATACTGTCTAAATTTTTGATCTTAAATCCTAGATCTATTCTTATGAAAGACAATCTCGATGAAATATGATAATTGATCTAAATTAAATTCTTTCTTTACATGAGGATGAGCAAAACTTAAGTTGAAGGGTATGATAAATACCATAAATTTACCAATAAAAATATTAATTTATTAATTAATTTATATTAATTTTTAAAAATTAATGATCAATTTATATAACTTTTAAGAAATTAATATTTTTATTAATTAAAAATTAATTAAAAAATAATAAAAATTAAAAATAAAATATTATAATCAATGGAAAGAGCTTATTTTTTTATTATAATAAAATAAATTTTATGCAAAATAAAGCTAAAATGAAGAAGATATGAATTTTTAAAGAAATAAAATAAATAAATAAATTAAATGAAAATAACATACGACTCAGTCGGCTCAAGCCATCGTGCCATATCAGTCGGTGCGTCCAAACGTGCTCAGCCAAGTCGACAAGCTAGCATGCCAAGCCAGCCACGCAAGCCAACTCAGCCATGGAAGCTGTCAGCCGGTCTATGATCCAGGCGTGGACCGCTAGCTAAGCAGAAATCAGTGAATCAACGCACGACACGTGGTGGACCTAAATTCTTAAAGGATTTACAGAAAATCTATCATGGCTCACAAGGCATTTTGGTCTTTTCACTCGACAACAGGAGTGCTGATTGGCTTCGATGTGTGGTATCGTCAGTCCACGCGGTCCATGGGAATAGTAATTGCATGATCGGACAACTGTGGTAGCTTACGGTAAAGATCAAATGGCTGTGGTTATTTTTGAATTTGATTCAGTTTCAGACTTCATGCAGATCGCCATCTAATGGCAGCATGCGATCCAGGGAATGATCCAACGGTCCAGAATGCTCTCGATGGTGATCAAGATTTCTAATGCACGATTAGCGGCCAGATTTCCTCCATCAATGCACGATCAATAGTCAGAATTTAATCCAATCTGACCTGGGTCAATACGCATTCAATTTTGATGATTTTTGATCTGTTGGATTTCTATTGAATGGCTAGATTTCACCAGACTTACCAGATTTGTATTAGAGCTATTTTAATCCAAATTTTATTTAAATTTCTTTGAATTTTAATAATTAAAAAGGCTCTTAGTCCCATATTGCCTCCAGAAAAAATCTTCAATCCTCCTAGCTCTATAAAAAGGACCCCAAGCCTTCAAAAATCAACAGATCTGGTGAGAGGAAAGCCAAAGTATAGGGTGAAAGCCAAGCTCAGGGTTAAAGATTGCTTCAAACCAACAATACTGAGAAGAAGAGCCAGTCTTCTATGCCATCTCTACGCCTACGCTGATCTACGATCTCCTTCTAGTTTTTTTTTCTCTTTCCTTTTCTTTAATTTTTTGTATTTAAATTCTGCATTTGAGTTTTATTCCTTTTCTTTAATTTTTTGTATTTAAATTATGCATCTAAGTTTTAATTTTAATAAAGAAAGCTTTATTTCTCTTTTCAATTCTAGCCCTTTAAATTAATTATTCTTTATTGCTCTTTAATTTTATCGTAAGTAGCCGCTAAGATCTAAATAGTGGATCTTAGTACCAAGTTTATTTTTGTATAATTTAAATTTTATTTTTATTTATAAATCTATTTTTTGACTCTAATTTTTTTAAAAAAATTATTCTTTTCTTTCCTTAAAAAAAAAATCAAAGATTTTAGAATTAAATCATTATTGCCTCTTTATGGATTCGATCCAACTTACTACTCTCTTCATAATTTTTAATTAATTTAAAAAGTCAGATTTAAACTGATAAACATGGTATCTTAACGATAGCATCGTATTCCTATCAGTCAATGACTTTCGAACCAGTTGACTTTAGGACACTAGGTATAGAATATCCCTTGGGCTTACTAGCTCGAATCAAAGAGGCTATAAGTTAAGACTTGTTTTACAATGAGCTACTTTTCTCTTTCCACCTTTTGACGTGAAACTCAATGCTTACTTAGGCAAAGAGGCCCGATTACTCAATGAGAAGTACTTAAATATTTTTTTGTATGAAGAAACATATAGTTATCCTACACGAGCCCATAAAAAGTAGACTTTTCTTTGATGCTAGTAGAAACAATTAGAAATATCAAAGAAAAAAAAATTTATGTTCTAGACATAACTCTTTATTGGATTTTTTTAATACTTGATCCCTCAATATGTCATAAATTTTCTGATCTGTGCATCAATTTTCTTTTAAAAATGCTTGATTCAACTCGATTCTTAAGCATAATCAGATATCTAAATATTAAATACTAACTTTTTTGAGGACTTAAAAATAAAAAAAAAAATTATTGTTCTCCCCCCAACTTAGTTGACATTGTCCTCAATGGAGAAGAAAAAAATAAAGGGTGTAATAAAGAATATGAAAGAATATATCTGACTCGGTATATTTTTATGATCCAGCACATGCCTTTGAAAATTTGGGCTCTTCCTCTAATTTATTCAACATGTCCTAAAAAAAATAAACTAAAAAAAAATAAATTAGAAAAAAGAACTAAATATTGGGTTGCCTTCCAAGAAGCACTAAGTTTACCATCTTCAGCCAGACACATGGCAGCTTACTATCTTGTGTCAAATATTGGATTGATAAATTCCAATGATTTTGGATTGTCAATCTTAGAAATATAATTTCTTATCTCTTTATTGATATAATCATTGTTAATTAGGAGAACACAGGATGTAACCCTATTCTTAGACCCTTGTTTTTCAAGAATTTTTCCTATTTATTCTTCTAAAATACTCATGAATTAAGTTTTTATATTAGGAGTTAAGTTTGATGCAATGGATACTAGAAGGGTATCTACCGAAGATTTTAATTTTGAAGATAAATTAATATGATCTTACCTAAATAACTTCATTGGCTTTTTATTGTATGCCTCTTGATTTTTATAAGAATCGACTTCTAAGGTCGAAGAAAATAGGACTTTTAATTTATAGGTCTCAGGTAAATCATCTATTCTCTTCTTTCTTATGTCTATCTAATTTAAACTAGAACCAGCATCAGTACTAGTTTTCGACTTAGATTCTTCTATGTGGTTAGTCTCAGTACAAATCTATTCTTCTAAATTTTTATTTTGGCTAGCATCAGTACTAGCCTCTCTCACCTGATCTTGGTATGGATCTATAAAAATCCTATAACTTTTAAGTTTAGAAATTACTTTAGCATTCTCTAATTGGGGATTCTTAGGTTGGACATTAGATTGATAATTTAGTCTAGGTGGTTGGTCGACAATGGATGAATTGTTTATAGAATTTACAATTGGTAGGCTCGATAATTGACCTAGTTCTCTCCTCATGTTAGATTCAGCTAGTTATCTAATTTGAGCTTCTAGCCTAACAATAGATTGCTGTTGAGTTAGAATCAATTATTGAAGTTGGTTAAATCTATCATCAGCAAGATTGATCTGTTGAGGAGGTGGGTATGAGGGCTGATTATAATGTGGTGGCTAAAAAGGCTGACTAGGCTGACCTCTGTTATAAGCATAGTTCTGGTATTGAGGTCTATTTTGATAATTTTACACTGATAGAGTTTGGATCTGAGCTTGAGTCTGTTGTGATTTCCAAGAAAAATTAGGATGGTTTCTCCAGTTAGAGTTATATGAATTTAAAAATGGATCATTAATCGGCTTGGAGTAGCCTTGAGCAACTTGGACTTGTTCTTGGATAAAAGGTGGAAACTATGCAACCATAGGATATTCACTCACATGATGGGCTGGGCTAACACAAATTGAACAAATCTTTTGATAATTAGAAGATGATGTGAATTGTGCAGAAGATTGTTGACCTAGGATTAGGACTTGATCTAATTTTTGAGCAAGAAAGTCTACTTTATTTATCAAATTTGAATCAGCCTTAGGACTATATTCTAGATGTTTAAATTCATGGATCCCTACCCAAGTTTGGTAGAAAAATAACAAAGCATGGTTAATTGAGTTTTCACTCAGGATTTCAAATAAAGTATATGCTTCATCCTCACTCTTATTCATAAATGCACCTTTACAGGATGCATCTACCATCTATCTGTATTGGTCTCCTAAACCCTCATAGAAAGCTTGAACTATTTGCCACTTAGACAGACCATGGTGTGGGCATTTTTTAATAAGTTCTTTAAGTCTCTCCTATGACTTGTGAATTTGTTCCCTTGGAAGCTGAGCAAATCTAGTAATAGCTCGCCTCATAATGTTGGTTTGGCCCATGGGATAAAATTTCTTAAGAAATTCACTTTATAATTCAACCCAAGTTATAATTGATCTTCCTATTATGCCAAGCCAATACGGCTTTGTCTTTTAATGATAGTGAAAATAAAATTAGTCTAAGGGCATCATTAGTTAAATTTTAAATTTTCACTATAGAGCAGATTTTTAAGAACTCATTTAGATGCTTATAAGGATCTTCATTGGTATTTTCGTAGAAATATAGGAGCATCTGGATTGTGGTCAGCTTGATCTCATAGTGGGTAGTATGAATTTCAGGTAATTGAATATAAGTCGATGGATTATAGGTGGAAGGAATAAAATATTCCTTCATCTGCTTAGGTAGTTCTCTAAAATTTTTAGTCATTTGGTTATTAGGTTTAATACGATTCAGCCTTTCAATTTTATGGTTGGGTTCAACTAGATCAGATAAAATAATTTTCTATTGTGTATGTCCTAGAGCAACCCTAATGCATGGTTCAAATTTTTTTTAATTATCTATTAATTTTTTATATTTTTAATTATTTTATTATATTTTTAATTTTTTAATATTTTTAATATTTTTATTATTTTATTTATTTAATTATTTTTAAATTTAGTTTAATTTTATTTAATTATTATTTTTAATAATTTTTTAGTTAGTTTAATTTAATTTAATTTAATTTAATTTATTTTTAAAGGAGAAAAGAAGAAGAAAGAAAGAAGAGTTCTAAAGAAGAGGTTCTAAGGAGTCCTAGAGCTAAAAAGAGAGAGAAGAATTAGTTTTAATTAGGTTTAATATTGGTTAGCAATTAAGTTGGTCAATTAATCCTGACTAAGAATTATCCTAAATCTAGACAGCTCCTAACTACCAAGGTCACCTTCAAGCCCTCCAAATGTAGGATCAGCCAATCAATTGGCCAGATAAGTGTAAGGTCGGTGGGGGTCCCCCCATTGCTTATCTTAGACATCAATTATGCTTGGCCAAGTAAGCTAATGGAATCAATTAAATAACCACCTTCCTTCAGGCCCAGTCATCCTTGAACCATTTTTCTAGACACCAATTAAATTGATTAACCCTAATCCGGTCCAATTTTTAGGATTTCTTATCCAGATGAGCTTAAGTTCTTAGGGTTGATGTCTAATTGATTTTAAAATTAAAGGCTTAGGTAAATACAAGATGCTGATTGGTTGTTTGTAGGCTAAGGAAGGATGATCAAATCTCCACCTTATCTTGTTTAATTGGGTGTTGCCCTTAAGTTGATTTAATATGAATATGCACAAAAAAATAATTTTGATCAAAGGGTTTTATGCAATTTAAACTAGATGCATGTAATTAATTAAATTTTAGAAGCTTACCTTGGCTCAAGCAATCATGAAAATAGAAAAAATAAAATTAATATGATGCATTCTTAAGCAGTTAAGATTTCTAATCTTGTCATGAGATTTTTAATTTGATTTAAGTGAATATTTTTTAAAATTTAATTTAAAAATAAAATAAATAAATAAATAAAAAGAGAAAAGGACTAGGGTTAGGATTGATCTCACCAAGTAGGATTAGAAGCTTCCTCCTTGTCCTAATCTTTTTGTTTTCTTTGTTTCTTTTTTTTTCTTTTTTCTACAAAATAAAGAAGAAAAAGTTAGTAAGCAATATTTACAAAAAATTAAAAAAATTAAAATTTTATTTATAATTAATTTATCAAAAAAAATTAAAGAAATTAATAAAAAATAGCATCTATTTCTTTTTCGATAATGGTGCCAAAAATTTGATAAGAGCATGATGTTGTCGTTAAGACATCATGTTTATCAGTTTAATCCAACTTTTTAAAATAATTAAAAATATGTAAATAGCAGTAAGTCGGATCGAATCCATTGAAAAGGTAGTATTTTAGATTTGAAATCTTTGATTTTATAAAAAAAAGAAAGATTTTAAAAATAAAATTAAAGTCAGAAATTAAAAGCAAAATTTGAATAGTGCAGAAAAATAAATTTGGTACTAGGATATACTATTTAGATCTTAGCATCTACTTGCAATAAAATAAAGAATAATAATTAAAGTATAGAAATTAAATTATAATAAAAAAAGAGTATAAAATTAAAGGGCATAAAAATAAATATTATATTAATTAAAAAGTTTATAATTTAAATACATAAAATTTAAAAAAAAAAAAATTAAAAATTAAAACAGGCTGATCTCTGATCTTGGATCGACGTTCGCAGAAAGATGGTATAGAAGCCCAACTCTTTCTCTCGGCACCAGCTGCCTCGAAGCAGTCATTAACCAAAGTCTAGCTCTATCCTATACCAAAGCTTCACCTTAACTAAAGACAATGAACTCTGGAGGCCTGGAGTCTTATTTATAAGTATTGGAGGGTTGGAGGATTTGTTGCTGGACCATGTGGGACTAAGAAGAAGTTTTAATCATCAAAATTGAAGAAATTCTGATAAAAATTGGATTAAAAAGAGTCTTAGATGAATTCTATTATTTTGAGTAAAATCTGGCTGTCAAATGGGATCAAATGGTCCAAAAAATACCAAAATTGGAGGTATATAAGCCCAGTTCAGGTCGGATTAAGTTTTGGCCACTCGATCATGTTAATTAGGAGGAAATCTAATCATTGATCACATGTTGGGTGTCTTGATCACTATTGGGAGCTCTGTCAGCTAGTGGATCTGAGTTTGGAGTGAGTGTTACCGTCGGATTGAAGTTCTAGTGCTAATGGCATTCGAATCAAAGTAGGAAAACATCCCCGCTGTCCGATCTTGATCGGCAATAACCACAGCCGCATGATCGCATACTTACTGTTCTTATGTACCGCATAGACTGAGTATAGCATAGACCGCAGTGAATCAGCGCTTGTCTTTGCCACTTGAAATGACGAAAATAACCTATCAACCATGATAGATTTTTTATAAACCCTTAAGGGTCTAGGCCCACGATGTGGCAGCATGTGATTCATTATTTTCTGCTGAGCTGGCGGTCCATACTTAGTTTCATGGACTGGGTGATTGACTTTTATGGCCGAGTTGGCTTCTGCGGCTTAGCTTGGCTTGGTGGCTTGGCTTGCGGAGCCAGCTGAGCCATTTTTTTATTTTAATTTTTTTCTTTAAAAATTCATATCTAGTCTATTTTAGCTTCAATTTACTTCAAACTTATTTCATTATGACAAAAAAAATAAGCTCTTTTTATTGATAATAATATTTTATTTTTTATTTTATTATTTTTTAATTATTTTTTAGTAAATAAAAATATTAATTTCTTAAAAATATGTATAAATTGATTATTAATTCTTAAAAATAAATATAAATTAATTGATAAATTAATATTTTTATTGGTGATTTTATGGTACTTATCAACGACTAAGAAATTACCATTGCTAATAATTTTTTAAAAAAAATAACTTAGGGAGAAAAGATTATTTTAAAATTTTATTGGCAATAAAATTAACAACAAACAATTAGCCATTGCTAATAAAATAGGAGTTAGCAATGAAATTAGTGATGAAATGTTTTTGATCACTAATAATCTAATCCAATTCAAACTTGATTTGAATCCAATTCAAATCCAATTCAAAATTCTACCAAACCTAATTAAACTAGGCTTTGAATCCAAATCCTACTTAAATTATAAAATTTAATTAATTTTAAATTAGGTTGAGATTAGTTAAATTAAATTTGATTTCAATCAATTAGGAGAAATTAGTTTTCAATTAGGGTTTAATTTGAATTTAATTCAAAGTCTGGTCAATCCTAATTTAATTAGACTTTTAATTCAAGTTTTACTTTGTTGACCCCATGATTGATTTTGATGATTACCAAACTTTGAGTATTTGAGTATTTAATCACGTGTTTTATGAGTGGATGTAGGTCTTTCTAGATATTTAAATTGAAAAATCATTTCAAGAAAAGATCTATAAAAATTCATCAAGTCAAGATTCTTAAAGAAAAAAAAATTTTAGGCTTCCAAAGATCAGAAGAAAGAGAGCTCTTTGACCAAAATAAGAAAGACATAAAGTAAAATCAAATAAAAATCAAATCTCCTTGATTGGTATAAAAAATCTCTTAAAATAGCTTTAGAGTAATTTTTGAGACATCTCAATTTTTTTTTCAAAGCTCTCGAGTGGACTGGCATGCCCAAATGCACTTCTGGCATGATTTCGAGAGGTCTCGAGTTGAACTTGAGATGTCTTGATCTCAGGAGATAGAAACTTAGTTTTTATGCTCTGAGAGTGAGAGGTCTCATAGAATTTTTGAGAGTTCTCATAGTTTCGATGAGAAGTCTTGATTCGGAATCGAGAGGTCTTGAAATCTGGCAAGAGGTCTTGTTTTGCATGGACAGCCTTCAATGGATTATTTTGCAATGGCTAGTTTTCACTTCCAACGGCTATTTCAGTGCTTCCAATAGCTAGAAATCTCTCTCCAACCATCTCCAAATGTATTTAAAGGTAGAGAATTAATTGAAAAATAAGATTAAAAATTTTTAGAGAGAGAAATTATTTTTCAAACCTAAGGAATTCTATTGCACATCAATAAAAGAGAAAAAGAGAGGGATTTTGCAGTGATTTCAAAGGGCATTCAAGAGATATCTTCTACAACTTTTCAAGAATCCTCTCAAGCCTCAAAGAAGAGTTTCCAAGCTTCAAAAGAGCTGATTATTCAACCTCTTCTTCATGCTCAAAGAGTTTCAACTCTATTTTTTATTTTTGTGCTGAAATTCTTATATTGTATTTTTGTTTCTATACAAGTTTTTTTGAGAGAAAGAAACTTAGGGATTAGGCCCGTCCAAGCCCAGAATTGGATATTATAGATTTTGGTTGGTGAGTCCAAAAAACCAACAGGATTAATAGTGATCTCGAAAAACTATTAGTGTAAGATTTTGGTTAGTACTCCTATGAAAATCAACTAGATTTATTTGTGAGTCTGAAAAAATAAACACACTGTAATCAAGAGTAGATTATAGTAAAAATCCTAAGAAAAGCTTGAAAAGTAGATGTAGGAGTGGATTGCTCTGAACCACTATAAAATCTTATGTATTTGTGTTATATTTTTAATTCTTTCTTTACTTACTTTATTATTTGCTTAGTTTAGCTTTCAAATTTTTTTATAGCATTTGTATATCTTAAAATTATTGCTGCTTATATTATTTATATTTGAACCACACTACTTAAGTTAAAATCAAAGCACATACCTATTTAGAAGGTAAATTTGGTTAAAATTTTATAAGAACCCAATTCACCCTTCCTCTTGGGTTGCTACCTCTGGATAATAATTGGTATCAAAGCAGGTGTTCTGTTATTGATTATTGATCTAACCATCTAGAGCTAAAGATTTTGGCAATCCAAATGGAGTCTTTATTTAATGAAGGTTATTCTACAGATAGACCCCCATTTTTTAATGATTCTAATTATATCTATTAAAAAGCTAGAATAAAAATCTTTATACAAGCACATGATTATAAGTTATGGAAAATTATAATAGATGGCTCACACATGACCAATGCATTCATCGAGTGTGACAAAGAAATGGTCCAACTAAATGCTAAGACTTTAAATATGGTTTATTGTTCATTAGATTTAAATGAGCTCAATCTAATTTTCTCTTGTATTTCAGTGAAATAAGTTTGAAAGAAATTGAAAACTATTTTTGAGGGAATAAAATAAGAAGAAATATCAAACTCAAAAAAAGACAAGAAAGCTCACCCCAACATATGCCTCATAGCTCATGAGGATGGAAAAAAAAGAAGAAAAAAAAACAAAAAAAAAAGCATCAATTGAGGGGGAGCAAAGCATAGAAAAGAAAAATGAGAAAGAGGAAGAAGGTATCGCCAATCATTGCCTCATGGCTAATACAAATAAGATAAATTTTGAAAATTCTTCTGACTTTACATTTGATGAGTTATTTGAAATCTTTAATGAATTAATGGATGAATTTAAAAAATTAAAGATAAAAAACCAAGAACTTAAAAGATCAAATCTTCTTTTAGCTAAAAAAAAGAATAAGCTTTTAAGAGAAAAAGAATATTTCTTGAAAGAAAAGAACCTTTTGGCTGAAGAAAAAAATAAAATATTGATTGAGCAAGATACTTTTTTGATAGAAAAGCAAAGTTTAGTTGAAGAAAAGCAAATCCTTTCAAAATCTAAAAAATTCTTAATTGATGAAAAAGAAAAGCTCTTAAAATCTAAAAGATCTCTTTTAGAAGAAAATACAGAACTAAGAAAAAAGATTGAAAATTTAAAATTCATGCTTGAGAAGTTTACTATTGGATCTCAAAAGCTTCATGCAATTTTGAATAATCAAATGGTTGTTTTCAATAAAGCTGAAATTGGGTATAATCCTTTAAGAAAATAAAAATTTGTCAAAAATATGTATAGCAAAGCTTCATTTGAAAATAATTCATTTACATGTCTTAAATATAATAAAGTAGGCCATAAAATTTTTGAATATAATTTTAAGAAAATTGATCATACTTTAGTTAAACAAATTTGGATTCTGAAAGGAACTATGTGCTTTAACCTCAATAGATCCAAGATGGCTTGGGTATCAAAATCTAAAAAGTGATTTTTACAAGTACACCAAGAATCCAATGGAATAAAAAGAAAAAAAAATTCTATGGATGGATGCCTTGGGAATAAAATTGGATGGATGATGATGTTTGGTAAAATCTAAACTTTTCTCACATCATGCCATTATTATCTGCTAAATATATATTGATTATTAATTAGCATAATTATTGAGCATATTAGATTGATTTTGATGATTTTATCTTTGCTTAAAATGATCATACTCCTTGAATAGAAAGCTTGACTTATTGAATATATTGACTTTAATGATTTGCTAATTTGTATGCATATGATAACTCTTTTTATGCTTTGATAAGTATGATTAATTTTGATTCTAGCAATAATTTGAATATTTTAATTTTTAAATCAATATGCTCTCTTCTATATATCATGCTATGGATGAAATGGTTTTATCTTAAAATTTAGCATGATATCTTAAGCCTCCCCATATCAATTTTATAATTGATGAATTTAATTTAAAAAAATGCTTAATTGGGTATGAATATTTTAATTACTAAATCTACAAGAAAAATTATTTTTTTTTGGCATTCCCTACAAGAAGCTAAATTATCAAAATTCTTTTAAAAATTTTAAACTTTCTAGTTAATCTGAAAACATAAAGTCTTCATCCAATTTTCTCTTATTTTATTTTATTTAAATTGATTACTGAACCCCCCCCCCCACCCCTAATTGATTATTTTTTATGATCCTCTAAATTTTCTTGAATATCTCTCTTGATCATCAATTTGATTGACTCTTTGATCTTAAAAGAAAATTTATTGATGAACATTCTTATTTTGTTCCAATTGATTGATTTTGAAAATTGAATTTCAAAAATGATCTTTGTGAATCTTTTGAAGTTGTTATCTAACAAGATGTTTCAGAAAAATTATCATTTATCTTCAAAGCTAAACTTTTAAAGAGGTCTTCAATTTTAAGTGATTGGTATCAAATAATTAACTATTTGCCATGTATTTAATTGATTTATTTTTTGATAAAAAGAGAAGAATGTCTTTATTTTAAATCTAGTTTTGCACCACTATATCATTTAATATGATATCATTTGAAATAAATTTAAAAATACATATCTTTTTTTAATCTAATTGCATGATATTTCTTAAGAAAAGGAAGAGATGATCTTTTTGAAGAATAACTAATTTTTTTTTATGATTTATCTTAACTGATTTGCTGATATCAATTCAAATTGATTTATCTAAATTAATTTATCTTTATTAATTCAAAACTAAATTCATTGGTATCAAGTTGAACTTACAAATTAATCTTTAAATGGTATTGAACTGTTAACCAAATTATGATTTGGTTTAAATTTTAGTTTAATTGATATCAAGAAGTTTCTTGCTAAGAAAATTTTCACTCTTGGTATCATTGGTATCATTTTTTCCTTGTATTTTATTGTATTATTTTTAGACAAAAAAAATTGAATATGATGTCTCAAATTTATTTTAGATTGATATACGCTTGATGTGATACCATTTAAGATAAATTCAAAGAAGTTCATATATTTTTTAAACTTAATTGAGTGATATTTCTTATGATAAGGAAGATCTAAATTTAAATAAAAAAAAAATTTGATAAATGTTCATGTCATAGCTTTTTTGATCATCTCAACATTTGTTCTTATTTGAATTTAATCAAAAATAAATTAAAAAAATTTGGTGTCTTCTTGAGTGAATGCTATGTTTGATTGATATTTGGAATCATTAATGCTTAGTTCACTTAATTAATTCTTATCCTTTTGAATTTTATTTAATTTTAAAATAATTTTATTTGCTAAAGTAAAGGAGAGAAATTATTAAAGAAAAAATAATCATTTAATTATAAATAGCTTTGAAATTAAAAATATCTTTTAAATTTAGTGGGTAAATTCATGTTAAATTTTGCTTGATTTGGAATAAAGTGGGGGAGAAAATTAAAAAATAAATTAATCTTCCTATAAGTATGAAAAATAGAGGGATGGATATTTTCTAACTTGATTTGATTGAAAATTTTGACTAATTTACATTGAGACAAATAAATTTTGATCTTAAATTCTTAATCTATTACTTTATGATCTTCATAAATGAAGCTTTCCTGTTATTATCTAATTTAATTTACATAATTTGATTTCTCTATTTTATTTTTGGATAATTAGTTGAAGTTAAATTAAATTTAAAAATATATTCTTACTCTAAGAAATAAATTTTTAAATTTAATTTTGAAACTCATTAAAAAATTTAAATTTGATACTAAATTTTTAATATGCATTACAAAATTCTTATGAATTATTTATTTTAAAATAATTTTTACTCAAAGCAATGAATTCAAAAATATGACTATCTATTTTTTTGATACTACTTATTTTACTTTGCTTGATATATTCTCGATACATACCTTTCTCAAACTCAATTGACTAAAATTTTTTAATAAAAGAAAAGATTGAATATTAAATTAAATTCTATGCTTGATTTCATGTTCAAATCTTTTGAAAAGCTCTATTCTCTTTAAAGTTTAAAAGTGCATATCTAAAAATCTGATTAAATGTCATATTAATTCAAAATAAGGGAGAGCCTTCTAAAATTAAAATAAATATTTGAAACTTAGTTTGAGTTAAAGGATAAATTTTTGAAAGAAAGATGATTCATTTAAATTGATTTTATGAACTTAATACATCTCTCAATTTAATGCTTTGATGTTGATTTTGATGGTTTCTTATTTCTTCCCATGAGCTTTTTGATGTTGTCAAAAAGGAGGAGAAGTATGTTAAGTATATGCTTAAAGAATTGATGCTTAACAAATTTAAAGTTTTGATATTTTAAAGATTAATTGAGAACATTCATGAAATGTGCATTCATGTATTTGATCTAGTACTTCATGTTTTCATGATACATATTAGCAAAATGCATTAAAATACATTATTTATTTTTATTATGCATATACTCAAAGTTTCGCCATCATCAAAAAGGAAGAGATTGTTGACCTCATGATTGATTTTGATGATTGCCAAACTTTGAGTGTTTGAGTATTTAACCATGTGTTTCATCAATGGATGTAGGTCTTTTCAGGTATTTAAATTAAAGAATCATTTTAAGAAAAGATCTACAAAAATTCATCAAGTCAAGATTCTTAAAGAAAAGATTTTTCTTAAGCTTCCAAAGATCAGAAGAAAGAGAGCTTTTTACCAAAACAAGGAAGACATAAACTAAAAATCAAATCCTCTTGATTGGTGCAAAAAATCCCTCAAAATAGTTTTGGAGCAATTTTTGAGACATCTCGAAATTTTTTTGAGAGCTCTTGAGTGGACTGGCATGCCCAAACGTAGTTCTAGCATGTTTTTGAGAGGTCTCAAGTTGAACTTGAGACATCTCGATCTCAGAAGATAGAAATTTAATTTTTATGCTCTGAGAGAGAGAGAGATCTCGCAAGATTCTCAAGAGGTCTCAAAATCTAGCGAGAGATCTCATGAAAAATCGAGAGGTCTCGTTTTGCACGAACAGCCTTCAATGGATTATTTTGCAACAGCTAGTTTTCACTCCCAATGGCTATTTCAGTACTTCCAATAGCTAGAAATCCCTCTCCAACCATCTCCAAAGGTATTTAAAGGTGGAGAATCAATTGAAAAATAAGATTAAGGGTTTTTAGAGAGAGAAATAATTTTTCAAACCTAAGATATTCTACTGCACATTAATAAAAGAGAAAAAGAGAGGAATTTTAAAAGGAATAAGCCCTCAAGCTAATCAATTTTTTTGGTTGTTTTTGTCTTCCAAACTAATGTAATGACATTTTTATTAAAGAAATTTATTTCATCATATGCAGTGTCTTATTATTTATTTAAGATTATGATGAATCCCATAAATTAGGACTATGGTTTTAGGATTATGATGAGATCATACCCGTGAGACTGAAAACCTTAAAACCCTAATTTAAATATTCCTAGTCGTTGGGACATTGAGTTAGGGATCAATGTTTTTTCGATAAGATTAGCACATTCTTGGTATGCTCGATTAAAAGGGTGATTGATCTCATAATAACTTGTGTATGACACTAATATAAGAATGTGGGTGCTCATTAGAGAATGAGTTCACTGAATTGATCCAAATCGAGAATATCTAATGGAGTCTTATCTACATATCAATAGATAGTTCTCATAGTGGAATTTGTGCATGTAATCCTTTGACCTGAAACTACCATAGAATCTTATATATATAAATCCATATTTTGGTTCATACTCATTCATGACTTCAGTTATGTATGGGATGATCTGGATATGGTAGATTATATATATGAAGGTTGTGAGTAGGTTAACATGGAATCGATCACTCCTGGTAAGAGAAAATAGCATCCTACCTGCTTCAAACAAATGATGATTCAGGAAGACTTTGATCAAAGCATGATGAAAATTAGAAATGGTTTCTAATATTTCATTAAATGAATCATCATCATAAGATTGAAAGAGAAATGAATATGATATTGGGGTTGACATATTTCCATACCCAGAGTCATATTCAGGATGCAGGGAGATCGAAGGATCTAGTTGCATGGTAATTTTCACTGAAGGATATTTTTGATATTTCATCAAAATTTTACATCTTCCAAAAAGTCATGATACATTGCTAGATGTCAATCATGTCTTGTGGGTTCGATCAAATTAAAATTTTAATTTGATCATTAAATTAGAAAGTGTTCTAAATTAAGTCAAATTGGGTTGGCTAGTTTTGACCTAAATCGGTTTGGTTGAGTTCTAACCAGATTAGGTCAAATCACACCCAGACTCACTATTGGTTAGATGTGGAACCCAATGGGTCACACACAAAGAGAATTGATTAAGGATCTAATTGGATTAGACCATGTTTGCAAGATGAACATGCTAGCACATGTAGCAAACCCTAGCACCTGGATTCGAATTGGATTCGAATCGGCTTTCGATTTGGGCTAATTAAGATCCGATTTGAGCCAAATAGGATTTGGTCTTGAATTGGATTAACCTAGACTGATTGGGCTTCAGTTGGGGTGCCACATACCTGAATCCCATGTGCCAGAGAGTCTCTCTCTTATGCGTGGGAAGTCTTTCATGCGCAAAGAATTTTTGGCGCATGGAATTAGTTGGCGCCTACCTTCTTTGACTTTCTCCATTTGTTATGTCATGTAAATTTTTTAAATAGGCATGGATATCAGATATGGGGTGCAAAAGAGTCCTTCTGTAGATGAAATAATCCATTATTATTTTGGAAAGGGACTCTTTGTTGCCTAGGAATTCTTGCCACCCAAGACTCCTTGCCGCCCTCTCATCCTTGACGCCTCTTGGGATTTTGACCATTCAAAGTTCATCTCCACACCTTCTTGATGAATGGGCATCCCATTAAGGGCCATTAGATGGCCATCTTATCTAATTCAAACTCTTAAAATTATGGCACCATTTACTTATGCATCGCAACTCTTCATAGAAAAACTACGTAGAATTAGTTCGAAGAGTCTTTCTGTTTTAAAGCACCTCTTGGACTAAGTCGACGTAATTTTAAATGGCATAAATTTTAGATGGGTATAAGATATGATGATGGGGTGTGAGATATTGATGAGGGAAGGGCATGAGAAATTAAGATGGCACCTTTACGTACATTATAAATAGGGGTGCGCACCAAGAGTCCGGAGGAGTGAAAACTGATCTTTCTTTCTTACAAATGTTTTCTATTGTTCAAATTTTTTTTTCCCTTCTCTTGTCTTGACCTTGTCCTTATAAGGATAAGAAGTCATTTTAAGATAAAGAGATTAGGTAGAAAAATTAAGAAGACAAGAAAAAAGAAAGAGAAGTAAGGAGAGGCAAGGAAGGTGACATAAAGGCTAAGGAAGGTCTTGCCCATTTAATTAAAGTTCTTATTATTAGAATTTTAATTATATAAATCAGAGGTGCTGGTGTCTTGATCAAGTCTCTGTGTGGATCAACGTTGGAGGGTGAACACGTGGGCACCTGGTGGAACCCCTGATGGACTGCTGTCGATAATTAGGAATAATTTAGGGTTAAGTGATAAGAGGTATGTTCTAATACTTTCTTTTATATTACAAATGCATGTTATATGATTTAATTGCTAATAAGGTGGTCCTAGGGTTTGGGTTTGGTTTGTATGATTTCATGTTTTTGCTTTGAAATCCATGCTTTCGCCCTGTACACCATTCCTATCAGTGGTATCAGAGCAAGCCTTATTAGGTTAAATCATATAATGCTTTGCTTATAATATAATGGCACAAAAGAAAAGTATGATATATTTTTTTGTTTATTTGCATGTTATTTATATGATGAGATCATATTCTTTTATTTATCATAATGAGATTATGATGTATATATTATTCTGTAAAGGTTGCCCTGATATAGTGGAAAAGTATTCACTATATAATGATGGTTGTCCTAGAATAATTATACATGTTAATATATATATATATAATTTTTATCATAATTGATGCTTTTATGCATTTAGTTTGATTTAAATTAGAATGTGCATCGAGACCTTTTAAATCCCTCTTTAAAAATTATATTAAGTTGTAGTGTAATTAATCTATAGCTGTATCAGTCGGGATGTCTAATTGATCAATCGGTGTCTAGGATAAATGGTTCATGATTGGTAAAGAGAATGTAGTTTTTTAATTGATTCCATTGTCTGATCTGGCCAATTTATTGGTGTCTAAGGAAAGCAACGGGGGGACTCCCACTTTTCTCCCACTTATCTGGCTGATTCGATTAATTTAATTCTAGATTGAAATGCTTAGTATTATATTCACTACATTAAGGCCTTCCTTCATACTAGATTCTTATTATGTCCAGAACCATATTAGTTTTGTTGTGTAACCATAAGATCTATCATGGAGAATGATGTAATATTAATCTAGTGCATTGAGATGCTTACAGCATTTTGAATATACTGCTTTGTTGTGTAACCACAAAAGTAGTTATATTTCATTTTGACTGTATAGAAATGAAGGGTTCTATTTAAACTAAAACATTAAAGTTTGTTGTGCTAACACAAGGCTATTAATGTTTTAGAGGCAAAAGTTTTTTGAGAGTTGCATAAAATGCAATTGGAAAGAGTTTCCTACCTTTGAACTTATAACAGGTTTGTTGTGCAACCACAAGACCTTTTATAAGGAATTAGGATCTTATTCTCACTAAGAAAATCAATTAAGAGGGTTATGATTTTTTGATTAAATAGTGGGAGACATAATTAAATTAAAGTCCTAATTTAATTATGTTTGTCATCATGAGTTGTTTGCTTATATATTGTTCTTTATTATGTAGATTAAATGGCTTCTTCACTTTCATTGCATTCAATTTTGGATTCAAATAAATTGACTGATCAAAATTATGTTGACTGGTTGAGAAACCTAAAAATAGTACTCAGTCAAGAAAAACTCTCCTATATTCTTGATGCCCCTGATCCTAAGCCATTAGAAAATGATGCCACAGATGAAGATAAGTCCACATACAAGATGTGGCAAAATGATTTTCTTACTGTCAAATGCATCATACTTGCCTCTATGAATAATGAATTACAGAGGCAGCATGATGGCATGGACACTCAATCCATATTGCTCAATCTAAAAGAGCTTTATGGAGAGCATAGTAGGACTGCTAGATATGAGATATCTAAGCAATTATTTCATGCAAGAATGATAGAAGGAACATCCATACAAAATCATGTTTTGATGGTAATTGACCTAATCACTCGATTAAGTCAATTAGATTTTGTTATGGATGGAGAGTTAAGTCAGGATTTGATCCTGCAATCACTCCTAGAATCATTTTCTCAGTTTATCGTGAACTATCATATGAACAAACTAAATTCTTCCTTGCCTGAGCTATTAAATATGCTCAAGATAGCAGAAAGCCATATCAAGAAGGATAAGGCTCCTCTTCTTCTTGTGGATGGGATCTCCAAGAAGAAGGCAGGCAAAAAGGGTTCAAAGAGAAGGTTGAATCCTAAAGGTGGTATAAATAAAAAGAAAAAGAGGAAGAAGGTCTCTGGATAGATGACCTATTTTCACTATGGCAAAATATATCATTGGAAGAGGAATTGCAAGGCTTACCTTACAACCGTAAAGTCTGATGCAAATAACGTATCAAAAGGTATGTATGAGATACATACTATATTATTATTAAATTCTTCTATTTCAAATTCTTGGGTATTAGATACCGACTGTGATTTTCATATCTGTAAATCTTTGCAGGGGCTGTAGAAAAGTAAGAGTTTGAAGAAAGGTGACTTCAAGCTCTATGGCGCTGGAGGAGAGTCTATCCAAGCAGAAGCTGTAGGGACAAATATATTAAAGTTACCTTATGGAAAGATCTTAGAGCTTACAAATGATAGTTTTGGTGTACAAGGCAGAAGCATGGATTTCAAAGCAAAAATATGAAATCATATAAATCAAAATCCGAACCCGAGGACCACCTCATTAGTAATTAAATCATATAACATGCATTTGTAACATAAAAGAAAGTATTAGAACTACCTCTTATCGCTAAACCCTAAATTGGTCCTGATCGTCAGTAGCAGTCCATCAGGATTTTCACTAGGTGCCCACATGTTCACCCTCCAATGTTAATCCACATAGAGATTTGATCAAGACACCAGCACCTCTGATTTATATAATTAGAGTTCTAATAATAAGAACTTTAATTAAAAGGGCAAGACCTTCTTTAGCCTTTATGTCACCTTCTTTGCCTCTCCTTAGCTATCTATCTTTTTCTTTTGTCTTCTTAATTTTCCTTCCTAATCTCTTAGTCTTAAGATGACTTCTTATCCTTATAAGGATAATGTCTAGACAAGAGAAAGGAAGAAAGAAAATTGGACAAAAAGAAACTCTTGTAAGAAAGAAAGATAATTTTCACACACTCCACGGACTCTTGGTGCGCACCCTCATTTAATAATGTACGTAGGGGTGCCAACTAAATTTTCTCGCACCCCTTTAAAAAAAATCAATATCTCATACCCCCTTCATAGCTCAATCTCATGCCTCAAATCATTGTAAATTTAACAATATACGTAGACTTAGTCCAAGAGGTGCCTTAAAAGCAGAAGGACTCTTCGGACTAATTCTACGTAAGTTATTCTATGAAGAGTCGCAATGCAATTTCATCTTTGGCGCCATAATTTTCAGGGCATTAGATCAGATAAAAAGGTCATCCAATGGCCTCTTAAAAAGTGATGCCCATTCAGCAAGAAGGCATGGAGATAATCTTTGAATAGTCAAAGTCCCAAGAGACTTTGATAAACTTTGAATTGTCCAAGAGGTGTCAAGGAGGAGTGGGCGGCATGAGAGTCTTGGGCGGCAAGGAGTCTTGGGTGGCAAGAATTCGTAGGTGACAAAGAGTCCCTTCTCAAAATAATAACAAAGTATTTCATCTATAGAAGGACTCTTCTATGCCCCATATCTGATGTCTCCATGCCAATATAAAAATTTATGTGACATAACAAAATGACAAAAGTCAAAGAAGGTAGGCGCCTACTAATTCCATGCACCAAAGAATTCTTTGCGCATGAAAGACTTCCCATGCGCAAGAGAGAGACTCTCTGGCATGTGGGATTTAGGTATGTGGTACCCCAACTGAAGCCCAATCAGTCTAGGTTAATCCAATTCAAGACCAAATCCTATTTGGCTCAAATTGGATCTAAGTTAGCCCAAATCGGAAGCTGATTTGAATCCAATTGGAAACTAGGTGCTAGGGTTTGCTACATGTGCTAGCATGTTCATCTTGCAAACATGGTCTAATCCAATTAGACCCTTAATCAACTCTCTTTGTGTGTGATCCATTGGGTTCCACATCTAACTAGCAGTGAGTCTGGGTGTGATTTGACCTAATCATGGTTAGAACTTCAACCAAACCGATTTAGGTCAAAACTAGCCAACCCAATTTGACTTAATTTAGAACACTTTCTAATTTAATGATCAAATTAAAATTTTAATTTGATAGAACCCACAAGACATGATTGACGTCTAGCAATGTATCATGACTTTTCCTAAAAGATGTAAAATTTTGATGGAAATACCAAAAATATCCTTCAGTGAAAATTACCATGCAACTAGATCCTTCGATCTTCCTGCATCCTGAATATGACTCTGGGTATGAAAATATGTCAACCCCAATATCATATTCATTTCTCTTTCAATCTTATGATGATGATTCATTTAATGAAATATTAGAAACCTATTTCTAATTTTTCATCATGCTTTGATCAAAGTCTTCCTGAATCATCATTTGTTTTAAGCAAGTAGGATACTATTTTCTCTTACCAGGAGAGATCTATTTCATGTTAATCTACTCACAATCTTCATATATATAATCTACCATATCTAGATCATCCCATACATAACTGAGTCATGAATGAGTATAAACCAAAATATGGATTTATATATATAAATAATTCTATGGTAGTTTTAGGTCAAAGGATTATATGCACAAATTCTACTATGAGAACCATCTATTGACATGTAGATAAGACTCCATTAGATATTCTCGATTTGGATCAATTCAGTGAACTTATTCTCTAATGAGCACCCATATTCTTGTATTAATATTATACACAAGTTATTATGAGATCGGGGTTGTGATTTTTTTTTGTTATGGATTATTTAGATTTTGTTTTTTTGAATTTTTTGTTTGTTTGGTTTTTTTATTGTGACCAGTTGAAGAAAGAAATTCTGATTTTTTGGGTTCAAGTTCGTTCAGATCTGATTGGATCGAGAGGCATATTTCAAAAATCACCTCTTAGATCCTAATCAGATCTAACACTTTTTAGATTTAATTTTATGATCTGATAAATAAAAAAATAAAATAAAATTAATTTTGAATTAATTTATCTTGATTCTGGGTAATCTGATTACCCAATGATGATCGTACCGAATCCCTAAGGTTCTGGATCTAGCCACGTAAGCGCCTGGCCTCTATCGGTATCCACTCGGGCTGGATCTGGAGATCTTCTTCTTCTTTTTCTTTTTTTCAAAAATCATATTTGAATCTAATTTGAAGAATCTTCAAAACTTCTTTTGAAGATTATCCGTCATCTTTGTAGCAGTGCTGCCTTCTTCCTTTTTCGTCAGCCTTTTCTTGCCTGACTCGCACTAATCTGAAGGCCCAACTTCCTTGGGCGTGGAGAGGAGGGAGAGGGCTAGATGGTGGCATGGAGAAGGGAGAGGGGCAGCCTTAGGGCATGGCTTAGAGGAGGACTCTCAAAAGTGGGCACAAATAGGGTCTTTTTATAGACTCTACTGCGCCATGCAGTGCTGCATCACCCCGGTAAATCACGTTGCTTCGTGCAATCAGATCTAAATCCAATTGGTAGGATGACATCACCTGATCCAATTAGATGAGAGACCCATAGATTCATCCTAAGGTGGTGCCTAAGACTGGTCAAAGTCTATAGGTGAGGGTCACCTAGTTTGAATCCAAGAAGCAACCTAGAGTCCCATTCGTATGGGACTCCAGCATCCCTATCCATGGGCGCACGCCATCCTAGGCATGCACCTCCTTCTTTCCAATTTTCAAAGAGGGGACAAGCCCCTATCTACTCTTCAATAAGTGCATGACACATGGGCAGATGTCCAAGGGTCAAAGGTCAACGTTTGACCAAGTCAGAGTACAAAAATTAGCAGATGATGGAAAATGGTAGGTGTTGTCTCAAATTTATCTCATAAATTAAGACGACCCTTTTCTAACTTAAACAAGCTCCAGTCAGATTAGGTAATGGTACCTGAGTGAGCACAAACTCATTTGGCTCAGTTGAGATAACTTTTATGATAGAAAAAGGAGAACGTTAGGCTCAATCGTGTGCTAGCATGATTTCCTTGAACCTAATTGAATCTTATTCAAATCAATTGAATTGGGTTAGTCAAATTGATGATATCCAGATCCAAACTCTTGTTTGTGTGACCCAATTAGGTTTAGTTCTACATGGTAATGGGATATGTCATGATCTCCATAATCTCCATCATCGAAACTTCTTTCGATGGATTAGAACTCTTTTGATTCAGACAACTTAGAATGATCGATCATCTAAATCATTCTAATATCTCCCAAAATCCACTAGTGACACCTATCAGCATATGGTGGCAACCTATCAAAACTGAAAATGAACCTTTCGATGTAGCTACTTATGTGATTAAGCTTCTATCTTGAGCTCCGATCAAATTAGGGTTAAGGTGAACTCATCAAACCCTAATTTCTATCATATGATTTAATCATTCGATTCAAGTCCGATGTGAAAACATTAATAGAAACTCTTTCTATTATTTCACACTCTGCCATGGCCATGGGCTTATGGACTTGATTCTCATGATCATCATAGGGCTACTCCTCATCCACCGAGGTAGATAGATTCTATCTTGGTGCAATCCAATTCCTACAATAAACATGCTATAGCCAATATACACCTTAGGATTCTGAATGGCTAGGAGATCGAGTCATAGTATAGTCAAACTATAACACCCTCAAGGTGAACCATTGATGCACCTCAAGTCAAAGAACCAGACACACCACTGTAGCAATGAGTCAGTCATCGACGAGAAGGTAGACTTCCTTATGACTACTCGAGGTGGTCACTCTCAGTGCCCTCGTTCTCTAACGAGTACCTATACTCTCGCTCCGATGTCGCTACACCGTAGACTTAAGACTCATCTATTACAAAGAAGTGATTGTACACTAACCTTCCAGATCAATCACCATCCTCATGATGATCCTATGGTCAAGAGCATTTTATGAGTTAATAAATGAAAATTCATGTCTTGAATTTTCAACTCTCGAAAATATGAATTATCATTATCATTAACTCAAGGGATGTATCACAGACAATAAATACACTTATGTGATAGAAAATAACTTATTTTATTATTTATAGTCAAAATTATAATTTTGCCCTTAGAAGTGTATTACAAATGTCAGCCAATTCTAGCTTCTAGGGCACACATATCTAACATGACCTAGGAGTTATCCCTTGGGTTGATCCTTTTGCTAAAACTTGATTTTCTTCTAATTTATGCATCCAAAAATTATGGGATTACCTCCAAAAGATCAAAAATCTTCTAAGCTTATTCTTAAGACTTTGAACATAGATTTTCTTCAATTTTATAAAATTATAATTTTGTCCCTTATCACTTT